>CM072925.1:95667825-95962825 GCA_036971965.1 Nyctalus aviator | reverse complement strand
CCCGAGCCGCAAGTGCACAGGAAACAAATTTAGGAAATCCCGCTTCTGCAGCAGGAAATGACCACCACCCCAACGGGCAGGAACTCCTCCGGCAGCTCCAAGGCAGACATAATGCTGGCTCCTGCGTGTATTTCTGAGCTGACCCTGCCTTCACCAGTGATGCTTTGTGAATACAGAATTTCAAAGGGAGGGTTCTAGATGCAGCCACGTCCGCATGGAGTCCTACGGGGACTTGCAGACGGCACAGCCTTCCACAGATTTTGTTGAGCGGAGGTTTCGCCTGTTCCCCGCTGCACGCTGCATGGGGCGTCTGTGCACACAGATCAGGAATTTGCGCACATGGCCTCTGAAATCGTCTAGGAGGCTGGTCAGTAAACTACTCACAGTGGTTGAAGCTTTTGTTAGTAGGATGATGGTTTACTTTTTCTTATCTATATTTTCACATATAACACCAGAAATACCAGAAACACAAGACAGTGGTGCAATGCAAAATAATAACAGTGTGTGTGTGGGGGGGGGGGGGGGGGAAGTACCAATAAGACCAAAAGGCCCAAAGAAAATACCTGCTTTTTAACCATTATTCAGAATCTTAGAAAAGCAAGATGGATCTGAATCCAAGTGGACAGAAGAGATGAAGAATTATTCACTTCAAGAAAAAGGAGCTAAGCCCTAGCCGGCTTGGTTCAGTGGATAGAGCATCAGCCTGCGGACTGAAGGGTCCCAGGTTCAATTCTGGCCAAGGGCACATGCTCAGGTTGCGGGCTCGATCCTCACTGAGGGACTTGTAGGAGGCAGCTGATCGATGATTCTCTCTCAACATTGATGTTTCTATCTCTCTGTCCTCCCTTCCTCTCCAAAATCAATAAAGAAATATGTTTAAAAAGAAAGGAAGGAAGGAAGGAAGGAAGGAAGGAAGGAAGGAAGGAAGGAAGGAAGGAAGGAAGGAAGGAAAGAAAAGAAAAAGAAAAAGAAAAAGGAGCTAAGAAGCACAGAGCAGCCCATGAGAGATTTACCCTCGTGGGGAAACCCTTGCACAGCCCTAAAACAAATGCCTGAGTTCAGTGGGAGCAGAGCGGGTGGGGCAGGCATGAAAGGTTCTATAGAGACCCCACACACACCCATCTCTAGCCAGTCGGAGTGTTCGAGCTCGGACACAGAGCCGGCCTAATCAGACCCCCATCATCTGGAACGTGTTCCAGTTCCACCAGCACCATGCGCTGCTGTTCCCAGTCCCAGCCGCCAAGAAGCTGGTCCCTCCTCACGCCCACCATCTGTGGCTCGTCCTCACGCCCAAAACGGGGAGCGGGATCAAACCGAGTAAACCCGGCGACGCAGCGAGGGCGCCTGTGGTTTTGGTTGTGAGGGCCCAAGTCCAAGAAGGTCAGTAGCATCACCCACCCCCCTCCTCCCTCCTCTTCCCTCGTTCAGCTCGCAACCCAGTCCCGGCACTCGGCCATGGGTGACATTTTCCATCTCAGCAAGCCTGGTTCGGCCCTCACCTGTCGGCCTCAGGGCTGTCCTGCAGACACCCCGCGGGCTGGAAGGAGGAGTCCCGGGGACACACTCCATCGCCCAGAGACGGAGAGAGGGAACGGGCGGGAAAGGCCCATGGAGGGGCCCTCTCTCCCTGAGATTCGGGCAGGGCTCTGGCTGCGCGCCCCCAGTCGCCATCCACAGGGCTCCCTGCCATGCTGAGGCCAGCACGCACCTTAAACACTTCCTCTGCCGGAGAAGCCGCTCCTGACCGCGAACAAAATGACCACTGGGAGCCCTGGGAGCCTTGGTGGAAGAGCAAAAATGGTTTAAAGGTCCTTTCCTGATCATTTACATCCCGGGCCTGAAAAATACACATCCAACCTGCCTCCCAGGACCTACTGCCGGCCTGCCGAGGGCTCCCTACCCTCTTGGCCCCAGGACACAGACACACGGAGGCAGGGCGGGAGATACGGCTGGTCTGGGCCTCCAGACACAGGTGCTCAGTGGCCTCCCTGGGCCTGGCTGCAGTGCTGTCCAACGTTGACATCACCTAGCCCAGTGGTCGGCAAACTACGGCTCTCGAGCCACACGTGGCTCTTTGGCCCCTTGAGTGTGGCTCTTCCACAAAATACCACATGTGGGCACACACATACAGTGCGATTGAAACTTCGTGGCCCATGCGCAGAAGTCGGTTTTCGGATCTCAAAAGAAATGTCAATCGTTGTCCTGTTGATATTTGGCTCTGTTGACTAATGAGTTTGCCGACCACTGTCCTAGCCCATCGCAGGCACTCAAATACGAATCCAGCCTCACCATTTCTAGACACACTGGGTGTAACAATGCTCACTGCAATGTTTATACATGATTGCCAAAAATTTGAAACAACCTGAATTCCAGCCATCTGAGAACATGGGCAATAATGCTGAAAAACTGTGTGTGTGTGTTTTTTATTCAAGAGAACTAAAAAGAGGCATGAAAAAATATTAAGTGAGAAAGGAGATACAAAACCATAGCTTACTAAAATTCCCACTGTTTTAAGAAAAATATATAGTATATAAGCCACCAGAAGGTCAGAGAAAAATAAGTACACATGATCTCTCTCATACGTGAAATCTAATGAACAAAATAAACTGATGAACAAAATAGATCCAGAGACATAGACCCATGGAACTGATGAATTTCAGGGGGATGGGGGGAGGAAGGGGGCAGGTGATTAACTGGGGAACATATATACATATATGCATGGCCCATGGACCATAGTGCAGTGCTAGCTTGGAAGGGGTGGGTGCTGGGTGGATTGAGTCAATGCGGGGAAAAAAGGCATCCATAATATTCAACAATAAAGATAAATATATCTTTTTAAAAATATATAAAATACAAGAAGGCTACCTATCACATTGTTTTTAGTGGCTTCTAAAAAAAATGGTTGAGCCCTGGCTGGTGTGGGTAAGTGGTTCAAGCATCCACCTCAGACCAAAGGATTGTGGGTTCAAATCCTGGTCAAGGACACATACCCTGGTTGTGGGTTTGCTCCCCACCCCTGGTCAGGGAGCCTTCAGAGGCAACCAATTGATCTCTCTCTCTCTCTCTCTCTTTCTCTTCCCCCTCCCCCACCCCTACTCTCCCTTCCACTCTCTCTTAAAAGCAATGGAAAAAATATCCTCAGGTGAGAATTAACGAAAAAACAAAAAAAAAAAATGAGATGATACATGGAACATACTTCACACTGACCGATGCCAACCAATGCTCCAGGCAAGTTGCCTCTTGTTCTCCTAGACAGCTGAGATTACAACAGACCCACTTTCTTCTTGATAGTCTCCTGAAATTTCCAAACCTCTACACTAACAAAAAATTGTTTAAATAATCAGAACGAAAGTTTCCTTTAAAAAAAAAAAAAAAAAGTTAAAAAAAAACTAGAAAGAGAAAAGACCAAAATGCCTACAGATTGGGAAAACACAGACTTGTGTGTGAACTACACTCAGGGGAGGGGGACAAAGGATATGATGCTACTGCTTTATGCTGGGCAAGTCCTCTGCCTAAACACACACAGAGGGGGTCCTACCATATGACACCTTAAAAGGGAAAGCCATTGGGTCCTATTACAGAAAACATTGAAGGGGTAACGCTCTTGAACATGGAATCAAACGAATCCCTTTTGGGTTCAGCAAAAGAATATGCTTAGGTAGGAACAGCCGCTTTAAACTGTGTGGCTTATTGATTTCATCAAATTAGAAACTTCTGGCTGGTGTGGTTCAGTGATTAAGCATGGCCCTATGACCCAGGAAGGAGGTCACAGTTCAATTCTTGTCAGGGCACATGCCCAGGAGGTGTGCTCAAGCCCCAGTAAGGGGCATGCAGGAGGCAACTGATCAATGATTCTCTCTCACTATTGATGCTTCTATCTCTCTCTTCCTCCTCCTCTCTAAAATCAAATAAAATATTTTTTTTTAATTAGAAACTTTTGTGTTCCAAAGGATACTATCAAGAAAAAGCCTTCAGCTCTAGCTGGTTTGGCTTAGTGGATAGAGTGTTGGCCTGTGGACTGAGGGGTCAAATACTCCATTCTGATTAAGGGAACATGCCCGGGTTACAGGCTCAATCCCCAGTAGGGGGTGTGCAGGAGGCAGCCAATCAATGATTCTCTCTTATCTATCTCTCTATCCCTCTCTCTTCCTCTCTGAAATCACTATTATATATATATTTAGCCTTCAGAATGGGAGAAAATATTTACAAATCTGATAGGAGACTTATATGAGATGTATAAAGAATTCTTATAACTCTACGGTAAAAAGACACGTAGCACAATAGTGGGCAAAGGAAATGGACAGACATTTCTCCAAAGAAGATGCACAAATAACCAGGAAGCACATGGAAAGATGCCCAATATTATTAGCCATCAGAAATACACAAATCAAAACCACAATGGGATCCCACTTCACACTCACTAGGGTAGCCAGACTCAAAAGGACCAACAAGGACAAGTGACGGCTAAGATGTGGGGAAACATTCCCCCTGATGGTGGGAATGGAAAAGGGTGCAGCCACTTTAGAAAGCAGTCTGGCAGGTCCTCAGAAGGCTAAACAGAGCTTCCACGGGCCCCAGCAATTCCATTCCCAGACATACACTAAGAGAAACACATGTCCACTAAAAAACTTGGACACAGCCCTGGCCCCTGCAGTGCCGTTGGCGGGGTGTCATCCCCTGTAACTAGGGGTGGCCAGTTCAATTCCCAGTTGGTGCATATGCTCGGGTCGCAGGCTCAATCCCTAGTAGGGAGTATACAGGAGGCATGTCAGTCGATGTTATGCTCTCACATCAATGTTTCTCTCTCCCTCTCTCTGCCTCTCCCTCTAAAAATCAATTTTAAAAATCTTTTTTAAAAAAGACAAACAACTTGCACGCAAATGTTCATAGCAGCATTATGCATAATAATAAACAAACAAAATACCATCTAAATGTCCATCAACCAATGAATGGATAAACAAAACGTAGTGTTACCCATACATTGGGTTATTATTCCGTAAAAGTCATGAAGTTGTGACAGGCTGCAACACGAATGAACCTTGAGAACATATACTAAGTGGAAGAAGCCCAGAAAAGGCAATTCTGCACAGGCAGGAAGTAGGTTAGTGGCTGCCAGGGCTGGGGGCCGGCGAGTCTACAGAGACAATGGGCATGGAGTACTTCATTTGGGGTGATGAAAATGTTCCAAAATGGCCGGGACCGGTTTGGCTCAGTGGATAGAGCGTCGGCCTGCGGACTGAAAGGTCCTGGGTTTTCGATTCCGGTCAAGGGCATGTACCTTGGTTGCGGGCACATCCCCAGTGGGGGGGTGTGCAAGAGGCAGCTGATCGATGATTCTCTCTCATCGATGTTTCTAACTCTCTATCCCTTTCTCTTCCTCTCTGTGAAAAATCAATAAAATATATTTAAAAAAAAAAAAAAAAAAAGGAAAATGTTCCAAAATGTATTATGGTCACGGTTGTATAACTCTGAATAGACTAAAGAAACCACTGACCTCTGCATGTTAAATGGGTGGCTGTGTGGTAAGTGAACTTTACCTTAATAAAGCTGTTTTCTGGTGGCTGATGCTTTCAAGGGGATGCGGTTTCCATGGGACCATGTCTCCCTTTGGGGTTAGCCACCTGAATTACAAATAAGACCCCCTGCTCCTTCCTGACTCAGGACAGAGCTCAAATCCAGGACCACTCCTGGGACAGAGCATGTCCTGCTCGCCTCTGAGAGGTCCCGGCCTCGCTGCCCTGCCCCTCCCTGGCGCCTGTCGGCCCTCACGGGTGGATCCATGGGGGCCACGCCTGCCCGGGGCTTACCTCGTCCGGGCTGGACGCCTGGTACACACGGCACGAGTCCTCATAGTGCTTCTCGGCCTCGGCCTGGTCGGTCACGCCATTGGACTCGTACACGGGAGTCACGTTGTGGCAGAGCGCGATGGCCTTCACCGCCTCATGCACGCGGCTGCTCATGGTGCGCCGGACTTTGGTGGCGATTGTGGGGCCCTTCGGAGCGGGTGGGTCCTGGGACTGCTGTGAGGAGGAACGACACGGGAGGTGACCACCGGCACAGAGGTCTCCCGCTGGCGGGAGGACAGACAGCGGAGTCGGCTCTCCTTGCTGCGGGCCAGCGGTGACCTCAGGCTAGCGACAGGACATTGCAATGAATGGCACGTGGTCTTCAGGGATCCCATCATCTGTGCTCGGCACAACAACAGAAACCACACAAAACCAACGGGGAGGGTTATAGCTTAGCGGATGTGGGTGATGCTGCCTGCTGACGGGGAACCGCCTTCCTCTGGGGGTATCGGGGAGCTGCCTACGGAGTGAGATCCCCCCACCCTGCCAGCGGTCCCAGTGTTCAGAGCAGGACTTATCCGACTCGGCATTGCTGGCACTCGGGCAAACCGTGTCTGCGGTTGGGACAATCCTGTGCCTTGTATATATATAAGGTGACCAGACGTCCTGCTTTTGGCGGGACAGTCCCTATTTTTAACCATTTGTCCCACGTCCCGCGGCATTTTAAAAAAGCCCCAATTTCCGCCGAAGCCGGTTTGGCTCGGTGGATAGAGCGTCGGTCTGCAGACTGAAAGGTCCCAGGTTTGATTCCAGTCAAGGGCATGTACCTGGGTTGTGGGCACATCCTTGGTAGGGGGTGTGCAAGAGGCAGCTTGGTCGATGTTTCTCTCTCATCGATGTTTCTAGTTCTCTATCTCTCTCCCTTCCTCTCTGTAAAAAAAAAAAAAAAAAAAAAAAATCAATAAAATATATATATATATATATATATATATATTTTTTTTTTTTTTTTTTTTTTTTTTTTTTAAAGCCCCAATTTCCAAGGCACAGGATCTTTCCAAAAATCGGGACTTTTTTAAAACGCCGCAGGACACGGGACAAATTGTTAAAAATTGGGACTGTCCTGCCAAAAGCGGGACGTCTGGTCACTTTAGCCTTGTAGGATGTCCAGCTGCACCTCCGGCCTCACCCACTAGGTCCCAGAAGCACCTCTCTCCCCTAGTGGTCTCAACGGATGCTGCCAAACGTCCCAGGTTCAGAACCCGTTTTAAATGTTCACTCTTTGGTTTCGCATAAAAGGCAGGAACTGCGATTGGCACTCTACATACGGGATAATGACCACCAGTGACAGGGAACTCGGCGCAGGGACGGAGATGGGAATGACACTCTAGCTGCGTGTTCTGCACACGTGGCACCCAGCACTGCACTGAAGGCGGGTTTCCAAGAGCAATTTCAAGATAGATGAATACGTTTTTTAAAAGGGACTAATGCTATATGTGCTCCATGTTTGCTTTCTACATTGACTTCAGACCCTTAACTCGGGGAAGCAGCTACTCCACACCCTTGTTCAGACCTTTCAACACACAGCTGAGCCTCCCGAACAGGGTAAGTCTTGGGGAAAGTGGCTTCAAGCAGCATGGTCAAACAGTATGAAAGGCTAACAAACCTGAGCTCTATTGTTGGTTGGGGTGTGGAAAGCTGTGCAACCTTAAGCCAGCCACATCTGCCCCCGGGGCCTCCGTTTCCTGCCAGTGAGAGGAGTGGGGTCCACACCCGAGTGGCAGGAATCCCCCGCTCAGCACCCCCAAAGTGGAGGGCACGCAGCCCATTCCCCTCTGTGTTACACATCGGGTGCCATGAAGACCTTCCTTTGGAAAAGGGTTTCGTTCGCCTTGAAATACAATTTGAAAAATTAAAACCACCAGGAAATGGTCACTTGTCAACCGCTTATGTCTCAGATGCCCTCCCCTGGCCCACGGGGTCCATCTGACTAGCCCCTGCCCCTCTCTGCCTCCTCCTTATTCCCTCTGCTCCAGCCACGCTGGCCTCTCTAGTTCTTTGAACACTGCCACGCTGCTTCCTGCCTCAGGGCCTTTGCACTTGCCGTACCCGCTGCCTAGAATACCACTTCCTAGATCTCTGCAAGGCCAGCTTACTCTTTCTCATCATGGAGGTCTAAGTTCAAATGTTACCTCCTCAAAGAGGGCTTCTCCGGGCCCCTAACTCAGCGGTTACTAACCTTTCGGACCTCACAGACCACTACTGGTCAATGGACCACCGGTTGGCAACCACTGCCCTAAATCGTATCACCCCGCCTGCCCTCCCACTGGAAGTCATATTTCCCGGGGCTGTCGTCCTCACTGTCTACACCTGGCTTGCTGACCTAATGATTCTCCTGACCGACCCTGAGGACAGCTGCCTGGTGCACCCCTCGTACCTAAAGCAGGCGCTACTTGCTGAACAAATGAACGATTTACCGTTCCTACGGGGATGGTGGGGACCTGGCTTTACATGAATTTTTTTTCCATCTCCAAGAAAAAGTACATGTCAAATGGACCCCCATCAGCCCCAGATTTTAAACCACAGTTCTGGACAAAGGACCTCTCGTAGGCTCCCTGCCTCCCCGGCTGCGTCCGGGAGCCTGAGATGCTGGCAGCCATGCTGGATGCCACGTGCCATTAGAAACATGTTTTGCCCAGCAGAGGAGCAGCAAGCTGGCCTTGGAGAGTGAAATGTGCTTTGTGCCGGTGAACACATGCCCAAAATAGGGAACAGATGGGCTACAAGAAACAAGAAAACGACTTTCGTTTAATTTTTTTAATACTATTTTTAGCAGCGGCTCTGGACTCCCCGGGTAATTAGACAATTACTAAATTATTCTTGTCATGCGGGCGCACACACCGCCCCGGCTTCCTGCTCCGTTAACCTCTGGTGTCAAGAGGACACGGGTTTCACTTCCAGGCCAAAGGGCACTGCGTGGTAACGATAATTAGAGTAATGAATCAGAGCTACAGTTCAAATGAATCATGGTTTGCCAAGCGCTTTGGACAAGAAAAACTTTAACTCCAACGGCACACCGAGGCCCGCGGCCTTACAGACAGGCTCTCCGCAGGACGGACGCCGTCGGGGACGCGGTTCCCTAAGTTCTGTGGTGTCTGTTCCAGGCACGGACGCATGTCCTCACCATTGCCCACGTTCCTCAGCACCTGGACCAGATTATGGTTCCCCATGAGGGGCAACAGCAAGACCTCTGACAGAGCAATGGCTTCGGCTGGCGAGTTTCCCCAGCAATGGGTTGGAAGTAAAGGCCGAGTGAGGGGCCCCGCCACAGACCTTTGCATTCTATGAGCAGCCTGACTTCAATTCCACTACAGAAGGCAAATTCTCCCACTGACAACCCAATCGAGGACAACCAGGCAGCCCTGGTCTCTGCCAGGAACCCCCTTTCAGGTCAGGGGACCATCTGACAACAAATGAGAATATGAGGGTGTATGTGATACCATAATCAATGAAGAAATTTTAAAAATAAATAAAATAAAAATAAAAAGAAGATGAGAGTGCCTGGCCCCCACCCATAGGCGGCTGGTTTAATGAGTTTGGGCCTCCACGCTCATTTACCTCTCTCTGGCATTAGCACGTATCCCCTTTCCTAACACTAAGATGCTTCAGGGAGGAGGGGTCATAACCATCGGTCCTGAAATTCTCCTAATTTTTCAGTAAAAGGCTCACTCACACACCAAATGGGAATCCACGTGTAGCCTTAGACCCTGGTCACGACCGGGGGCCCGGCCAGTGTGAGTATCGGCCCCGTCTTCAAACACCCTCGCATTCCCCATATGGAAGAGTTTCACTTTGTACAGTGTTTACCTCCAGCCTCCTGCCCACGGGCCCTTTAACCTACACCCATTTCTCCTGACTTAAAAAATACCAGGGGAAAATCAAAACAGATGTGGACGGAGGCAGGTTACCAGCCTCGCTGCCCCAGGGGGGACCACCGGTCCCCTTCGGGGGGGGGGGGTAAAGAGGGGAGCGGGGCCAATGCCGCCCCCACGAGGGCAGGGATTGGGAGAGGAATCCAGACCTCCTTGTGCAAAGGCCCTGGGCCTGGGCCCTCGGATGGGGTGCCCGCACCAGCCAATGCCTCCGAGTCACTCTCCGGCAATCACTGAGCCATGGAGGATCAATGAGACAGACTGACACGGGCCCCTGCTTCTCATTACGGACCCATGGCAGGGCCATGTCCCAGTGAGAACTCCAGTCTGCGTAACAGGAAGCAGTAGTTCAAAAATCAAATAAATACTGAGCCACCGTGAACAGAAACGTTCTTTCCAAACGCGATTAACATTTCACCACCACGTAACGGACGTCTATAATAATAACCGACAGGATGGATGGATGGATTGCAACTGGTGAAAACACACTGTTGAGGAGAAGGAATTCCTGTTTGGATTCTCCCACATGGCTCCCTAAGTAAAGCCCAAAGCTGGTAACCTCAAAGGGACACCCCCACAGAGGCGGGCTCGGGGCTGCTACCTCCAAATGAACCCACGGAACTACAGGCTGAGAGTGAGTGACAAACACAACACTCACGACTGAACTGCAGACCTCTGAGAGCGTGACAGAGGCAGCACATTTCCATTCCTGTCATCAAACCCCACAGAGCTCAGAGGTTCTCAACTGGGGTGATCTGGGCTACCATCCGGCAGCGTCGAGAGAGATTCGGGGTTGTCGCCACTGGGGGCAGAGGAGGGAGCGTGTGCTACAGACAACCTGATGGCAAAGGGCAAAGACGCCACTAAAATCCTAGACGATACACAAGACGCCCTCACAACACAGCCTTATCCAGAACAACATGTCATTCTGAGGCTGAAAACCAGATAGGCCATCAACACTATGAAGCCCAGTTTGGCTCAGTGGATAGAGCATTGGCCTGCGGACTGAAGGGTCCCAGGTATGATTCCAGGCAAGGGCATGTACCTTGGTTGCAGGCACATAACCAGTGAGAGGGAGAGGGAGAAAGAGACAGAAGCATCAATGATGAGAGAATCATTGATAAGATCCATCCTGCATGCTGCCTACAGGGGATCCAACCCACAACCTAGGCATGTGCCCTGACTGGGATTCCAACTGAGATCTTCTGGTTCATAGGTCGATGCTCAACCTCTGAGCCACACTGGACGGGTTCATAATTCTTTTTAACTAGAGTTGAACTTTAGGCCTTTGTGTAAAGTTAAAAACTATGGCCGGGACCGGTTTGGCTCAGTGGATAGAGCGTCGGCCTGCGGACTGAAGGGTCCCGGGTTCGATTCCGGTCAAGGGCATGTACCTTGGTTGCGGGCACATCCCCGGTGGGGGGTGTGCAAGAGGCAGCTGGTCGGTGTTTCTCTCTCATCGACGTTTCTAACTCTCTGTCCCTCTCAATTCCTCTCTGTGTAAAATCAATAAAATATATTTTTTTAAAAAAAAGTTAAAAACTATGTATATATGCCTAGAACCGCTTGCATCCTTTAGGTGTGGAGGGCCCAAGCATCTATATTTCTTAAAATTGTATGGTTTGTGGATTTTATCTCAATTGTGTTGTAAAGGTACCAATATATAAATGAGCCAGAGGGAAAAAAATCATCTCCTCGCCTTGGCCTGTCGTGGTTTTATCACATAAAGTGTTGGCCATTTTTCTGTGGTTTACCTGCGCCTGTATTAATAATCCAGACCACCCTAGCCAGTTTGGTTCACAGAGCACTGGCATGTGGACTGAAGGGTCCCAGGTTCTATTCTGGCCAAGGGCACATGCTCGGGTTGCAGGTTCAATCCCCAGTAGGGGACGTGCAGGAGGCAGCCAATCAATGATTCTCATCATTGCTGTTTCAATCTCTCTCTTCTTCTTCCTTCCTCTCTGAAATCAATCATATATCAGAATAAAATAAAAAGCATATCTAAAAAACAATAATAATCTGCAGGACTTTTCCTGCAGGAATCTTTTATTTTTTTAAATATATTTCATTGATTCTTTTCTACAGAGAGGAAGGGAGAGGTATAGAGAGTTAAAAACATCAATGAAAGAGAAACATTGATCAGCTGCCAAGGTACATGCCCTTTACTGGAATCGAACCTGGGACCCTTCAGTCTGCAGGCTGATGCTCTATCCACTGAGCCAAACCGGTTAGGGCTGCAGGAATCTTTTAAAGCCACCTGCCTTCTTTACGAAGTTACTTCAGTTAAATAACATCCCTCCAACCGGAGCCCGGACACTCCTAGCACCGGCAGTCTACATTTGAATGTTCTGGAAAAACAACCGTGGAACTCTGACTCCTTCCACCTCCAGGACCACACCTCACAAATGCCGGTCTGAGCTATGGAGCAAGGGTCCCTGGGTCAATCTCCATACGATTAGTAGGATTTAAACTTTGCTTTGATTTGGAAGAGGAAGATAAAATGTACGTGGACACTCTTCATCTTTCCTCCCTGCGCCCCAAGGGGACATCTTGCCAATTCTGTTTTGGAGTCCACAGATTTAGACACTGATGTTCTGGAAAACCAGAGCGAAGCTCGGGTGCGTGGCACAGGTTCTCAAATTGCTGCCCTTTGGAACCACCCGGGCCAGCTGCTGAGACGGGGTCTAGGGATTCTGACCGCCCCACGTGATCTGACCCCGGCGTTCCAAATACCGGACTTCACAAAACACTGGTGTAAAGTCCTGGTCATAAACCCAAAAGGCCGGGTGAATGATGGCATAGGCTCCAGGGACTCTTTCTCGGGTGTTCGTGGGTCCATAACTCAGTAACTGACTAAAAAGGAATCATTGAATTGTAAATTAACACAGAGCTGAATTTCATGGCAGGCAGGGTGTGCCTCAACAAAGCTGTGAAGAAGAAAACACAGGAAAGCCTTCACACCTCTCATCAAAAAGTGTTCATGCGTTTAGTGCAAGATTTTTAGATGTCATGGGAGGAGGATCATGCATATTAGTGTGGAGGGTGTACTATAATTCTGAGCTCACACCAACCTCAAGACCGCTTAACCCCTCAACATTTAGTTATTTTAAACCCAAGGCCAGGATATGGACATTTTTGAGCTTCTAAGGAAGGGTCAAGAGTTTACATGCACAGTCAGAAATGTTGTTTTCTGACTTTTAACACTTTACAAAGAGTGTTATCCGTTCTAAACCAAAAGTGGACCATAAAAGCTGAGCTGCACCAACATCCTGAGAAGGCACGGCTTCTGTAAATTCCTCGGGCTCTTCAAGTACACAAAATGGGCTGGGGGACACATCAGGACCATGAACTGGCTCACAGGGTCATCGGCAGCCCGCATGGCTGAGAAGGGGCCGAGGGGTGCTCAGCCCGGCACCGGCAAGCGTGACCATCCGCAGAATGAACCCTCCAGGTGGTAGCTGGACAGCACAGGGTGAGGCACTCGGCTTTATGAGTTATACCTCAATATAGGTGACTGGGGTATCGGAAGGTAAAGCAACACTGGTTTGGCTCAGTGGATAGGCTGTCAGTCTGCAGACTGAAGGGTCCTGGGTTTGATTCCGATCAAGGGCACATGCTTGAGTTACTGCTCAATCCCCAGCTGGGAGGCCTGCAGGAGGCAGCCAACCAATGATATTCTCTCATCAGTGATGTTTCACCCTTCCTCTCTGAAATAAATACAAATACATTTAAAAAAAAAAAAAAAAAGAGAGAGAGAGAGAGAGAAAGGGAAGCATTACCTGGGTGTAGACGCTGAAGATGTGGCTCTGCACTTCGTCCATCGAGTCAAGGCCGTACGCCACAGTACCCAGATGGAGCCGCTTGAAAACCATCTCGTTCTGGGTGAGAGTTCCTGAAACACAGAGCGGACAAGAGCTGTGCTGACCTCCTGGAGCTGGTCCCCGGGCAAGCAGTAATGACAGCTGTTATTCTGAGTGTTTACTGCACATCAGACGCTGGCTTCAGCACCACCCCTGCTTATGCCATGCTGTTAGCTGGGCCGGAATCCAACTCCCTTTCTTTGGAAAACAGCATGCAAGGTTTCCGTGGAGAAACACCACCCTTGTTTCCTGGGATGGTCCTCAGGGAGTGCCAATCAGGGTGCCTGACCCGTTTCACTGGCCAGGAGGGTGGCACGTGACTTACACTGGTCCAGTTAGATTCTATTTTGAAGGAGCCTCAACCGTGAGCAGACAGAGGCATGGATGAAAGATGAGTGGAGTCCAGTGGCCCAGTGACAGACCCTACAGAGACCCCGGGGGCCCTGATGCTGACACAGCCGCGACTTCCCTGGTTCCTCTCCTTCCCAAAACCCAGCTTCTCTGATTAGTGAGCCACTCCGGCCTCTGCCATAGATTCCCTGTGATCCTGTGGGCACTTAGAGGCAGACAGGAAGCTTAAGCCCACATCTCCCTCTCCTAGCCCTTGCTCTTCACCACTAGGATATTACACTACGGGCAGGAATTTGGGGCGCGGTTATGAGATCAGGACTTGAAGTCACACTGCCTGGGTTCAGAGCCTACTTCTGCCGCCAGGTGCTCTGATAAGTCAGTTAACCTGGGTTTCATTTGTTCACCTGCAAAAATACAAGGTTAGGATGAGGACTAACTTGCATATGCACATACAAACCCCCAAAACATAAGAAGCGTTATGTAGAGCGTAAAGCTCTGCTGCTATTATCATCATCATCACCATCACAGATGCTACGCCATCTTCACCAAAAGATGGAGGCAATGAAGAGCAGCCGGAGGATCCGAGCACCTCTCGCGCCCGGACCCAGGGCAGGAAGCTCACCTGTCTTGTCCGTGAGCAGGTAAGAGATCCTCCCCAGCTGCTCGGGGATCGTGCTGGAGCGGACCACCGTCCCTGGGATTTTTGAATCCCTCCGAATCACCCAGCTATACACGATCTTGCCCATGTCCAGGTTCACACGCAAACTGGCCAGGAAAACAGAGCCAACGTTAGGAGGATACACACAAGGCCGTTGTGTCTCCAACTACTCACCATTTGTGCCACAGCATCTGGAGTCCCTTCCTACAGAAGCCACTGCTGGGGCTCCATCCCCAGATACAACAGGAGTCCACACCACATCAAGTTACATGAGGTTATTCTATCATGTGCCAAGGTCACATCAACTACCAAAAGGTAGTTGTTTTAGTCCTGCTTTTTTTTTTTTTTTTTTTTTTTTTTTTTTTTAATTACCGGGCCTCTGAACTAAAACACTTTTGATGCTCTAGTCATTTTTTAAAATTGTGGTAAAATATACACAACGTTTAAACCATTGTAAGTGGACAGTTCTGTGGCACTGAGCACTTTCACACTGTTGTGCATTCACCAATGCCATCCATGCCCACAACTTTTTCATCCTCCCAAACTGAAATTCCACGCCCATTAAGTAACAATCCCCCACTCACCCCTCACCCCCCCCACCCCAGAAACCACCCTTCTACTTGCTATTTCCAGGACTTTCTTTCTCGGTACCTTATGTATTTTTCCTTCTGGGACTCACTTATTTCACTGCAGGATTCATCTATGTTGTAGCTGGTCAGAATTCCCTTGCTTTTTAAGGCTAAATAATACTCCATTGCGTGTATTCTACTCACTTTAAAACATTTTATTTCAAAAAAAAAAATATTAAAAGACATCTTCAAATTCACTCAGAATCCTTTTAAACTAACCAACTGCTTCCTCTTTTGCTGGCTACCTGGGCCATGTGAAGATTCAATTCAGTAATTTCCAATCGTCTTGCAGACAGAATTTTAACCACCATTTTACTTAACCTTACACCACAAACATTTTTTCCTTGGTAACAAGGTAGACTTGTTGATTCTTGGAAACCATTGCCCCGAGCACCTTGGCGAGGGGTTCAATCCCCCTGTACTGATCACACTATGAATCTTTGGGGCTTTTTTCTACTATGCTAACTTATTACTGCTATCATTTTTAAACCATTTATTCAGACTCCAAATGAAGAAAGCAGACAATTAGCATGTACCATCCAGCTTCCACTGCTAACCAATCTCAATATTATCTCCTGTTGAGCCCAGGCTCAGGCTCGGAATCCTTCTCAACACAGCCACTACCAACATCTTGGAGCTGGCAGACGAGATGAACTCTAACTGGCATCCCTCTGATAGCCTGGGCGAGGCAAGATCTTTTGGGCAGCAAGTCCCTTAGGAAAGGATGGGATAGCCCTGGCGGGTGTCGCTCAGTTGGTTGAGCACCATCCCTTCCACCGAGAGGTCACCTGTTCGATTCCGGGTCACAGTGCATGCCCAGGTTGTGGGTTCGTTCCCCAGTAGGGAGTGTTCAAGAGGCAGCCGATTGATGTTTCTCTCTCATCAATGTTTCTCTCCCCACATCCCCGTCCCTTCCTCTCTCTCTCTCTCAAATCAATAAAAATATACTTTTTTAAAAAAGAAAAAGAAAGGATGGGTCATGGAGGCATGCACCCTTCCAATGCTACCGCCACAAACCATGGCTCACATTCTGAGGATCCTGACTGTTCTCGGCCATCACTCAGCAAAGGGTCCAGCTGGCGAAGAGAAGAAACTACCATGACACCCACACGCAAGCTCATTCTCTGCGTACCTGATGGGGATGATGTTGGAGAATAAGAGGAGGAAACGGATGATCTGCAGGTACCAGCGACCAGCGAAGTGCTGAAGGGCCACCATGACCAGCGACACCACCACCAGAGCACCGAAGAGGATCTTCGTGAGGCAGTTCACTTCCAGGTCAAACAGGCCGATCTGGGGGACAGGGCACAAAGGATTAGCTGGTGCAACCCACAGCCATGAGCTGGGACACTGGGACCACCGGCACCCACGGCTTTGCTGGAGGACACTGGGCACCCTGGGCTGCAGTCCGTAACAGGCGTCTCAGGGACCTCAAGGAATTCTGCCTCTAGGGTTTTCCAGACTTGAGATTTAGACCTGGAAACACATACGCAGGTTACTGCCACGCTTGGTGGGGCTGAGCACTGCATGGTGTCCGCCATCCTACACGGCGACCTGTAAAATGAGTCTTCACTCCCCGCGCGGCCCACACGCTAAGGCAGCTGCACCTGAACGTGTGGGGCACACACCTCTGGTGGCACCTGATTTTCAGGTGCTGCATTAATTAACATTGTTTGTTTAATAATTACATATTTATTTCAGTGTATTTTTTTCAATGTAACTAGCACAACAGACCCATAACTCGACTGAAATATGGCCTGAGATGAGACAAAAACATCAAATAAATGTCATTTATGGTTGTAAGAGTGGGGTGGAAATGACTGGAGTTTGGGAAACAGCAGTTGTTCCTGGAATTGACAAAGGAAATCACTCTGCAATATTCTAACTTAAAACTTGGAGCAGGGGCGGGGCTGGGAGGGAGGGTCACAGTGTGAATGAGCACTAACAGAGCAGACAGCAGATCTGGCCCTGTCGGCCGTCAGTGGAGTGTGACAGGCCTGCCCTCGGGCACAGCGCACGCGGGCACAGCGTGGCAGGGGCGAGGCCACTTCTCCTCCAGGAGGTGAGGCCAGGGAAGCACCTGCACGAAGACGGGCGTAAGGATGAGATGAGATGAGATGCGTGTCAAGGACACTGCATAACACAGCAAGCAACAGCCTGCTTTGCCATAAAGGCTTTTAAAATGCGATGTATGAAAAAATGGGACTGCTCCCTGACCGTGTGGCTCAGTGGTAGAGCGTCGGCTCACACAAATGGAAGTGTCTCCGGTTTGATTCCCAGCCACGGGCATGTACCTGGGTTGCAGGTTCGTTCCCCAGCCCTAGGTCAGGGTGCACGCGGGAGGCAATCAATCAATGTATCCCTCTCACATTGATGTTTCTCTCTCTCCCCCTCCCTCCCTTCCACTCTCTAAAAATGAATGGAAACAAATATCCTCAGGTGAGGATTAATAACAACAGAAAAAGAAGGGGGATTTAAAAATGTTCTGGTCATAAAAAAATATATTTTTTATTTTAAAAAATTAAAAGGACAGAGGGTGGGGTGGAAATAAGTGTTTTAATTTTATGTATGTGTATGTATATGAATAGCTATTTATGTATTATATGTGTGCATATCTACACATATGTACATATACCTACAGCTATAGATGTGAAAAGAGTAGGTTTATATAGATGAGATAATACATTAGGAGTTCCAGCTTTTAACTCTAACTCCTCACTCCCAATCAGCAAAGTACATCAGGTTGGAAGGTCCGACACGGAGATGCTTCTCGGGACCCTGCACGCACCTTACTTCGGGGGTTTGAGGTATTCATAACGCTCCGGAGCTCTCTGCCCGTGTAAAGAACAACACCCACCACGGTTCCTGGAACAGAAAAACATGACACGAAGAACTATTAGTGCGAACAGGTGGGCTTACCAACACCAGAGCCTGAGCTGCCTGCAAGGACGTCTCCTAAGTCCCACACCCACACGGGGAGAGCGCCAGTGTGTACACGTCGGGGGCAGCCAACACCCATGGCCACACGGAACAGCCTGGAAGCTGCTAGCCACACGCGCAGCCATTTAAATTCAATGAAAATGAAATCAAACAGGCAGGGGAGCCAAAACAGTGGCGTAGGTGAATGCCGGTACTCGCCGCCTCCCACAACCACATCAAAATTACAACTAAAATACAAAACCACCATCATTCAGAACAACCGCCTGAAAGATGGCTGAATGGAAGTCCTACAAATAGAGAAGAAAGTATGCAGAGACTGGTAGGAGGGGTGAAAGCACAGAACGGGCTGGGCTGGCGCGTACGTGGGCGGGTTTTTTTAGTCCAGAGGGAGAGCGCGCCTGCTGAGGTCCCCAGGAGGACAAGCCCCACACCAGACTCCCCGCTCAGGGCCCCTGAGCTGGGGAGAGAAGTCCCCGTAACTTCAGGCTGTAAAAACCAGCCGGGATTGTGGCTGCAGGACACGGAGGCTGCTGGAGACCCAGGTGTCCCTCTTAAAGGGCCAGACATGAACTTACTCGAATTCCTTCCTCTGAGCTCTAGCACTAGGAGGCATTGGGGGAACCAGACACATACGAGGAGGAACTAGATTGTCCGGAATCGGGGCAGGAACTTGGGGGCAGATTTCTATCAGATGGAGATGCTCGCAGGAGTCACTATTCCTGTGCTGGGACCTCCCCAGTCGCAGGGCTGACTGGCAGCCATATCTGAGTCACTATCAGTCTGGAGCACATTGTTTGCTCCACCGTGATGATTCCACGAGACTCCACCCCACCCAATTTTCAGCCTCACCCAAGCTGTTTGCAGCAGCTCTTCCATATGAATGGCTGTCAGGTTTCTGACTTTGCTAAATCTCTCAAACAAGCTGCAGTTGATGTCAGCGTGCCCCAAACATATCAATAAAAGGCCCAAGACCTGGCACTAGCACCAGCATGCCTTGCTTCTCACTGGGCCTCACCTGAGGCCCAAACCCAATACAAATAGGCACTTCCTAACCCAACACAAATAGGAGGCAGCTGCAGATCTCTCTGTAGCTCCTGCCAGGTGGCCCCAGGCAGTGGCTGACTTTTCACTAAGACCCAAGAGCCAATGCACACCCAGTGGACAGCTTCAGACCACAGCGATTACAACACTACACGTCCATAAGCAACACACTCAAGAGGCAGACTCAGTGAGCACCAAAGCCCCACTGAAGCAAGTCCTGCTCCATAAGGGTGTTCCTGCACAGCAGCTCTCCCAGTATAGCTGCTGCTGTTCCTCACAGCCAATAGGCCTGGAGGTCAATTCCCCCCAGTGATGCCAACAGCAATCAAGACTCAACTACAACAAGGTTGTGCACCCAGCCCACAAAGAGGTACACTAGAGTGCCAGGCTCAGTTGACTGGGGAGGCTGAGCCACTGGGCTCTATAGGACACCTATTACATAAGGCCACCCTACCCACTCCAAGAAACATAGCATTTCTACCCAATACATAAAAACAAACACAGGGAGGCAGCCAAATTGCAGAGACAAAGAAACATGTCACAAATGAAAAAAAATGGAAAAAAGTGAACTACTGTATACAGAGTTCAAAACCATAGTTAGAAGGTCACACGAGGATCTTCACGGGACTTAGTGAGACTTTCAAGGATCTTAGTAAGAATGTTAAAGACATGGAAAAGCACCAGTCATAAATTAAGCATACACTAACTGAAATAAAGAATAACTTACAGGGATTCAACAGTAGAGTAGAGGATTCTGAGAATCAAAACAATGATTTGAAATATGAGGAAGCAAAAACACCCGATCAGAAGAGCAAAAAGAAAAAGGAACTGTAAAATATGAGACAGTATAAGGAGCCTCTGGGACAACTTCAAGTGTACCAACATTTGTATTATAGAGGTATCAGAAGGAGGAGAGAGCAAGATATTGAAAACCTGTTTGAAGAAATAAAGACAGAAAACTTCCCCCACCTGGTGAAAGAAATAGACTTACAAGTCCAGGAAGCACAGAGAACCCCAAACAAAAGGAATCCAAAGAGGACCACACCAAGACACATCATAATTAAAATGCCAAGGAATAAAGACAAAGAATCTTAAAAACAGCATGAAAAAAGCAGTTAGTTACCTACTAAGTAGTGCCCATATGACTATCAGCTGATTTCTCAACAGAAACTATGTAGGCCAGATGGTAGTGACAAAAAATATTCAAAGTGATGGATAGCAAGAACCTACACCCAAGATTGCTCTATCCAGCAAAACTATTATTTAGAACTGAAAGTTAGATAAAGAGATTTACAGACAAGAAAAAGCTAAAGGAGTTCACCACCACCAAACCAGTATTACATGGAATATTGAAGGGTATTCTTTAAGAAGAGGAAGAAGAAGCAAAAGAACAAAAATATGAACAATGAAATGGCAATAAATACAAAATTGAATCTAAAAATCAAAATAAACAAATAAGAAATCAATGAACAGAATAAATTGGTGAATAAAATAGAATCAGAGGCATGGAAATGGAACAGATTGAAGTTTCTCAGAGGGAAGGGGTTCAGGGGTCAGAAAGAGATTAAACAAAGATCTTATATGTATACTAGAGGCCCAGTGCACAAAATTCGTGCAGGGAGGGAGGTGTCCCTCAGCCCAGCCTGCACCCACTCCAATTTGGGACCCCTCGAAGATGTTCAACTGCCCGTTTACAGGGATCGAGCCATGGGGGTCAGTCTGAGGAGGGGATAAGGGCTGTTTGCAGGCTGGCCATACCACCTTCAGGGTGGGGATCCCCAATGGGGTGCCTAGCCAGCATGGGTGAGAGCTGGCTGTTTGCAGGCTGGCCAAGCTCTCCAGTGGGTACCCTCACTCCATGGGGGTGTGGCAAGCCTGGGTAAGGGGCTTTTTTTCTTTTCTTTTTTTCAGTGCCTCCTTGAGCAGAGGCCAGGGCTGGCTGGAAGCAAGTATCTTCTATAATTGAAAATTTGTAGCCTTGAGTGGAGGCCAGGGCCGGCCAGGGCAGGCTGGAATCTTGGCTTCTTCCATCGCCAGGGGCAACCCAAGCCTCCTGCTTGCTCCAGCTTCTTGGCGGCCGCCATCTTACTTGGGTTAATTTGCATGCTTGCTTCTGATTGGCTGGTGGGTATAGTGGAGTGATGGTTAATTTGCATGTTTCTCTTTTTAAGTGTAGATGTGCATTACCTATGGGCACAGAGCATACGGTGGTGAAGACCCTGGCCCGCGTAACTTAGTGGTTGAATACACACACCTATGAACCAGGAGGTCTTGGTTCGATTCCCAGTCAGGGCTTATGCCTGGGTTGCAGGCTTGATCCCCAATAGGGGGTGTGCTGGAGGCAGCCAGTAGGTGATTCTTTCTCATCAATGTTTTCTCCCTCCTTCTCTTTTCCTCTCTGAAATCAATAAAAATATGTTTAAAAAAAACAAAAAGAAAGACCTAGGGTGGGACGGGAACCACATGGAGGGGGGAGGGGACATCTGTAATACTCTCAACAATAAAGAAATTTTATTTTAAAAACCTACCAATTGTTAAAATTTTAAAAATTAAAAAGAAAGACGTAGGGAGAGGAGGAATAAAGGTTAAAGAGCGGTAAAAAGAGAAATCAAATACAACCGCCTGAAAGATGGTCCCCATTTTCACTGGCCACATTTCAAGTGTTCAGTGGTCAAATGGGGCTAGTTAATGCCTACAGCATTCATTCCTACCTCCATAAACTATTATAGAAACTCAGGAACACACCCATCTTCTTGGAGCACGTTCTTGCCACTGCGTCTGATTCTGTTCGGATTCTGTGACTGACTGACATGTCTGTCCAGGTGACAATCCATTCCTGAGAACTCCCACCCATCCACCCCCAGTGGCGGAGGAAGAGAAGGCAGGGAAGAGGAGGAGGAGGCCAGGGAGGAAGAAGCTGAGGAGGAGAAGGCACAATAATGCAAGGCATCATTCGTTCTAAAAGGAAATGACTTAGAGAAGAAATACAAATGGCCAGTTAACAGGAGAACAGTTACTCAACCTAGTGAACAATCATAGAAATGCAAGACAAACCATTTTTATCCCTATCACAGCAACAAAAACTCCAAAGACTGGTGTCCAGTGTTAGCCAAGAGGTGGGGAATGGGCCCTGTTGTACATGCTGTTGGCTGGAACATGAATTGGGATAAGCTATTTGGGAGGTGGGGGGGAATTAACAATATCAAAAATTTACCTTTGTTTCCCTTTTCAGTGTGTGCCAAGAAAATGTTCAACACAATCGGGAAGACAGACAATCATGGAGGGAAGCAAGAGACATGGTAACAATAAGAGTGCTAGGTGCCATGATGAAAACAGCTGAGAAAGAGACAGGAGAGGAGGCCCGGAGAGGAAGAGACTAGGGAGGAGGTGAAGATGGGGGGGCTGCACTTGGTACTGGATGTCAGAGAAGCTATTGCTGGGTTGAGAAGGTGAACTAAACATCTGAACTAACATTTGAAACATGAGGAGGGTCATCCCTGCCAACCTCTCAGGAAGACCCCAGGTGTGTCCACTGGACAATCGGGTGTCCACTGGAAAAGCAAACGCCTAGCCTCCTGCCCTGTGAAGAACACTGGCGGAGGCTGTACAAACTCTCAGAGACGCAAGCACAGCCCAGGAAAGAGCTGGCCCGGATGCAGTGCGGGCCGTGGCTCCTGGACAGAGCCCCAGGAGGAGGCACGGAAGTCCCTCCAGGTTAGCGCTCCGTGTTCTGCACAAGGTGGTTCTGGGCAGGGAGGCTGCGGCAGATGGCAGGTGGGGAGTCGCTGGCGCTCCCAGCAGGTGGCAGGCTCCCGTGCACGCAGGTGCGGCCAAGGCAGATGGTGGGCAGTGGGAGCCGAGCCTGGGCTGAGCTCACCCGCTCCAGGCTGGCCTCCAGGTCCAAAGTGCATGAGGTTTCCCAGGAAATGCACATAACTCTCCTGTTTCCTCCCCCTCTCCTGTAACCCCTTTATATCAAGGGCTCCCCAAGGGAGGGGCTCCCCCAGGGAGGGCCCCCCACTGGCACCAGCCAACCTCAGTGCCTGATGCTGCTGAAGTGGCTTTCCCCCCAACATCTCCCTGTGCTCAAGTCCAAAACCGTCACCACCAGATCCAAAGCGGCCTCACCGCCCAGACAGAAGGCCCACACCGACCCGCAGCGGAGCGCTGGCTTGGTCTGCAAGGCGCTTTAAGGTGTTGAAGTCGCCGGTAGCTTTTAAGGACGGGAGCTTTCATTTAAGCAATGGAGGTTTCTGGCTGATCTGGTGACACGGGGTCCACCTTCCGCATGCGACCCCAGCCTCTCCGGCCCAGGCCTCGGACGCCGCCTCCCATGCTGTCCCCTCTGCTGTCCCTCGCCCTCTGCAGCGCCCCCCACCAGAACACGAATCCTCCCCATCCTGCCAGCTGGCCCCCAGCCGCTCTCTCCCAGGAGCCGGACTGCCGTGGTCGGCATGTCACGAAGCTTTTCCTAACTCTGCACAGCAGTGTGGTCCCAGGTCAGACCTCCCTGTGACCCTTTGTTCCCCGCCAGCAACAAGGTAAGTGCTGAGCCCACGAGAGCCGGCGTCCAGAAATGTTTATGGCAATCAGGCACCCTGTGACACCGAGCATGCGGTCACAGGACAGGCCCCGCTGACTGCGGGACATTATCGCACGCGCGTAGCAAGGTTCACAGGTGTGACCTTCCCGCTGGCCACACACGGCAGGACCCTGATCCATTGGCTACAGATTTGGGGGGGAGAGAGGCGAATGAGGGAGACCAAACTGGTCCCTCACCACTGAGAGTCTTGGAAGAACTGGACTAGAACACCTGGGCTCTGTCACATCCCAGCCACCTTCTCTGCCACGCCTCCTACCCTTCCCTCTTAGCACCCTGGTGACTCCTCCCTCACCCAGCAGCACTGTGTTGAGTTACCATGGCAATTGCATCCTCTACCACTTAATGCTGGACCCCCAGCACCTACCTTAGCATACTTTATTTATTTATTTTTTTAAAGAGAAAGTGTGGCTCAGTGGTTGAGTGTCGACCAGGAGGTCATGGTTTATTCCTGGTTAGGGCACATGCCAGGATGGTGGGCTCGCATGAGGCAGCTGGTTAATGATTTTTTTCTCTCTCATTATTGATGTTTCTATTTCTCTCTCTCACTCTCCCTTTATCTCTCTGACATCAATAAAAACATACTTTATAGAAAAGAGAGAGAGAGAGAGAGAGAGAGAGACCTCAATATGAGAGCGGAACATTGATCAGCAGCCTCCTGCAAGCCTCCTACTGGGGATCCAGCCGCAGCCCAGGCACGTGCCCTGATGGTGAGTTGAATCGTCAACCTTTCCCTGCACAGGATGGTGCCCAGCCAACAGGACCACACCCACCAGGGGAAGCTTTATTCTTTTTTAAACTTCCAACAGAGTGACCAAGACTCAGGCGTTAGATTCTGAAGGGAACACAGAGGCTACATGTCATACGGGTAAGATGATTCCTGGTGGCCGCTGCTTGCGCTGAGCACTTGAAGGAAATGGCTTGCGTTTGACTCCGTGTTCGCAGTAGAGTCAGGCCACAGTGAGAAGTCAGGGGAACGGGAGCAGCGACAGACATGCTGGAAGCCCAGCTCCTGACTCAGGCACCCTGTGACGCAATCAGGGTGCTGAGGGGGAGGCGGTCAATGCCCAGGAGCACTGGAACCCTGCTCTCTCCCTCTTCCCACATCACCAAGCACACAGAGATGAATTCAAACAACTGGGGGGGGTGGGGAATGCCAACTCCACAATGCATTTCCCATGAACTGCTGCGAAATCTTTTCCCCGTCTTCAAGATCCCAATTCGCCTTCCACTCTCCTCTTCCCAAGAGTTGATCGCTAAGGCTGTGTGACCTCAGGCACGTTGCTGAACCTCTTGAGTCTCCATTCTGCACTCCATTAAATGTCCTCATTTTATGACATGAAACCAAAACAAGAGAATGGCAGCAAAGCACTCTGTAAATAAAAAGTGCCTGATGAACAGGACTACTGTTCGTCTCTGAGGTTAAAGCTGACAACCAGACTTTCACACACTCACTCCCTCCACCTCAGAATTCGATGCCTCTTCACCTAAGCCATTTGCCTTTTTAGTGGTTTCAGAGGGAATTTATAGAAGTCTCTCTCCTGTCTTCCCCCGTCTCCTCTTTAACGTACATTAAACATAAAGCAAACTACGGATCCCAGGAGAGTGGAGACCAGGCTTTCCCGGCACTCCACGCAGCACCGGACCTGGCCATAGAGCAGGACATGGTTAAATATAGGTGCTCACCCAAGGTTTGCTTCAGAGGAAGACGGAAAGCGGGACAGAAGGAAGGAAAATCACCAGAATGAAAACCAAACAGACACAGGCACAGGCGCTTATCACAGAAATATTAATATTATCCAAACGAGGACAGAATTAAACACATCAAGGCTCTTAGAAGCCAAGGTACAGCCAGGCAGTGGCTGTGCCGAATCTTCAGGACTGATTTCTCACTCCTTTCGTCATCAGGGGGACTGAGAGACGGCCAGATGGCGCTGCCAATCCACGCAGCCCGGAGAGAAGAACCCTGGCAGAAACCACAGGGTCAGCTCATCTCCGTGGCAGAGCCACCAGGCGGCCTGGGCTCTCACTTGTGCCAGTCCCTCCCTTCCCTGTCACTAAGCAAGCATGTTAAACTCAGCCATGGGCCACATACCTCATTTACACTGAGTGGCCAGATTTTTATGATCTCTGAACACATAATAACCTAGCCACTCGGGGTGTGTGTGTGTGTGTGTTAGAGGCCCAGTGCACGAATCTGTGCATGGTGTGCATAGGTGGGGTCTGGCCAGCCTGGCTGGGGGAGGGGACATGGGCTGTTGGCTGGCCTGCCTGCTGGTCAAATTTCTAGTCAAGGGGACAATTTGCATATTATCCCTTTATTATATAGGATATACACCAAGTGGCCAGATTATTATGCGTGCAGAGATCATAATAAGCTGGCCACTCAGTGTATTTGGCTCATTACCCTTGGAGTTTGACATGCTTGTCATAGAGTATCTGGACTGAGTGTCTGCTCTCCTATGAGCCACAAAGAACCAACAAGCAGAGAAAAACGGGCTGAAAGGAGGGAGTCTCACTCCTGAAGAGGGAAAGAAATGGATTCCTCTGATAATAAAGAAAGTTGCCAGCAGCAGAATTACATGTTGTTAGTGTAAGTCATTATACACTGCATACTAACAGCGGCCCGTACGACGAGTTCTGCTTCTGGAGCCAGGGCCTGGGCTCAAGTCCCAAAGCACCTTTCCCTGCTGTGTGACCTGGGACAAGCTACTTAACCCCACATGGCCTCAGTTTCCTCATCTGCAGAATGGGGACAACACTAGCGCCGACCTTCACGGCGCCTTTGGGAGGACTGAGTGCAATGTGTGACGGGCTGGTCACCCGGCATGACCGACAGCGGGCCCCACAGATATCAGCAGGGCCGCTGCGGGCCAGCTCACCCCCGGAACCCGTTCTGTTCAGCTCCACGCCGTGCTCAGAACTGAAAGGCGCGGGTTTCCACGTCCTCTTGGCGTTTCCACGTCAAGGCTCCGCCCTTGGCTGTGCATGGAGCCCCGTACCCCCGGGACCAGCAGCCCTGCAGACACGGCCGGCCGGCCGCCGGAACGTGCAGGCTGAGCCAGCCGCTGGCACAGATTAGGCCGTCAATCTGCAGCGGCAATTAAGGCTATTCCCAGATGGGGCTGCAGAGAGCGGGGGCCACAGCGGCTTCTCTGCTCGGCGTCTCTAAGTGTCCGAGGGGCAATTAGATGCCAGCAGAAGCCCCTGGAGGTGCGGGAACAAGTGGAAAACACCATTTGACCGAGGACTAATTTTCCCAACTGACAGATGATTATTCTAATTACTCGGGGGGATTTTCTTCCCTCTGCAAATTGCTACCATATTCCGTGGCCAGGGCAGCCGCCTCACTCACCTGAGGCGATGACGGTGCCCGCCCAGAGCGCGTTCTCGATGCTCAGGCTCTCGCTGACCGAAGGGTCGCTGTCCTCCTGCGAGAGGCCAGACAGACACACACTGATCAGCAAGGCGCTTTGTATGGGGGTTTTGTTCATCTTCACCCGAGGATATTTCTTTGCATTGATTTTAAGAGAGTGAAACAGAGAGAGGGAGAGGGGAGAGGGGAGAAGGAAGAGGGGACAGGGCAGAGGGAGATGAGGGGGAGAGGGAAGAGAAGGGGAGAGGGGAAAGGAGAGAGAAGGGGAGAGGGGAGAGAAAAATATCTTATGAGAGAAACATGTTGATTGGCTGTCTCCAGCATGTGTCCCGACAGGGGGTGGGGATCAAAACTGCAACCCAGGTACATGGCCTTAACCATGAAACGAACCCACAACCCTTCGGAGTGCAGGCCAATGCTCTAATCACTGAGAAACAGCAGCCAGGGCGATGGAACAAAGTTTTGAAAAAAAACCTACAAGACCGGTACAGAAGGATGACCCCTGGTGAGAAGCCCACAGCTCAGCCAGGAGAGAGGTGCCATGCTCATGGACGACTGTCCGCAGGGCACCCGCCCCCATGGGAGCACCTGGAAAGGCTGGCTCCCGATTCGAGGACAAGCTGCTGAGAGCTAACGATCAAACAGGGCCGTCTCCTGGCTCACAGAAAGACAGCACGAACAGTTCATTTGGGTTCTATAACCCTCCTGTCTGTCCCAGTTCCTAAAGCAACTTGCATCCAAATTTAATTTCTATTCCGAAGAGTTGAGAAGTGGCTTAAAAAGCACAGCTGGCCTAAACCCGTTTGGCTCAGTGGTAGAGCATCGGCCTGCAGACTGAAAGGTCCCAGGTTCGATTCCAGTCAAGGGCATGTACCTTGGTTGCGGGCACATCCCCAGTGGGGGGTGTGCAGAAGGCAGCTGATCGATGATTCTCTCTCATCGGTGTTTCTAAGTCTCTATCCCTCTCCTTTCCTCTCTGTAAAAAATCAATAAAATATATATTTTTAAAAAAAGAAGAAGCACAGCTGCCCAGCCCGGCCAGGGTGACCTCAATCTATGACTCCCTGTCAGGGCACATGCCCGGGGTTCGGCTCGATCCCCAGTGGGGGGCATACAGCAGGCAGACAATCAGTGATTCTCTCCCATCTTTGATTTTTCTCTCTCTCTCCCTCTCCCTTCCTTCTCTGACACCAATAAAAACTTTTAAGAAACCAGTTTGGCTCAATAGATACAGCGTCGGCCTGCGGACTGAAAGGTCCCGGATTCAATTCCGATCAAGGGCATGTACCTTGGTTGGGGGCACATCCCCAGTGGGGAGTGTGCAAGAGGCAGCTGATCGATGATTCTCTCTCATTGATGCTTCTATCCTTCTATCCCTCTCTCTTCCTCTCTGTTAAAAAATCAATAAAATATATTTTTAAAAACTTTTAAGTATCACTGCCCTGGCCGGTTTGGCCTAGTGGATAGAACATCGGCCCTCTGACTGAAGCATTCCGGGTTCAAATCCAGTCAAAGACACATCCTCGGTTGCAGGCTTGATGCCCAGCCCCAGTCAGGGTGCCTACGGTGGTGGTGGGGGTGGGGGAACACATGCAACCAACCGATGTGTCTCTCTCACATCGATGTTTCTATCTCTCCGTCCCTCCCCCTCTCTTCCACTCTCTGTAAAAATCAATAGGAAATATCCTCGGGGAGGAGTAACCAAATACATACAAACAACAATGTCCTGGCCAAGTGGCTCAGTCCGGTGGAGCGTCACCCCGCACACACCACAAGGTGGCGCAGCTTCAATCCCCAGTCTGGGTGCCCAGGGGAGGCAGCCAACCGATGTTTCTCTCTCACACTGAGATCTGTCTCTACCTTCCTCTCTCTCTAAAGTTAAAAAAATAAACAAACGTATCTTTGGGTGAGGATTAAAAGAAAAGTACACCAATGGCAGGCAGGGCTTGTCTAAACAATAGCGGATGCAGGCCCATCCGAGCGAGACGGAGTACTGCCGAGACATCAGCGTTAGCATGAATTAGAACAATGCGCGGCTACATTGGCAGGTAACCCAGCTGTTCAGAGGCTGCAGAACCTGCAGTTGTGTGGCCTCTACTGAGACAAAGTGTCAGGGGTCAGGCGGTGCCTCCCCAAGGGAATCCCCCCCAGCCCAACCCCCACCCCCTCCCCCTTCCGCTCTATCCCCTCCCCCTTCCACTCTATCCCTCTCCCCCTTCCACTCTATCCCCCTCCCCCTTCCACTCTATCCCCTTCCCCTTTCCACTCTATCCCCCTCCGCTTCCACTCTATCCCCCTCCCCCCACACAGAGATACTCCTGACAAAGACCCTGGACCGCGTCCGCGGGCTTCCACCGTGAACACACTCTGAGACAGGAGTCCGGGGCGAGTGGAGCTACACACCCTGGTAAACGTCCCCACGAAGTTGTGGATGTCGATGCTTGGCTCTTCCGCGTAGATATACGATCGGATCTGAAGAAGGTCCTGCGGGACAGGGCGACAGGCGGAGTTAGGACAAAGCCGGCTGTGACGGGAGAGGGCTCAGGAGGCAGCCGCTCTCCCTAAGGCCAGCAGGCCTACAGGGTGGGCAGGTGGGGAAAGGCACATTCAGGTGTCTTCACGGCTCCCGGCTCTCGACTCGCTCTCAAGGAGAGCCTTCGATGGTTCTGAAGTCAGAAGCCTTTCTTGGCAGAGACTTTACCGCATTAGAACACGCCGCCCAGGGAAAGCCCGAGCCCCACTGGACCAGCCCCTCTCGGGGGCACCATGGCGCCGTCTACCGAGTCCCAGGGCTCCTGACCAATTAGAGACTCGCTGCTCTAGAATTCCTGCTTTAAGAAGCAGTAATAATAGCAGCACCGTCTCACTTGAGATGGGCAACACACAACCACATTGCTGCGCTAACGCCATGAAGACACAGAGCTTCCTCCCTCCTCACGGGACCAGGAAAGGCCTGGCACCACCAGTGTGACCGCCGGCCCAGGAGCAGCTGGCGTGTTCTGCTTACCTCTTTCAGACCCCGTGTGCCACACGCTGGTCTCCGGGCATTTGCATTACATTCTGTGGTTCTGTAACCTAGTCCACGGGCCACTTCATCCGTGTGACTTGTGTTTAGACTTACACTTTGGCTACCTTCTCCCTCCCTCGCTCCACGGATCGTGATGTGATACAGGGAACTATAGGGCCCCGGGGTGGGGGAAGGGGGCGCCCCCCCCCTCCCCCCGCTGTGAGCGCCTGTCGGTTCCAGCTGCTGAGACCACACCCTCTTAGAGAGAGTCCGGGTGCCATTCCACACTGTCCTAAACGCGGTTCCACACGGGGCATACACTGCTCCATGCTCTGTGTTACGTCATTCCATGCACTGTCCTACATGTTCCTCCACGCGCTGCCCACATGCCGTTCCACACACTGTCCTAAATGCTGTTCCATGCACTGGGAATTCAGCGGTGCATGTCCCGGGCAGAGCCCTGCTCTCCAAGACACGGCCTTGACGGGAGAGGACTGGGAATGCCGGGAGAGGGTGGCCAGAGAACGCCTCTTCAGGACACGGTGTACAAGACCTAAGGATATGGTGGAGGGGCCCAGCCAGCAGACTGGGTCTGGCTGCTCCCAGGGGAAGACACGCAGGGACACGTGCTGGGGGGCAGAAGCACGCCTGGCGGAGAGGCCGGCGCGGCCTCAGCGTGGGGAGAGGGCCCGAAGCGGAGGTCAGGGCTCCGCGGAGAGAGCGTACGACGGCACAGGGTGTGAAGGGTGCCAGGAGGCCTGTGGGGTGGGTTCTCAGAGCTGAGGAGCTGAGGAGTTCTGAGCAGAGGAAGGACACGCTCTGGCCTGCCTGTCCTGCGACACGAGGTCCCGGTCAAGGTTTCCTAAGATGCTGAGCTTCCCTCGGAGAGCGTGTCCCGCGCGCGGGGTCTGCGTTTCGTGTGGCCACGGTGCGTGGAACCAGCGGCACTCAGGGCTCCCAGGACCCCAGCGCGCCTGCCATCTCTGACACCCGAGCCTGGCCCGGAGGGCGCCCCGGTGTGCGAGCCCTGTGGGGCGGTGGCCGTTCGTGCCTCCGCAGGGAGGGCTACTCACGGCGGCCGTGGGGAGCCGCTGCGTGCAGGCCACCGGGAGCCGCAGCTTCCAGTCCGTCTCCCCGTCCAGCTGGTCCGTTCGCAGGAAGCAAGACCCTGCGGGAGGAAGTCAGGGCCTTCTGTTCACCAGCTGCTCCAGAAGCCGTGGGGTGGCAGCTCTGGGCAGCCCCTGCCCTGGTCCTTGTAACAGCAGCCCACACGTGGCCAGCCACCCAACGGGAAAGAAAACACCCGATTTCCCACTTCCTCCTCACGCGCCAGGGCCAGAAGGATCTGGGTTCAAATCCTCCCTCCCCCACTCCCTGGCAGCGGAGCCTGGCTGGCCTCTCCGCCGTGCTAACCCTCCGTGTGTCCTCTCCATCACATGGGGAGGCACACACACCGCCCAGGCCTGCTGTCGGGACTCAGCGGTGCCAGAAGCCCCGGCGGGGAGACGGCCTGAGATCACCAGCATCCGGGTCTGCTCTGGGCACAGGGTACAAGCACCTTCTCAGGAGCCGGACTTCCTGGGTTCAAGTCCGGCTCCAACCCTCACTAGCTGCAGGTCCTGTCTGAGCCTGTTTCCTGGAGTGTGAGGAAGGAGAGGAACAGCACGGACCTCAGATAGGAAAGCGAATGCCGGTCCGAGCACAGCGGGGAGCGCTAGGCAGGGTGGGGGCCGTCACCGCCTTGCACCCCGTGTGGGCGCGCTGGTGGGTCTGACACGCGCGTCCATGCCCCAGGCTAGCCATGCAGCTCACCGGACGGAGCGGGCACGGCACTCACTGACGCTGCCGTAACGGCTTCTGGGAAGTTCTTATCTTTGGGGGGGGCGTGGGGTTTTTTTTTTTTTTAGAAAGGGAGAGCCCTACAGGGAACCTACTCCCCAGCACTCCGTTTCCACGGACCAGGCCTCGGGACCGATCTGAGGACAAAGCCTCAGTTTTGCAAAGAAGGCTGCTTTCATCTGTGCCTCCCACCCCCCTCTCCGCACGGCTTCATATACTATGATTAGTGTTAAGATTTCATCCCTGCGTTTATTCCATTTGTAATGAAATAGGCTGCCGTAACCTCAGAGGAATATCAATGGGGATCTCTCGAGGGTTCAAAGATCTCGGATTGTGCCCGATAGGCGGGAGAAAAACAGCCTTGTTTCCTCTGAGCAGCTTAAATATCAAAAATAAAGAGAGAGGAGACGTGAGCCGACGGACGGACGGGGTGGGCAGGCGGCAGCAGCCACGCAGAGAGACCGCGGGGAGAGAGGGGCCTGTAAAGGCGGGAGCGGTGCTCGAGCCCACTGGGCTGGGACAACAAGCAAACTGATGGGCAAGGCGGCCCTGGCCCCGCCACTCAGGACTCAGGGCCCAGAGGGACACCCACCTCTCTACCTGGTGCCCTCCTGCCCCCTCGTCACACACCTCCCAGTATCTTCTCGGGAGAGGGGGAATTTCTGTCTGTCAGACACTCTCCCTCCTCCTGCCCACTCCTGGAGCTGAGCCTCACAGAGCCCAGGGAGGGAAAGCAGCGCGTGCGAGCATGCCTATATCCGTGTGCATGTGTGTGCACGCACGTGTGCATGTGCATGAATGTGTGTATGTGTGTGCGTGTGCATGTGTGTGACTTCACCAGCTGGGACTCAGCAGGAGTCCAACCAACTGTATCTTTGTGATGGTCACAACCCATGGACCTGCGAGCACGGAAAACCTCTTTTTAGGGCTGCTCTGTGAGAAGGGCTGTTTGGATTTGCCCATGGCTCCAAAATGATCATCTCCTTCGACCACACTGTCGAAGGACTGTTTTGCCAAATTGCCACTGAAAGGTTAATGGTTATTTTCAGAATTGGTCCCAGATGTTTACCGTTCTTTTCTGATGTCCTCAGGAAGATCATGTCAGCAGGCACCCGCTGGTTCTGTGACGGAAAGAAGGGTCGTTACCAAGGACCGTCCCGGGTGGGTTTCCGCCCCGGCCCCCCCATGGGGAGGGAGCCATCGGAACCCCCCTCCCTGGCGTCTTTTCAGGGTCTGCCTCTGTCCAAGACAGACGGGCGGGTTTATTTTGTTCTGAATCTGCACACTCTCGCACGCTGCTGTTCCGTTTCTAATCCGCTGCTGAAATCCTATCTCAGAAAGAGAGCTTCTGGTTTCCTAGCAAACCCGACCATTCCCTCCTGAAATCCCGGCCAGGGACCCCCGGCCTCATGCCGGCCAACCTCGCTGGCTCTGGTCCAGGCTGTCTGTGGAAAGGAAAGATACCAGCTCCCTGCTCACGCTCTCTGCTTCTGCCTATTTCCCAGCTGGAGGTCTGGCTTCCAGGACATTTTAATAAGGAAGTCAAGTCACAGGAGGGAACAAAAGCCATTCTCAAAAAGAAAGCGCGAGGCGGACAGCAACCTCCTTTACCTGTGGACAGAGAGGCTGTGCAGAGCTCAGGGTGTGGCTCCTCCAGCGGCTGCCTAGAAGGGCTCCCCTTTCCCACAAATCAACTCTGAGTTCTGGGGTTTAATGCTTTGCAAAGAGCGCAGTTCATTCCCTACAGAACCCAGTGCAGACACACTCCTTTCCTAACCAAACGTTACCCCGAGACTCTCCAGAGCCACCCCCAAAACCCAGGACCTTCCACACAGCAAGGTAAAGAGAGATGTGAGTATCTGCTGAGGTCAGGCGCCAATCAGCAGTGCTATTTTTTAAAAATGTATTTTTTGCCTTTTTACTGTTCTCCTAGTAACCTTTGCTCCCCATAAAATGATTGAAAAGCACGATGTTTAAGTCAAAAAAATGCAAGCTACGTCCTGGCCAATGTGGCTCAGTTGGTTGGGCAATGTCCCGTGAACCAAAAAGTTACAGGTTCGATTCCCAGTCAGGCCACATGGCTGGTTTGTGGGCTCGATCCCCAGTAGGGGGCTTGCAGGAAGCAGTCAATCCATGATTTTCTCTCTCTCTTTCCCTACTCCTTTCTCTCTAAAAATCAATAAAATATATAGACATATATTTAATTATTTTAAATGCAAGCTAAAATTGCTCAAAAGGCAAATGACAAACACATTTATGTAGTTAACAGACTTCTTAGAAAGTATTCATGGTAAATAAAAAAAAAATAAAGTAAGATAAAATAAAAGAACATCAAACAGGAAATCAAAACGTGTGTAGGATTTCTAGCTAACCCACACATCTGAACGTGAAAAAAATGTTCATAGGAAAAAGAGACGGTTCTCGCCGGCAGAGCTGCTGAATGGAGCTGTCGACAGCATGCATCCGATCAGACCACAGACGGCACGTCAGCATCGTGATGGGCGAGCAGGGACTTCCCTTTTACACCGCAGCAGAGACCCCTCACCTTTTCCACGATGATAAGGTCTCCCACTTGGATGTTGGCACTCTTCACCTTCATGGTCCCTGCAAAGAAACAGGCCCAAGGCTCATCGGTCTGAACCCATTCCAGTTCCACGTCTTCATAGAGGGCCCAGCGGCCTTCGGAGCCAGTGCAGACGGCAGAAGGATGACCCCCCCTGCCTCCCCTGCCTCCCACATCACCTCCTGCCCCTCTGAGAAAGGTGTGTGGGCGGCAGAAATGGCTCCAGAAACTACTGCTCCCATCCCCCAGAGCCCTGGGAAGTGCCCACACCCCGCAGTGAGATCTTCTGTCTTAACGGTACCTTAGAAACCTCCCTAAGTCCGCACCTTAAGAAACTCATTCAGCTCCAAAAGAAAACCCACAGATATTATGAAAGAGAGAGAAAAGGGCAAAAGGCACCTCTTAATTTTCAAAAAGAAAGAAGCTAACCCAAAAGGACTAATTTTTTTTTTTAATTTGCAACTGCTATATAGTTTGGTTTATACAGTTATGATCAGATTACTTTTGCTGGGTGTTTATCTAAACAAAAATGGGACAGCTAACATTGCACGCTGGTTCTGGGCTGCCCTGGCCGGGTGGCTCAACAGGCTGGAGCCTCATCCCCTACACCGAAAGGTTTCAGATTCGATCCCCAGTCCAGGTGTGTATGGGAGACAACCAATCGATACTTTTCTCTCCATGGATGCTTCTCTCTCCCTCCCTTCTTCACTCTCTAAAAATCAATTTAAATAAATAAAAATAAAAAACATTTTATTTTTTAGATTAAACTAAAAAATAAAATAAATGTTAAATGCTAATTCTGTGCTAATCACGGAACAGATATTGGCATGTGGGTAGCTTCGTTTACCCCTCGGGGTGGCCACCAGGAGAACGCATGATTATCTCATCTTCACATGAGGACAAAGGCTCAGAGACGCCCTTAGTCCCACAGGTTTTCACATCCACATCTGACTCCGGAGGAAGGAATAAGACACAGAGAGTTCTTATTTTCAACTCTAAAAACACCCATTGAGTGCTGCACCTCGGAATTCAGGGACCCCATGTCCTAAAACCTCAGGCAGGAGTGCCTCAGGCAGGAGTCAGCAGGGAGTGCCACACTGTAAACAGTAAACAGTGTGGCGTGTTCCTGGCCAAGAGACAATGTTTGTAATTCTCCCAACCACGGTCTCCCTGCCAAAGGCTATATAGTCTTTGTTCTGTATTCCATATTTTAAAGTGCAAAAACCATCCTCAGCTCCCAGGCCATACAAAAAAAAACCCCTATATAATAAAAGCCTAATGTGCTAAGTATCCAGTTGTCCAGTCATCCATTCAACCAATCAAAGCATAATATGCTAATGATATGCTAAGACCACTCAATAGTGAGCACACTATGACATGCACTGACCACCAGGGGGCAGATGCTCCAACTGGTAGGTTAGCTTGCTGCTGAGGTCCGTACAATTGGGACTGAGTGAGATGGGCGGTTCCTCTCTAGCCCCGATGGTGCATCAGTTGGGTCCTTCGGCTTGACCTGCGCCCTCCTGCAATCCGGGGGCCCTCAGCAGATGTAGGAGAGCCTGTTTTGGCCAGATGGTGGAATGACCAACCACTATGATGCACACTGACCACCAGGGGGCAGACGCTCAACGTAGTAGCTGTCCCCTGGTGGTCAGTGTGCTCCCACAGGGGGAGCACAGTGGTAGTGGGAGCCTCTCTCACCTCTGCAGCAGCACTAAGGATGTCCAACTGCTGAGGACATTCCCCGAAGGCTCCCAGACTTCAAGAGGACGCAGACCAAGCTGACACCCTCCCCCCCAGCCAAGTGCATGAATTTCATGCACCAGGCCTCGAATAATAAAATAAACTGGGCTGACTTTGCCCACCAGCTGTAGTTCGCTAACCCATGTGCTAGTGAGAAAGATAGCCAGACAGATGCTGCTGGTGCAAAATAGTGTGTGAAGTGATGGGAGTGAGTCAGTGAGCTGAGGGGCCAGGAAGGAGGGCAAGTCCCCCTTTGAAGAAGGATCTAGAACATGCTCAGCACACAGAAGGCACCAACTATCCAAGAAACATTCCAGCACCGTGCCCTGGTCGCCTGCTGTGTGCCAGGCACAGTCTGAGGGCGGGGACCCAGGGAGCTCACCTTCGTGTGTAGGAGAGAGTAAATAATGAGTGAAGGGGGTGGGGGGCGGCGAGGTGTGGACAAATGCTCCACAGGAGAGGCGAGGCCAGCATTAACCAGGCGAAGGAAGCAGGCACAGAGGTGGGAGAGCTCATGCGTGGGACACACGTGTGCTCCTTTAGCAAGTACAAAAACATGGCACGAAGGCAGGGAACAGAGTCGAAGGTGGAACTGGCCTGCCAGGGCCTGCGTCCAGCACCTCATCGTGACGACAGGTCCAATTCTCGCATGAGGGAGCAGCACCGTGAAATCTTTATGTTACCGGCATCTTGTAATAAGCCCATTGAACTCCCAAGAGAGGAAAGAAATAGTAATACTGACTCCTGCCTTCATTCAACACCAGTGAGGATTCCTAGCTTCTGTTCCTTCAGCATTGGAAATAACTAAGACACTAACGGGAATAATCGGAGTGTACAACTCTAGATTTTTACCATTTTTCACAGTATTTCACATAACTTAACCCCCGGTGTCTTTTTAGTAAGTCAGCGCCATGGAGACATTTTAAAGCATTCCCAATTACTTCTATTGAAACAGCTGTAGTAGGTTCCACTGGGTTAGGTTTTCACTCATTTTTATATTTAATTAAATTCTGTCATAGTAAGTAGAACTGGCACTAAAAGAACTGTCCACGAGCACTAATGACTTCTAGAAAGCACGTTGCAGCTGGTGACGGGCTCACCAACCTTAGTTCCTCTCCAGGAATGAGTATCTCACCCCACGAGGTGAGCATCTGATAGTGTCCCATTGTCGTAAAGCACGGTGCTAACAGTCCGTCCAATGACCTGAGCCCTGACGTGCCGGAGACCTACGAGGCTCAAGCATTCGTCCTGTCTTGGGCTTTGGTAAATATGTTGACAGAGTGAATAAAGAACGGCCACTGATCCAAACATTAGATCATTAGAAATGGGCCGGGAGAGGGTCCAATGTGCAGCCTTCTCTTCCAGCCCGAACAGGTCTCCTCCAACCACTAGGGGGCGACAGGACAAGCACACACAGATGACCTGCAGCTCTTTCTGGGGAGATTCGGGGCATTCCTGGCAGGAAGATCGTAAATTCAGCCGGCCCTCTGCACTTTTTCCTTGGAGCTGGCCCCAACTTTCCCAAACGTAAATTGACACGCTGTCTTTGGTTTTATTACTCAAATGGATGCTGGTGGCCTGGCCCAAACCATCACGCTGGTATTGTGGTCGTCGAGGCCTGGATACAACCTTCTGTCCATATCTAAAGAGTATGTTTATTCCTATTAAATAATAATGGCATGTGTGTGCGTGTGCATGTGTGTGTGCGTGTGTGTGTGTGTGTGCATGTGTGTGTTAGCAGGAGACGGTAAAATCGGAAGGATTTGACTGAAAGGAGTGACAGCAATTCTTTCTGGGCACGTGGGGTTTATCTGTCTGTCTGGAACACGCTTCTTTAATTCCTCACATTGGTTTTTAAAATGGGCACATTTTAAAGGCGTTTTTCTAAGAAAAAATAAATTAAATTCGCTCAAACGTCTAAGTGACCGGGCTCAGATTTCTTTTTATTTTTAACCTTTATTGTTGAAAGTATTACAGATGTCCTTTTCCCCACTGACCCCCCCTGCCAGACTTTTTCCTTCTTACAGGCGTCCTGATTTATGACGGGTTAACGTGAACTCTGCTGCTCCCTGTCCATCTGCTCTGCCTCAACAAAAACCCTTTAATCCGCCGCGCTGCAGGCAGCCTGTGCTACCCCAGCGGCTGACCCGCACACGGCACTGCTACCGGGGGACAGGCGCCCCTACCGGGGGACGGGCTCTCCTACCGGGGGACGGGCGCCCCTACCGGGGGACCGGCACCGCTACCGGGGGACGGGCTCTCCTACCGGGGGACAGGCGCTCCTACCAGCAGACGGGCTCCCCTACTGGGGGACAGGCGCCCCTACCGGGGGACGGGCTCTCCTACCAGGGAACGGGCGCCCCTACTGGGGGACAGGCGCTCCTACCAGGGGACAGGCGCTCCTACCGGGGGACAGGCGCTCCTACCGGGGGACGGGCTCTCCTACCAGGGAACGGGCGCCCCTACCGGGGGACGGGCTCTCCTACCGGGGGACGGGCTCTCCTACCGGGGGACGGGCGCTCCTACCGGGGGACGGGCAACCAATGGCCCGCTCCCTCCCAGGAGGAGAACCAAGGGCCATAGTGGGGCACAGGAGCTATGGGGGGCCACACCGTCAAGAGAGGTCACTTGTGCTTCCTCACCCAATAGCATGCTGGTATTTGGGGGTGAGGAAGGGGTGAACCTCAACTTTGCTGCCTCAACAAAGGGAGACTCTCAGCCCGCCCTCTCTGCTGAGCTCACATGCGTTCCTGACCATAAACGCAACTTCCTTCCCCTTCGCTGTCACATTCGGCGATCGGAAAATGGGCAGTTCAGGCCTGCAGAGGGGCTGGTGTTTAGCATGTCTGAGTTAGAAAAAGCGCACAAATAAAACTGAGAGAAGGAAAAGGAGAAAACCCAGCAGGGCAAGGAGAAGGGAAGCAAGCACTAGAATAATGTTCCAACATCTATGGTTTCCCAGTGCGGCCCAGTGAAATTTAATTAAATATAAAAATGAGCCCAGGGCTCGGAGTGGAGGGACAGGCCAGGGGAGGGGGGACGAGGGAGGGCGGAGGCCCCAAGTTCGGAGAAGAGCCGAGCACCCAGAGACAGGGCCTAACTCAGGACGGAAAACTCTTCTGTGGTGGGAAGGACCCAGAACACGATTCCCAATCTTAATGTAACCACCGTCCTGCGTTTCCTGCCATCATTCCCACAGAAACTACCGTGTTTCCCCGAAAATAAAACATCCTCCGAAAATAAGACCTACTTACAGGTTTCCTTTTGAGTGAAATATAAGGCATCCTCCTGAAAATAAGGCCCCCCTTAGGCTCTGTCTCAGAATGAAAATTAATTTATCGTAAACTGGTCGCTGGACCGCCCCGACTGGCGTCTAGCAACCAGTGATGTTACGCGGAGTCCTGTCATCACTGCTGTGTGGAGGCAGAGCGGAGGTTGGAGGTCGGAGTGAGTGGTGAGCGCGGGGCGGGAGAGAAGAGGAGACTTTCGCAGATGCGCGTAGAAGAACAGGAGGATTAGAGCGGACTGGAAGGTGGTGAGTGCTGGTCTATCTCTGGTGACACTACCTGATGCTCGCGGCCGCCCTCATGATGACAGAAGGTTCTCAGTCAGGGGCAGACCCTGCTCCAGCCCAGATCCAGGCCCCAGCAAGCCCAGTGACAGTCCCCAGGCAGTAAATGTCTGATAAAGGGGTAGGGGGGATGTCTGGTGAAGGTGTTCAGTGGCACAGGGTTGGGGGGAGGGAGATCACTTAAAATGATACAGGAGGATCAGAGGGGGCAATCAAAATGACACAGGAGGATCAAAAGGGGTTACTAATACCATTACTAAAATGGTATTCCCCCCTCTGATTCTCCTGTGCCATTTTGATTCCCCCTCTGATTCCCCGTGTCATTTTAAGTGATCCCCTCCCCCCACCTTGATACCCCAATTCCTTTTTTTTTACCCCTAGAAATGAGCGCAAAAAGAAAAAGCTACTCCGTGGAGTACAAGAAAGAAATGGTGGAAGACCCTTGGAGCCAAAATCTTACTGCTTTCTGCAAAGAGAAGATGTTGAGTATCCGATTGGTCCGAAAATGGCGAGCAGAGTATGGTAACCTCATTGAACAAGTGGACAAGGGAAATGCTAAAAAGTGCAAGTGTGGATCAGGTCGGCAACCATTATTTTCTGAGCTGGAAGACCTGATCTGTGAATGGGTTGTTGACAAGAGAGCAGAGGCTTTGGTTGTGAATAGGGCTCAGATTCAAGAATTTGCCCTTGCAATGGCACCACAGTTTGACATAGCCCCTGAAGACTTCAAAGCATCACAACACTGGCTGGATAATTTCCTTCAGCAAAGTGATGTCTTTAAGAAGATCTACGTCATTGTTTAGGTTGGAAGATACTCAAGTTGTTAAGCGAGCATTTGCATTCAAGTCCTTTATTGATGATGCTGACTTCTCTAAATACAATCTTTCCAACATGATTACTATGGATAAAACTGCAGTGTTTATGGACCAATCATCTCAAACAGCAATTGAACAGCGGGGTGCCTCCTTAGTGTACATTCCCTCCACTGCTTACGAAAGTGCACGTGTTTCCTGTATTTTGGCAATTCGTCTGGATGGCACTAAAATCCCACATTTAATCATTTTTATGGGCAAGAAGGAAAAGATTGAATGTGTTTTGGGCGTTTTTATTCTTGAAATTGAAAAAGCTTAGGCCACACAAGCAGTTATAAGGAAGTGGGTCGATTTAATGCTGCCGCTTGTTATGCGAGGGAGCCAAAGAGGTCTGCTAGTCTGGGATGCAGCCAGCACTCACCGCGCTAAAGACATGAAGACATTTCTTCACGAAAGAAAAATAGATCAGATAATGATTCCCACAGGAATGATGGCCAACTCCAGATTCCTGATATTGCAATAAACAAGCCATTCAAAGACAATTTGAGCGTGGAAATTAATGACTACATTGAAAATGGAATGGAGAGAAATCAGCGTGGAAACTTTGTGAAACCTAAACTGCAAGAAGTTGTGACTTGGGTGAAGAATTCATGGGAGAAAATCACTGACAAGCAGGCTACTTAACAAGAAGTACTCATTTAAAGACAGTGCTATTGCCAAACATGAGAGATTTGGTCCACTGATTCTGAAAGAAATGGAGTCACAAGAAATTCACCAGGAAATTTAGGAATTGGATTGTTATGATGATGTTCCAGAAGATGATGACATGATTGTCATTGAATAAATGACTAAATTCTTGATACTGTAGGATTCACAGTTTGTCAGGTTTGTGTTGACAACTACCGTACGTACTACTGTACTGTATAGAGGTAATAAGTTTCCTTTATTTTCATTTAACAATAAATGTGTACCGTATTCTTCTTCATGGAAAAATAAGACATCCCCTGAAAATAAGACCTAGCGCATCTTTGGGAGCAAAAATTAATAGAAGACACTGTCTTATTTTCGGGGAAACAGGGTAGGAAATACAGATGCCCCCGGACAAAGCTCTGTCTTTGGGAAATAAAAACAGCACAGTGGTTTTCCCAAGCTCTCTCCCCTCTATCCCCCCAGCTTCTGCCCCCGGAGCAGCTAGCTGCCATCCCTCCCAAGTTCCCTTTTCCCTCCCCTGTCCTGATATCCCTGAAACAGCAGTGCGACCTGGGTACCCACAGGCCCCCCCCCCCCAAACCTTGGGTGGACGCCCGATGGCAGACATATTACAACTCTGAAAAGCCTTTTCCTCCCCAGTTCCTAATCACTTCTGAACGAGGGCTCCCACGGCTTCATCTGCACTGGGCCCCTAGGATTACGCAGCTGGTGCTGAAGAGACATGGAAACACCCAGGAACTTCCCCTTTGCCAAGTGCACAGGGAAACCTGCCTGGGTCCGAGAGCAGCAGCCCAAGGACCCTGATTCCTCCCTCAGAGCTCTCTCCCCGAGCGGACCCTCCAACACCCATCTCTGTCTGGCCCCTGGGCACTGGGTATTGTATTTTTTTAATTTTTTTATATACTTTATTGAGTTTTACAGAGAGGAAGGGAGAGGAATAGAGTTAGAAACACCAATCAGCTGCCTCCTGCACACCTTCCACTGGGGATGTGCCCGCAACCAACATACATGCCCTTGACCGGAATCGAACCTGGGACCTTTCTTTTCTTTTTCTTTTTCTTTCTTTTCTTTTTTTTTTTAATATTTTATTGATTTTTTACAGAGAGGAAAGGAGAGAGATAGAGAGCTAGAAACGTCGATGAGAGAGAAACATCGACCAGCTGCCTCTTGCACACCTCCTACAGGGGATGCGCCCACAACCAAGGTATATGCCCTTGACTGGAATCGAACCTGGACCTTTCAGTCCGCAGGCCGACACTCTATCCACTGAGCCAACCCGGATTAAACGCATCGGCAGGAACTCGGCAGGAGCTGGCTGGGGGGTTTTCACAAAGGTTAAGTGGAGCATGCTCCCCCAGCCTCATAGGCCATCGTTAAATGCTTTCTATAAAGCAGATGTAATCTTTTCAGCTTTCGCCACTCGGCCCACGCCGCCTCTGCGCCGGGGTTTGCCACAGGGAGCGAACTTCCAGTTGCTGCCGCTGTTTATTTCTGTAGCCACGGGCCCCAAGCCTTTCCTAAGCAAACCCATCGGGCCCAAACCAGGCTTTTCACGGATGACAGCCTCGGAATAAGAGCAGTTTGTCTACACTGGGGGCAGAGACCAGATGTTTGCCTGGACTGGAAACAAGCAAATGACAATTCGCTCAAAATGCAGAACAGGCTGGGGGGGAGGGGGGATTTTTTTTTTAAAATAAATTCTGGGCGCTAGTATGTGTGGGCCTTTTTTTTTTTTTTTACCCCGAGCCCCGCCAGCTCCTAGCACACTCCATTTCTCCCTGCCCACCGGGGCACGGGCTGCTTCTATAGATCTCCAACCGCGACCCCCAGGCGCAGACCCTGGCTAATGTTCCACTCTTCAGCTCACACGCTAATCTGCCGGTGACAGTGACGAGCTGTAAATTCCGAGGCTTTGTGCACACTTCCTGGGGCGGACGCGGAAACGCCTCTGCAGACCTGGCAGAGCGCACACGAGGGCTTACAGGTGGGGTTTTCAGAGTCTCACCCTGCCGTCCGCGCTCCCACAGCCCAAGGAAAGGCAGGCAAAGGGTTAAACGGCGTTATTGGAAGTCCCACGGCCACTTCCCGGGGCTTTTGTTTAAAACAGTGGGAACTTAAAAAAACTGAAGAAAGGCTGGAGTTTCTACATGACAAGTTTATACCCCACGACGACGACGACGGAGGCTTTTAAAATAAATATATAAATGGTTCTCGCTGCTTCTGGTGTCCAATAATGATGAAATAGACCAACACCCGGCAGGGGGGGGAGAGATGGGGGTGGGGGGGGTACCCTTCTGGGAAAGATAACAGTATAATTTGCATGTGATTGTTTTAAATTAAACAATAGATCAGTTCACCCATATTTGTAATAAAGTGAAGTGGAGTACTCTGGAGGAAGAAAAAAAGAACCTTAGGGCTCTGAAATAACAATTTGCAAGGGCCAGAGAATGAGAGCAGCCAGATCTGACCTGAATGAGACTCGGAAGAGCAGATGCTCTGACTCCTAACCAGGGAGCTCAGGAGGGGGCGTTCTCTGCTTATTACCCTACTGTATCTGCGGTCCTCAGGAAAGGACTTCGGTTGCAATGCTATAAAGAAGACCACCACCGCGGCTCTCTTCCCTAAAAAACGTAGGAAGCGTATCTTAGTGCTCTCGCATGTTTATCTGAACAGAGTTTATACTTTGAAAGCGTAAGTGGTACTTCTGTTTAGGAACACAGAGTTTCGTTAGTTTACTAGCAGCTAAACTACTCCCCATTAATAATAACCGCATCTTCCCGATCCGACCTTCGGATGAACTCCAGCAAAACGGAATTCCCCAAAAGAAACCCACGTATGATCTTGGACCTCAGCAGTTCATTGCATTAACTGCAATCCTAAGTAATGGTTCGATGTGGATTTTGAACTGAAATGGTGGGGGGAGAGATATCACTCTCAAATTGAGATGAGATCCTTGAGATTATTCTGAAGAACTGGGGGAGGGGAGAGATTTTTTTTTCACACCACATCTGTACTGAAAAGCTCAAGACAAAGCAACTCGCTGCCTTTTGCGCAGACCTTTGGTTTATGACTTATGGTTTCCGGGGAGCCCAGATGTCCCCAGCAGGAAAGACACGCCAGCGATTGTGTTAATTGTGCTCTGTTTGCAGTTTCTTTCAAGGCTAATTATCTGCTCACTTCCTTTAGCCCTGATCACAGGTCAGTCTGGGAAAACATCCCCGGTATGAAGACCTGGAATTCATCCTGTGAAAATGCAAATCCCACTGCCCCGCCTCCTGTGATAACCTAGGCCAGGGACCCCTCTCCAGAATTAAACTTTTGGTTTGGAGAAGATAAGCATAATGAGAAGTGACTCGCTGACTCATTCTTTCTTTCTGACCCAACCCACATCTTCCCAGTGACCTGGTGTTGCCGAGTCTGTTCCAACTTCAAGATCCTCTCCTCACGGCCTTTGGGATTTCCAGGGTCGCTGAATGGTGTGACTCGAGGGAGACAGCGCCATAATGAGAGCCATAAAACTCATAAAAGTCTAGGAATCTCTCTTAAGTCTCTGATCCCATGGAAATTTGGGCTTCAAGCAGGAGGAAGGAGGAGGCTTTCCTCTATCTGAAAGCTTTATCCTGGCGTGGCTTTCAACAGCCTGCCCACTGCATAAGGAGAAAGCTGGGTTGAGACGTTTCTTTGGACTGAGAAATGGGCCCTGGCCAGGTGGCTCAGTTGTTTAAAGCGTCATCCCGATACGCCAAGGCTTAGGGCTCCATCCCCAGTCACGGCACATACAAGAATCAACCATCAGCCCTAGCTGGTTTGGCTCGGTGGACAGAGTGTCACCATCGAATTTGGACTCAATTTTGGTTTCTAAGCATTTGGGAACTCCAGAAGGAGTGTTGAAAAGTCCCTTTTAACATGTCGTGGGATCAAAAAAGGAAAACAGTCCTGCGTGGACATACGTGTCCCCATGTGTTTCAGCTCGCGTTTGAACGTCGTTGAGATCTTGGCAAAATGTCTCACTCGGGAAAATATTATCGAGTCATTCGACAGCGAAAGAAGGTCAGAAAAGGCTCCTTTCTCTCCCTCTCTCTGCAGCCTTCTGTTTGGGCTTCTCTCCCGGGCCCTTCCCCCAACGCGGATCAAATAACTAAACTCACCTCCATCACGCCCTGGCTGACAGTTCTCCAGGCGCCCTTTTCAAAACAAGCTGCGGGCCAAGAGCCGGGTTAATATTCAGAGCTGGGCTCCGGCAGCCGCTCTGGTCGCATTGGCATGACAATGGGAGCCTCGGCCCCAAAAGGAGGCTGACAAAGGGGGACATGTTTTTACCGCAGGAGCCATCTGCCAATTCTCTTTAGGGCCTCTGCGAGGACAGAGGGGTGCGGGCAGCAGCTGAGAGGGGGTCTGCGGGGGAGGGCATGAAAACCACGCAGGGGGAAGCAATTGCAATGTGAAAGGAACCGAAGGGCGGGCGGGCAGGCGGGCGCTGGACAGATGAGAGGAATGGGAGCTTCCCAAAGCCCCTCCCCTAAGCAGACCCAGCAGCCCTGCCCGCCCTCCCGCCCCGGCTTTGTTGGTTGCCAAGCAATGCACATGTCATCGTCAGAGTATGTTACTGAGAGAGGGTCTCACACACACACACCGCACAGAACGCCCTCCCAGAGGCGTCTTCTGATTGCCCGCGTGGAACCCCCAAGCCACCTGCCTCTGCGCGGATTATAACCGGGTGTTCATTCTTTAGTTTGCAAAATGCCCTACACACAGCGGTTTAGCGATAACAAAACACGCACTTCTATCCCCGCTCTGAAGTCCCCCTTCTCCCGGAGACATGCAAATGTTTTAAGACCACCAACTAGGAAACTCTATTCAGTGCCCTAAAACGAAAACACGTCCATGCCCTCAAGGGATTATTTTGTCGAAATTTCAATTTGGGGGTGGGGGCGGGGAGGGGAAGAGGAGGCCTGAATATATTCTGCTGACATTTTTCCCAAAAGGGAAAAATTCTGCTGAAAACACGGGAACAGGGATGGCCGGAAGACTTTTCTGGAAGACTGAAGCGCTGAACAGCAGCAGCTCACACCAGGCTCTGGGACCCGCTCCTCCTGCACCTGGCTTATCTCTTTCAGAATCCTTCCTCCCTTTCCTGCCAGCGAGGCACAGCTCCAGCTCCCTCCAGCCTCTGCTAAAACATGATGAATCCCTGAATGGGACCAGTCATCTTAGGTAAGGTGACCAGACGTCCCGCTTTTGGCAGGACAGTCCCAATTTCTAACAATTTGTTCGGCGTCCCACGGCATTTTAAAAAAAGTCCCGATTTTTGGAAAGAATTTTCAACAATTTGTCCCGCGTCCCGTGGCGTTTTAAAAAAGTCCCGATTTTTGACAAAAATCTGGACTTTTGAAAACGCCATGGGACGCGGGTACAAATTGTTGAAAATCGGGACTGTCCCGCCAAAAGCCGGACGTCTGGTCACCTTAATCTTAGGGCCCTGCAGACAGTCACTTCCTCTCCTTTCTGAACACAACCTCACGGGAAATCTACTCGAGGACTGGGAGTGGGAAACAGAAGTCAGCCTTGGCCAGTAGCTCTGTGGGGTTTGGGGTGGATTTTAAATCCCACCACCTGGCATGCTCCTGTCTTGCCCGGGGTTAATGCCTAAAGGCTAGCTCCCATTCTCTTTGGCTCAGACTATAGGCTCTTCCCCCTTCAATTCTGAGGACAGAGAAGATGCCAGCGAAGAGGTCTTCGCAGAAGCAGAATTCACGTAACTCTGGTGCCTCTTAAGAAAACTGATGTGCTGAAACCGGTTTGGCTCAGTGAATAGAGCGTCGGCCTGAGGATTGAAAGTCAAGGCATGTACCTTGGTTGCGGGCACATCCCCAGTAGGGGGTGTGCAAGAGGCAGCTTATCGATGATTCTCTCTCATCGATGTTTCTCTCTACCCCTCTCTCTTCTTCTCTGTAAAAAAAATCAATATATATATATATATTTTTAAAGAACACTGATGTGGCTCATCTTGTAAGTGCACAAACATCCAACGTGAAAGTATACAAATAAATAGATGATTAGACACCATTGGTGTTGTAGTGTTGAAAGCATATCTTTTAAAGCGGTGCCCCTTTGGGGTGACAAGTTCCCAGCCCCCCTCTGCAGCCAGACCCCGCAGGGTAAGGCACTAGCGGGCAGAGGCTGCCAAATGCACAGAATTCAATTCCAGTGAGCCCCCAGGACCGGCTCTGCGAGCCTGGCCAGCTGGGGAGGCAGCCACACTCCCCGAGCCCCGGGGGACAGGCTGGCCTCCCGGTGCCAGCAGCGGAGGGCTGTCCTGCCACGCGGCGCCCACACCCTGCCAGCCCCAGGCCTTGAACTCTGCTCCCGGACTGTCAGCGGGCTGTGATTGAGCTGCAGCCCTGCGGCCCTGCAGCCCAGGCCGCGGCAGGAGGCGGCCCCCACGGAGCCCCGCTGACCTCTCAGTGTGAGCCGGCTGTAGACCTGCGAGTTGACTTCCTTGTCCCGCAGGTAGCATCGGATTTCCTCCACCGCCTCCCGGATGATGGTGACGGCCAGCACGAAGCCCTGCGGAGAGAGGGACAGAGTGAGCCCGGCCGAAACCCCCTTCCTCTCCTGGGGCCGGGACAGAAAAGGCCGGAGGGCAGCAGGGCAGGACCTGCTGAGGGTCCCTAATGCACTGCCCAGCAAATCCGCTTACCTGCTTCTCCGAGGGTCTCCTACACACACACACACACACACACACACACGCGTGCACACACACACACACACACACACACACACGCTGAGGAACACTCGTCGACACACCTGCAGGAGCACAGCCCTGTTCGCTACCTCTCCAGGGTTCTCAGAGTAAACGATGTGGAAACACCCACCCCATCCACGCAGACAATGGCTGAAGGAGGCCACACTGACACCTGCATCTCGCTCGCCCCGTGCTGGGCTCCCTTGACATGCTTTCCTTCCATGAGAGCATTCCACACTCACACAAACCTCTGGACAGCTCCACCGTACGGGATCGCTGTGCTGCAGATAAGGAAACTAGGCACTAAGAGGTTGGATAATCAAGCTCCTGGGAATTGTATATACTAGTGGCCCAGTGCACAAAATTCACTCAGGGTGGTAGGGTCCCCCAGCCTGGCCTGTCACATGGAGCCTCGCAATTTGTCGCCCTAAAGAGTTAGGCCCCACCCACCCACCTGGGGCTCCTCGACGGATTGCCCTAAAGAGGTAGGCCGAAGCCACGGGTCCCGCCTCCATGTCACGAGGAGCTGTAGGACCCCCAGGCCTCACCGCCTCACCACATGGAGCTGAGGGATCCCCCCAGGCATCACTGCAAGGAGGCCTCCGCCAGGCCCTGCCCCCAGGCCGGGCCACCTGAGGCCTCCGGACCCCTGGCGGAGCCGAGGGGAGGCCTCCGCTGGGCCCCAGGCCTCCTGGTGATGGATTGTGTCAGTGTGACGCAAGTCCCCGACATTGCAAGTCCCCGACATTGCAAGTCCCCGCCCACCTGTGCCTGCTGCACACATAGCCTCCTGCTGATCGGCTGTTACAATGAGGATGTCCCCACCACTTGCATATTACCCTTTTAATAGTATAGATATATAAGCAGGAATTTTGAACACAGAAAATCTGGCTTGAGATCTTAACAGCCACCTTCTTCTGCACCTAGAGAAACTCTGGCGGGCGGAGCCGAGGAGACGGAGCACCAGCAGGAGTTAAAAGGAATGAGATACCTCTGTTTGCACGGACGGGGCCAATGGAGAAATCAACCTTCCAGAACATAAAACGGAACACGGTTCACAGAAGTAACAAAGACTCCACACACTGGTTAAGACTCTGCCCTGGCCGGTGTGTCGCAGTTGGTTGAGCGTCATCCTGTGCACCGAAACGTTGCTGGTTTAATTCCTGGTCAGGGCGCATACCCAGGTTGAAAGTTCAGCCGAGGTACGTATGGGAGGCAACCGATTGATGTTTCTCTCCCCTCCCACACCCCTTCCCATCTCTCTAAAAAATCAATAAAAACTTTTTTTTTTTAAAGAAAGACTTTCCACCGAAACCGGTTTGGCTCACTGGATAGAGCATCAGCCTGCGGACTGAAAAGTCCCAGGTTCGATTCCAGTCAAGGGCACATACCTTGGTTGCGGGCACATCCCCAGTAGGGGGTGTGCAAGAAGCAGCTGATCGATGATTCTCTCTCATCAATGTTTCTAACTCTCTATCCCTCTCTCTTCCTCTCTATAAAAAAAATCAATAAAACATTTTTTTAAAAAAAAAAAAGAAAAAAGAAAAACTTTCCCATTTCCTTAACGACTGTTTAGATTCCTCTGCTGAGAGGGACAGGAAGGAGTGGGATGGACTGAAGGATGTAATGTCCTCCATTTTTATAAAGAAATATTATGAAGCATTCACTGTGCAACTACCAACTAATAAAAAGAACATTTAAAACTGATCTTCCTGAGCCAGGCACCCCAACTCATAAACTCAGGGAGGCTGTGTGTGCTGTCCATAGCATGGACCTACCTCTATCCAGTTTTTCCTCTTATATCACAAAGGAAAGAACCTTCATCCATTTTTATTTTTACTTTAAAGATAATTTCTTTAAGGTATTGATTTTTTTAGAGAGGCAGAGAGAAAAGAGCGGGGAAGAGACAAGGATTGCTGTTCCACTTATCTATGCATTCACTGGCTGTTTCTGGTACGTGCCCTCACCCAGGATCAAACCCCAAACCTTGGAGAACCAGGACGACTCTCTATCAGTCGAGCTACCCGCCCAGAACCTCATTCATTTTTCTTACAAGATGCCCTCATCATCCCTCCTTTTAAAAGCACTTTTTCAAAACACAGAGAGCCAAAGTCCCACAGAGGGTAGCAGGAGGGATTCTTTGCTGACTTCACATCCGTGATGCTGACCCTGTGAATACATTAACTCTGATTCAGATCCTTATGTACATCTAGCCAGAGAGGTGCTGCTCTGGGACCCTCCAGAGCCCCAGACATCTTTACAGCCACAGGCCCCTCCAGCCCCGGCCGCCCATCAGCGGTGCAAAACAGAAGTATCCGCAGACCTGGTATGGAGGAGAGGAAGCTTGTTCTGGCAGCACGGGCCGGTCTGCAGAAGCTGGTCGACTCCCCCCACCTCGTCCCGCATGCTGCACTTTTGTTGTTCTGGGCTGGAAGCCAGGTTTTTTGTTGTTGTTTGTGTTTTTTTTTCAAATGCCCTGGTCTCTCTTTCCCCTGCATGGCCTGGCTCAGTCCCACAGGCGACAGTGGACGTGTGTGCTCTGCAGAGACAGAAGCTGCACACTAGCCAGTTTGGCGCAGTGGATAGAAGCATCAGCCTGCAGACTAAAGGGTCCTGGGTTCGATTCCAGCCACGGGCGCATGCCTGGGCTGCAGGCTCAATCCCCAGTAAGGAATGTGCAGGAGGCAGCTGGTCAATGATTCTCTCTCATCATTGATGTTTTTATCTCCCTCTCTCCCTCTCCCTTCCTCTCTGAAACGACTGTTTAGATTCCTCTGCTGGGGATGTGCCCACGACCAAGGTACATGCCCTTGACTGGAATCGAACCCGGGACCCTTTAGTCTGCAGGCTGACGCTCTATGCACTGAGCCACACCAGCTAGGGCCAGTGACACTATCATTCACTGTCTGGATATATATATATATATCCTTCCATCCTCGTGTAAGGATTAAATAACTAAATAAACAAAGGAAGAAGCTGAAACCTCCCAGCTGCCAATGAACACGGCCTCCCGAGTTCATCCCACCTACCCTCCCCCGCCCCCAAACACACAGTTCTCATTAATGCTGGAGGACACGCCATGCCCTGGGCTAGACATTGATGTACAACGAGATGCAAATGTGGTCCAGAAATAAGTGCCAGCCGTCCCCTCCGCAGGCCCTTCACGTCCGCAGACATCTAGAAGGAGGTCTGAACGCGGGCCTGGGCCGGCGAGCCCACGCTGAGCTTGTAGAGAAACCGCAGGCAGTGGCAGTGCACAGATAAGCCACCGTGAAGGTGTCAGCAGGCTCTTCAGTGATGCTGAACATCAGAATTCGATTTACAGAAACAAAACTACCCGCAAGAGACAGGATTCAGAAAAGCAGCTGCCTCGGCTGGGAAGGGGCTGGCAGGAGAGGGACACGGGGAACTTTCCAGAATGACAGAAGTATTCTTGTCTTACTGAGGTAGTGTTCACACGGGCGCTGATGAAGGTCAACGCTCGCTGAGTCAGAAACTCCATGTCTGTGCACTTTTTTTTTTAATATATATATATATATAAAATTGATTTCAGAGAGGAAGGGAGGAGAGAGAGAGAGAAACATCAATGATGAGAGAGAATCATGGATCAGCTGCTTTGTGCGCACCCCACACCGGGGATTGAGCCCACAACCTGGGCATATGCTCTGACTGGGAATTGAAGCATGACCTCCTGGTTCACAGTCAACACTCAACCACTAAGCTACACCGGCCAGGCCATGTCTGTGCATTTCATGATGTCTAGATTATATCTTAATAACAAAACAACAACAAAATCTAGATTTATTACTTGGACTTCATACAATGTTATGGGTTATTTCTGCTATCTCCTGGTTAAATTCTTCCTCTACTGTATTAGTACCAAGAGAAAAAGTAATAAAAGCTAGAACTTAATCCAGACAGTGAACAACAGTGTCACTAGTGCAGGTTTTAAAAACTAAAATGAGACGATGGTCTATATGCCGGGAGCTATCGGAAGCACTTTACGTGTTGTTATCACGTAACATGTCATCCTCCCAACGAGCCAAGGAAATGGACACGATCACCCGTTTCACAGATGTGGACACTGAGGCTCAGCAGTTTGTTCACATGACACGACTTCTCATCCACGCGCAGCCCGAGGCCTGCGCTCCGCCACACGCTCCAGCGCCCTCACGCTGATGAAGGTCAAGGCCGCACTCACACCTGGGCTTTTGGGACGGTCAGAGACCTTTCTAAACGTGTCCTAGCCAAGAGCTGCACACCGAGTCCCTCCACAGACACCCAGGGCCTTTAGGGGAAGTCAGCCACAGTCACCTAGAAATAGGTGGCGTCCAGTTCATCTTCGACCATCCACTCCCTGCTCTGCGGGCCCGGGAAGAAGGCCAGGACGTCTCCCAGACAAACATGCCCTCTGGTCCCGAACCGTCCCGGGCACAGGCACAGCTGGCGATTCCAGGGGCCCTGACGCCGTCAGAAACCTCAGGACGGCCCGAGCTGCCGTTAGCCTCCGGCTTCCAGCTGTGGCCGGGTCCCAGGAAAGCCAGGGAATCCAGCTTCTCCTGGAAAATCCCAGTGGCATTTCGGCGAGGAGACAGGACTAGAAGGGTAAAAGCCCACTAGGTCACCCCAGCCCCCACCCTCCCCCAGCCCTCTTGCCTTGCCCCAGCTGTAATACAAATAAATATACACTAATTAATAAATAATAATACAAGAATTATTACTCACAACTGTACACCTACTTTTGCCCACCCACCCCTGTATTTGTCGGGGAGAGGGAGAGAGTCATAAAAATGGAAGCCTATGGTCCATGTTGTTCTGCAACCTGCTCTTTCCATGTTAAGAAAAACATGAGTCACGCCTTCCAGTGTAAGCCCAGCGGAGTGGCTTCCCTGCTTCTCACTCCCGGGCAGCCTCCCGGAGTTCAGCCCCAGCAGCATGTGGGTCACTACCCAGGGACAAGTGTTTGTTTCCAAATGTTCATTATACACAACATATCGCAAAGAATCTCCCTGGCCCTAGCCGGTGTGGCTCAGTGCATAGAGCATCAGCCTGCAGACTAAAGGGTCCTAGGTTCGATTCCAGTCAAGGGCATGTACCTTGGTCGTGGGCACATACCCAGTAGGGGTGTGTGGGAGGCAGCTGGTCGATGTTTCTCTCCCATTGATGTTTCTGGCTCTCTATCCCTCTCTCTTCCCCTCTATAAAATATATATATATATATTTTTTAATATATTTTATTGATTTTGTACAGAAAGGAAGGGAGAGAGATAGAGAGTTAGAAACATCAATGAGAGAGAGTCATCGATCAGCTGCCTCTTGCACACCCCCTACTGGGGATATGCCCGCAACCAAGGTACGTGCCCTTGACCGGACTCGAACCCGGGACACTTCAGTCCCCAAGCCGATGCTCTCTATCCATTGAGCCAAACCGGTCTCGGCAAAATATATATATATATGAATCTTCCTATACACACAGCCTCACAAGCACCCCAAACCCCTTCTGACATCCCAGGACTGTTCCTTGGAAAAAGAAAGGGAGCTCCGTCTCTCTGAGACCGAAGACCTTCACATCCGAGCATCAACTCAAGTGACTTCCCGAGCTCCTTGGCCAGTCCAGTTCTCCCTTATCAAGCGAGGACTCCTTTTCCCTGGCGGCACGCTTTGCCTCCAGTCCACGGACGCTCAATCCGCCTTCGGAAGACTTCCACAGAGCTGACCTAACTTCCCTCCAGCTTCCTCAGGCAGGCGAATCCCTGTGTGAGTCCACCCCTCCCCGCTTAGTCATATCTACAGGAATCTGGTTAAGAGAATGAAAAGCTCATTCCCAATGCGGCTGAGGTCCCCTCCCCACCATAGAGGCCAAGAGAAGGTAAACGAGGTAGTGGGGTGTGAACAGATCTGCACCCCGAGACCCTTCCGGAGGATGGTCTATACCACAGGCTGGGCAGACGGGCACCGTGAGGAACGAGGACACACGCCAGGACAGATGGCACGCCTGAGATGCCAGGGGCAAGGAAGAGGGGGAGACACACAGGCAGCGATCTTCGGGCGCACTTGGGATCCCAATTTACAAAACATACGCGTTTACATAATATGTAGAATTCACCATACTGTATGCTAGAGTGCGTATAAAACACAGGCACATGTGAGAGACGAAAAGGAAAATGACCAGAAACATAAGTGGGGTATCTTGGGGGTGGCTGCATACGGGCATTTGTGTGGGGGGGTTTTCCCCCCAGTTGTTCTTCTGATTTTTTCCCAATAATAAAGAGTCTCTTTATTGAAAAAGGAGAAGAAAAATGAACAGAAGCCCCTTGGGAGGCAGTCGAAAGCAGCACATCTGGGTTTGCAAAGAAACCCACACACAGACTGGAGCGGTAGGGTCTGGAGCATTCCACCGCCCAGCGGGGTGCCCCGAGCACAAAGCCACCCACTGGTGGTCTAAGGAACTAAGGGTTAGCAGAGCATTTGGGGAGTGTATCCAATCCACACTCTGTGCCGTAACATTTTTTAAAGAGTCATCAATGTTCAAAAATCAAGAAGAGAAGCTGAAGATCAGAAAGAAACATTACTCAGAGCTGTGTATCTCTCTTTTTAATTTTCTTTACTTATTAATTTTTAGAGGAAGGGAGAGAAAAAGAAACATACATTTGTGGCTCCACTTATGTATGCATTCATTAGTTGTTTCTTTTTCTTTTTCTTTTTTTTATAAATTCAGGTTCACAGTTTTTATTTTTATTTTTCATTTTTTACAGAGAGGAAGGGAGAGAGATAGAGAGTTAGAAACATCGATGAGAGAGAATCATCGATCAGCTGCCTCTTGCACACTCCCTACTGGGGATGTGCCCGCAACCAATGTACATGCCCTTGACCGGAATCGAACCTGGGACCTTTCAGTCCGCAGGCCAACGCTCTATCCACTGAGCCAAACCGGTTTCGGCCATTGGTTGTTTCTTGTATGTGGAACAACAAATCCAAGTTCCTTTCTCTCTCTCTCTCCCTTTCCCCTCTCTATCAATTTTAAAACAAATCTTCCAATTAAAAATGTAGCCCTAGCTGGTTTGGCTCAGTGGATAGAGCATCAGCCTGCAGACTGAAGCGTCCTGGGTTTGATTCCAATCAAGAGCACATGCCCAGGTTTCAGGCTTGATCACCAGTCAGGAGTGTGCAGGAAGCAGCCAATCAAAGATCCTCTCTCATCACTGATGTTTCTCTCTCTCTCTCCCTCTCCCTTCCTGTCTGAAATCAATAAAAATGTATTTTAAAAAAATGTAACCATGTTTGTGAAAAGAAGACCTAAGTATTCCCCCCGCCCCCCGAGTCCAGCTGAGAGAAAAATAGGCAGCAATCACACTTCATGATGTCTCTGGAGAAAAGATGTCAGCTCTGCCCTCTCCAATCCCCGTCCCGTTGAGCTCCTTTCTGTTCTCCAAGTCCTCCGAGCTCCTCTACCACAGGGCCTTTGCATGGCTGCCGTCTGCCCGGAGCCCTCCCACCCTCCTATTCTCCTTCCCATCTCCTCCTCATCACCTCCTCAAGAGTTCTTCCATGGCCACCTGGCTGGGCTGCCCCTCCACAACCCCACCTTCATCCATTCAACCAACACTCCAGGAGCCTGGATTCCCTGCCTGTCCTATGACCTTATTCTGCTACCCTCACAGAACTCCCCTCAATCTGAAACAACTTTATTAACCTGTTTATTGTCTATTCTCTGAAAATCAACTCCAAGACAGCAGGAATCTATACGTTCTGTTCATCGCTGCACCCCCAGCATCCAGCAGTGTGCCTGGCACATAGTAGGTGCTCAATTACCATTGGCCAAAGGAAAGAACGAAAAGCAGGCAAGGAGAGGAAGGGAGGGGCATTCTGGTCGGCTCTCACATCCATACACACACGAAAGCACGGAATCTGTTACTTTTTTAAACCCTCCCACTAAACAGTATATACAGAGCACACACACTGACGGGGGCATGGTCTCCCCCGTTTGCCCCTCTGTCTGCTGAGACCGTGAATGCCGGAGGAACAGAGTGACAGGAGGAAGGAACGGCACAGAACTTACCAGCGCCTGACCCGGCTGAGGTAGGAAATGGGGCTGCAACCTTAAAACCCTGGGGGCCCAATGTGTTAGCCTGAGGGTGCCCTCTCCCTTAAAGGGCTACTCTCCCATTCCACATGCTAGAGTGAGAGCGACACGGAGCTGTCTGTCCCCAACCTCTGCAGCCACCAGGAAGCCGAGCGGGTACTCACCAGGGGGACCCAGTAGGTGTAGAGCGCACCAAGCCTCATCTCAGGTACAAACTGGGAGCAGGCGAGGAGTAAGAAGTAGAGGTTGAAAAAGTACTTAAACTGGTTGAACAGCACCTGGAAAGGGGAGAGGAGAGAGAGAAGACATTCAGGGCTTGTCAGACAGGACAGGACGGGGCAGGGTGGGTGGGAGGTGAATAATGTCTTAACCCTTTCCTACAGCCCTGGCCGTGGCTCAGGAGGTTGGAGCATCATCCTGTACAACAAAAGGTTTCAGGTTCGAGCCCCAGTCAGGGCACACTTTGGACAGGACACAACAGATCAATGTTTCTCTCTCACATCGATGTTTCTCTCTCTCTCTCCTCCCTCCCCCCTCCTCTTTCTCTCTAAATCAATTTTAAAAAAACATGTCCTCAGGTAAAGATGAAGAAAAAAACTATCCTACAAAAGAACACAACATGATACCTTTCCTATAAAGTTTAAATAGTTCTCTGTGTAAAAAAAAAAAAAAAAAAAATTAATATATTTTTATTGATTTCAGAGAGGAAGGAAGAAGGAGAGATGGAAACATCCATGATGAGAGAGAATCTTGTATTGGCTGCCTTCTACAAGTCCCCCAGCCCACAACCCGTGCATGTGCCCCTGACCGGAATTGAACCCGGAACCCTTCAATTCGCGGGCCGACGCTCCATCCACTGAGCCAAACCAGCCAGGACTAAAAGAAAAAAAAAAAATGTTTTTTAAGTAAAAATATAAATAGCAATACATGTAGACACTGTAAACACCAAGTTCAAGACCAAAGTTACCTCTGGGGCGGGGAGGGCACGCTGAGGGCTTCAACGTGTCTGCTCTGTTTTCTTTCTTAAACCATCTATGTTATAAGTACAGGTAAGCCACTCAACATGTCACTTTTAAGAATAAGTATTAGCGGGAAATGCCTATGCTGTAAACTTGATTAAAAAAAAAAAAAAAAAAAAAAAAAAGCAGGCTATCCAAAACCGGTTTGGCTCAATGGATAGAGCATGGGCTTGGAGACTGAAGGGTTCCGGGTTCGATTCCGGTCAAGGGCGTGTACCTTGGTTGCGGGCATATCCCCAGTAGGGGGTGTGCAAGAGGCAGCTGATAGATGACTCTCTCTCATCGATGTTTCTAACTCTCTATCTCTCTCCCTTCCTCTCCATACAAAATCAATAAAATATTTTTTTTAAAAAAAGCAGGCTATTAAAAAATATCTTTTTAAATTTAAAGTTAAGATAAATTGTCATTTCCACAATGTGATCGCAATGCCATAGACACATCCAGCAGAGCCCCATCCCTGGGGGCACTGGGTTCTGGCGGCTTGGCCTGCTCCCAGGTGCCCTGGCAGGAAGACTGATCCCACAGGACTGGGCCGATGGCAATGAATGAAAATGGGAGTCTCACACGGCTGGTGTGGCTCAGTGGGTGAGTGTCGACCTATGAACCAGGAGGTTACAGTTCAATTCCCGGTCAGGGCATATACCCAGGTTGTGGGCTCAATCCCCAGTGGGGGCTGTGCAGGAGGCAGCTGACCAATGATTCTCTCTCATCACTGATGTTTCTTTCTCTCTCTCCCTCTCCTTCCTCTCTGAAAGCAATAAAAATATATATTTTTTAAAAAAAGAAGATGAGTCTCTCCCAGGCTAGGGCGGTGAAGAGCCATCGCTGGGCCACCAGAATTCCAGAAGGCGCAGCTCCCAGAGGGAAGAGTGCAGCCACGTCTGCACCAGAATTTCCAGGAACAAGAAATAAACGTTTTCCTGACTTAAGTTACTGAGATCTGGGGGGAGGGTTGTCGGGGAGAGCAATGAATATAGTCAAAATCACCTTTAAAAAATCATTCAGATATGTAATTCCTTAATCAATAAAGAAATTTTAAAAAATCATTCAGGGTGCGTGCAGGGTGGAAGGGGTCAATGGGGGGGAAAGGCGCTATCTGTAATACTTCCAACAATATAGGTAACTTTTAAAAAGAAAAATTGAGCCAAAACCGGTTTGGCTCAGTGGATAGAGCGTCGGCTTGAGGATTGAAGGGTCCCGGGTTCAATTCTGGTCAAGGGCATGTACCTTGGTTGCAGGAATGGCCCCAGAAGGGGGCGTGCAAGAGGCAGCTGATCGATGACTCTCATTGATGTTTCTAATTCTCTATCTCTCTCCCTTCCTCTCTATAAAAAATCAATAAAATATATTTTTAAAAAAAGAAGAAAAAGAAAAATTGAAACTATGCAATTAAAAAATAAAGACAGTAGCAACTGTAGACTACCAAGAAAAGGTAATGGGCTGAAACCGGTTTGGCTCAGCGGTAGAGCATCGGTCTGCGGACTGAAGGGTCCCAGATTCGATTCCGGTCAAGGGCATGTACATTGGTTGCGGGCACATCCCCGGTGGGGGTTGTGCAGGAGGCAGCTGGTCAATGTTTCTCTTTAATCAACGTTTCTAGCTCTCTTTCCCTTCCTCTCTGTAAAAAAATCAATAAAATATATTTTTTTAAAAAGATAAAGAAAAGGTAATGTGAGTCCATGGTTAGCCTGTTCAGAGGTAAAACAGCCTTGTGAATAAAGGTGTAGACTCTGGTTAAAAGAAAAGCATTCGAAGGGACCTTTAGCTACAGTATAATGTATGTGTGTTTCCGTATTATCTCACAATAAATGGAGGATAGTCATTTTATTCCTTTCCAGCATTGGCACTGGTTGCCGCTGCGGCTTCTAAAGTCCATCAGTGTCTGGAGGCCACGGAGGATGAAAATCGGTTAATTTGCGTGTGTCGGGGAAGGCTGGGGGAGGCCACGGCCATGTATTGGTCTGAGTTAACGGGAAGTGCTATGACTGCAGTCACACACCACGCAAGCCAGAAAGTCATTAGCAAAAATGTTAACAGAGCAAAAGACGTTAACAGAAATTCTTTGGGTGAAAGGATTAAAATGCATCTTTTTTTTATTTGTCTATACTCTTATCCTCCAACTTTCCTACAGGTAATATGTGTTTCGTGATTTAAGCACTGCAGTTTTCCGGGGAAATTTAAGCACTGCAGTTTTCCGGTGTTCCAGTTATAATGCTAGGTTCCCGGCATATCTTTTTCTCTCTCACGCACAGCACACTCAATAGATGGGAAGTTGATCTAACTGATCAGGGGGTCTCCCAGCCGGGCAGACAGAGAGCAGCTACGCCGGTGCTTAAGGGGGTGTGCTCACAAAACCTGCCCCGAGGACCTCCGTCCTCTAAGCTGGCTCCATGGCATACATTAGGTGTGGGAAGAAAAAAATGGGGTGGCCTTGCCCATACGTACCCCAGGAAGGAAGGTGAAGAAGTTGTACTTCTGGTTGTTGATGACATTTCGGGGGTACCGCTGATCCCTCTTCTCGGGGTGCCCCAGCCAGACCGTGCGGGGCCTGGGCTCTCCCCCACCACAGCATCTCAGCCACTCACAGCACCTGCGGGAGAGACGAGCCCACAGTGTCAAGGCCAAGGCCTGCTCAGCATGTTTTTCTCCAAAGCCTCAGCACCCGGCACACGTGGGGGAGACGGGAAACGGAACTGGGGCTCCTAAGAAGCTGGGATCGCACGCAATCCAAGATGCTTTGGCCCCCGAGTCCAAATTATCTATTTCAAGAAATAGGATTCATCTGTCCACGGATCAGATGGTCAGCAGTTTTTCATTTTACAGAGGAGAGGAGAAAGCTCAGGAGAGGGGGTGCAGCCCCCAGGTTTGAGGAGATGATCGAAACAGCTGCGTCTGGCTCTGAACCACATCCGTTTGGTCCGAGAGCCCTGCTATTTGGGTTACACCGCGCTCACTGTGCAAAGAAGGGGAGAGTCTGCCTTCCCCAGCGCTCCCCTCGGAGGGACAGACAGACGGAGAGCCTCCCCAGCGTGACCTGGACAGGGGCCGGCGTCCAGGCTGGAGGCGGACTGGCCCAGAGAGCCGCCGCCCCGCCTGGCCAGCCAGGTCACCCACGCACAGGCTCAGGGAGCGCCTGGAACACGGCCGCCTGGAGACACACACACACACACACACACACACCCTGCACAGGCTCAGAGAGCGCCTGGGAACACGGCCGCCCGGAGACACACACACAAACACACACACACACACCCCGCACAGGCTCAGGGAGCGCCTGGGAACACGGCCGCCCGGAGACACACACACACACGCACACACACACGCAGGGCAGTCCGTCTTTCAGGAGAGCGACAAGCCCTCCAGAGCACTGCACAGAAACACTCCACAGCCACCTCCGGCCCCCAACACAGGGCCTGCGGGAGGCGCCCCGCCCTGCCAGCTGGGAGGCACCCAGCAGAGGGAACCAGCCAGGCGGGACTCACGTCATTCCTGGTCCCAGAGGAACGCCTTCTCCACGTCCTGCAGGCCGAGCAGGCCCAGCCAGGTGCTGGAGTCCGAGGCTAAGCAAACACAGTCCCTGGCAGCAGGACCCCAAAAGTTAGCAAGCCAGCAAGCTGCCTGCTCGGGTGTTCAAAATTTCCACGCTGAAACACGATGCCGCTTCTTAAAAATAGCTTCCCGTTCCAGTAAGCTGCTGCCCGGGGCGGTGTGGCTCTGATAAGGACGGCCTCACTCGTAGCAACTCATCCGTGTGGGCGCCCCTCTGAGCTGTCCAATGGCCAGAGACACACAGAAGCGTCAAGGGGTCCAACCCATTCCTGCTCGTAGGTGTGACTTACCCACATTGGCCATCTGTGGGCACTCTAAGTGTTGAATATGAATGAGGGAGGTCGGAGGGAGGGCCGGAGGGTTGGTTCACTTGATAGGAAGTACATCCTTCCATTTGCAGAACCGGAAATTCTCTCCCCCTCCTACAATAACCCTGTAATGATGGATCCCACCTCTGTCTGCACTGACAGCTAAAGAATGAGTCTGCTAGTAAGGGACTCACATACAGTCGGGCTGGCGGTTTTCAGAAATTTTGTCTGTTATGTTTTAGCACCGTGGTCGGCAAACTGCAGCTGGTGAGCCACATGGGGCTCTTTGGCCCCTTGAGTGTGGCTCCTCCACAAAATACCATGGCCTGGGCGAGTCTATTTTGAAGCAGTGGCGTTAGAAGAAGTTTAAGTTTTAAAAAATTGGCTCTCCAAAGACATTTCACTCGTTGTACTGTTGATATCTGGCTCTGCTGACTAATGAGTTTGCCGACCACTGTTTTAGAGAAGGTTCGGCACAGCAAGCTACCAGGCTCAGCTGCTCGTTCCTTCACTGGCAGGTGCGAGCACATGCCCAGAGCAGCAGGACATTCAGTGTGGCCTGCACTGTGGAGGCAGAAGCCCGGAAATGAGCCTGACCGGTCATCAACCCTGGCTGTCTAAATGAACAGGGAACGTCCACAAGACGGAATCCCCAACCATCTTTGAAGACTGAGAGAGAGCTGCATGGGCCGGGTGGCCCTACTGAGAGAGATGCTAAATTGAAAAGCCAGGAGCCCCGGCCTGTGTGACTCAGTTGGTTGAACGTTGTCTCATGCCCCGAGAGGTTGCTGGTTCGATTCCCAGTCAGGGCACAAGCCTGGGTTTCATGCTCCATCCCCAGGAGGGGGCAGGCGGGAGGCAGCTCTCCCTTCTTCTCTCTAAAATCAATAAAAACATGTGTGTGTGTTTTTTTAAAAAAAAGGAAGGAGCTGAGAAGTATGTAGATACAGACTTACACAGGCAGAAAATGTCCTTGATGGTCTGTCCATTCCCTGGGCTCTCTGTCTTAGGAACCAATGAATTTGTTTTGTTTTATTTTACTTTGCTCAAGCCAATTTTGGTTGGGCATCTGGTAACCACTTTGCCAAACCCATCGGACGGTCCTGTCTGCCGCATGGCCGGGCCCTCCTTAAGGCTGTATCCCCCCTGGATTTACGTGCCTGAGATCCCAAGCTTCTAAAGAGTTCCCGCTAGACAACCATGTGGGAAAAGGGAACCCTCGTGTACTGCTGGTGGGAATGCAGACTGTGTAATTCCCTATTACAGCAGCCACTGTGGAGTTTCACTAAAACAGTATGGAGATTCCTCAAATAATTAAATATGGAACCACCATTTGACCCAGTGATCCCATTTCTAGGACTATATCCTAAGAAATCCGAAGCACCAATCAGAAAGAAGGTATGCACCCCTATGTTCATAGCAGCACATTTTACAATAGCTAAGATCTGCAAACAGCCCAAGTGCCCATCACTAGATGAGTGGATAGAAAGCTGTGGTACATTACACCGTGGAATACTATGCAGCAGTGAAAAAGAAGGCTCTCTTACCCTTTGAGACAGCATGGAGGGACCTAGAGAGTATCATGCTAAGTGCAATAAGTCAGTCAGAGAAAGACAAGTATCACATGATCTTACCCATATGTAGAATCTAAGTAACAAAATAAGCTGATGAACCGAGTGGATCCAGAGACATGGAAGCATGGAATCTCAGAGGGAAGGTGTGGGTAGGTGGGAAGTGATCAACCAAAGAACCTGTATGCATATATGCATAGCCCATGGACACAGACCATCGGGTGGTGAAGGCCTGGGGCAGGGGGCGGGGTGTAGGGAGCAGCGTGTAGGGGTGGGCTAGAAGGGGTCAATGGTGGGAAAAGGGGACATATGTCATAATTTCAACAATAAAGATTTTTTTTAAAAAAGAGCATTCCAGCTACGCCTTAAAGCCTGGGTTCGCCATCCTGACCTCTCCGTTCTCCTGACCTCTTTGGAGCTGTGTGTCCAACACGGGAGCTGCCAGCACACGCGGCTGCTTCCCCTTTAACTAACTGAAGTAAGAGAACTACGAGGACTCGGCTCCTCGTTCGCAGCCACGCTTCAGGCTCCAGAGCCTGCGGGCCCGAGCTGTGGCCTGGACTGTGCGGACACAGAGCATTCCAGCAGGACAGGAAGTTCTCCTGGACAGCGCTGCTTTCTCTCTCTCCCCTTCCAAGACACCGCCCCACCTGACTTTTTTACTTTTTATTTTTTATTTTTACAAAGGGAGGAAAAAGGGGAGAGAAAAACATCGATGTGAAAGAGAAACATCGACCGGCTGCCTCTCGAACGCACCCCAACCAGAGATCGAACCCACAACCTAGGTGTGTGTCCTGACTGAGAATCAAACATGTGGTCCGTGGGACGATGCTCCAACCAACTGAGCCACATGGGCCAGGGCGTCCGCCTGACTTCCAAACCGATGTCAGTGCCAAAGACGACAGACAAGGACATCGAAGAAAATGTTCTAAGCAGTTTCCAAACTTCAGCCGTTTTCATACAAGGGGTTTCTGCGATACCCAATTACCTCTACTTCCTAAACTCACGCCTTTGCCTAAATGTGCACACCTTACATCCGTAATTCTCATCCAGGGCTGCAGGTTAGCTACTGGCAGGAAGTAGGCAGAGGAGGCCAGGATGCTGATCCACATCCTCCAACGTACAGACAGGCCCCAGACAGAGGATGAACCGGCCCCAAATGCTGCGGTACCCAGGTCAGAACTCCATTCCCATCAATGTATTTTATTTTTATTTCTTTTAATATATTTTATGGGTTTTTTACAGAGAGGAAGAGAGAGGGCTAGAGAGTTAAAAATGTCAATGAGAGAGAATCATTTTTCAGCTGCCTCTTGCACACCTTCTACTGGGGATGTGCCCGCAACCAAGGTACATACCCTTGACTGGAATCGAACCTGGGACCTTTCAGTTCGCAGGCCAACGCTCTATCCACTGAGCCAAACCAGTTTCAGCTCCATCAATGTATTTTATCAGGTACCTTCTTCACACCACTACCATAAATGAAAAAGCATCACGCTTTGTCAGACCAAGTAAGCAAACACCAAAGTCAGTGCAATGGTCACACAATGAGCAGCTAACAAGTCCCACTGGGCTCCCGCCGGCCCCAGTGGCTGTGCCTGAAGCGGTGGCCGGGGCTGCTGGCTGCTCCTCCCTGCTGTGGCGTGGAGACACGGGCAAGGGTCCGCTGTGAAAAGGGGGCGCCTCCCAGATGAGCGATACTGACGGGAAACTGGAAAAGGCGGGGGGTGCCCTGCCACACGTCCCACTGTGATTCCACTCCTGCCCCTGCATTGCTCCAACTTTATATCACCGCAGCGTCCAGAAATGTGTCTTGGGAACTCACGTCCTGCAGTAGAAGCCTCAGGCGTGGTGGCACATTTACAAGTGACCAAGTTTCCTTCGACCTGTCCAAACAGAAGAGGTGGCAGCGAAGCTCCTTCTCAGCTTCTGGGTTTACCACCTGCAGATCTCTCCTCCCCTCCTGGCTGCTGCCGGACCCCGTCGGTCTGTCTTGTGGGTGGACGCCAGGCCCCTCCCCCTCCACGGTCTGGGAGGAAGGCGCCCAGAGCGATGTTGTGACAGCTGTCACCCAGTGTCTGTGACAGCTGTCACCTGGGCTGCTACTGCTGTGTCCTAATGCCAGGGCAAAGGAACTCCCACCCCACACCCCAGGCAGGCCGGGGAGGCGGGCCACACCGCAGAATCCCTAAGAGGGAGAAATGAATGGAGAGCCTGAAGCAGCAGTGACCGGTGAGAGGCCGTGGACAGCGTTAGGAACACGTGTGGCAGCCAGAGGGGCTGGGTGTACAGGCCAGCCCTGCTCCACACTGGCTGTGTGCCCTCAGGCTATTCATCCGTGACCCCACTCTCCCTCCGGGTAAAAAGATAAGACCCGCCTGCTGAATTACTAGGAGGATAAAGACTTTATACAGAAAAGGGATACGATAGGACAGGACCTAGCACATAGCAGGCATTCAATTGATAGTAGATATTGAGCCCTGGCCAGGAAGCTCAGTTGGTTGGAGCATCGGCCCAAAATGTCAAGGTTGCAGGTTGGATCCCTGGTCAGGACACATACAAGAATCAACCAATGAACGCATAAGTAAGGGGAATAACAAATCGATGTTTCTCTCTCTCTTTCTCCTCCTCTCTCTAAAACCAATCAATAAATATATTTTTAAAACAGTAGATATTACTTCTCGAGTTATTTTTCTAGATTTAAAAAAAAAAAACATGAAACAATTTTCTCATCTGTTGATATAATCAGCTATTCAACTAGGTTAAGATGTAAGGCTAGGCCCAGACAGGGTGGCTCAGTGGTTGAGCAATGACCTATAAATCAGGAGATCAACCTTCAATTTCCAGTCAGGGCTCATGCCCAGGTTGCGGGCTCCATCCCCAGTGTGGGGAGTGCAGGAGGCAGCTGATCAATGATTCCCTCTCATCATTGATGTTGCTATCTCTCTCTCTCTTCCTCTCCCTTCCTCTGAAATCAATAAAAATATAATGAAATCAAATTTAAAAGATGCAAGGCTAGAGATAACTTGGTCTGCACTGCTTTCAGCTTAGACCATTTAAACAAAGAAAAACCCAAGTAGACTTTTCTCATAAATAGACTCTCGAACACACACAGGTTATGACCGCCGATGTGCAGTGGTTTCACACAGCTGGGCCAAAAGCCAGGGAAAGACCAATATTACAGGGGGAAGTGCCAAGCCAGCCGAGTTTCTGGAAAGGGGACCACTGCAACAAGGAGCTGGCCTCGGAGAAAGGATCACGCCTGCTCTCAGTGCTGGAGAAAGGATCACTCCTGCTCTCGGTGCCGGCGATCGGCGCCCACTCAGTAAATATTTGCTGAGCTGCTGCTTGACGCACCAACCTTGCCCGAACCAGGGTCCAGGAAGTGATCGTCTCGATGTTGACACTGGGAAGCCCCAGGAAGAAAAACTGAGGGCAATGTGGAAAAAACAGTTAATATTCCTCCCTCCCCGCCCCGCCCGAGGATAAATTCTGACGCGCAGGGACAGTTGGCAAGGTCTAGAGGGCTTTTCCGATGTCCCGAATGCAGGTGCAGGAAAGGGAGGTGCTACTGGCACCTAGTGGACGGAGGCCAGCGATGCTGCTATACACAGGACAGCCTCCAAGGCACAGGGCAGCACCACAAAGGCGATGATTCAGCCCCAAATGTCCATGACCCTGATGTGAGAGCCTGGTCCAGGGCAGCATCCTCCACACAGGTCTGCAAGGATGGAAACGTTCTGTATCTGCCTTGTCAGAGAGCAGCCACTCAGCCACATGTGACTACTGAGGACTCAAAATGTACAACTTAAATGTGACTCCATCCATTTAAACAGCCACATCTAACTAGTGCTTACCACATAGAACTGCAGTTCTAGAAGGGTGTAATCCAAATTGGTAAGCACAGGTGCATGGAGGGGAGAAGAGAAGGATGCTGGGAAAAGAGGAAGGAGGTACAAAGCCAAACTTTTACCTATTTGTTCTACAATCATCTAAGTGCTAGGTGTGGGTTATTTAAGCAGAAGAATGTAAAAATCTCAAGTTAAAAAGAATGCAAAGGAGGAAGCTAGTTCGCTGACATCTAACCATATCTCTAGCCACAGGATGCTACTGGCTAAAGGAGAAATGGGACTATATCAATGAAAAAGGTCAAGGTGGCAATTTCTCTTTATTTTTTTAATATATTTTATTGATTTTTTTTTTTACAGAGGGATAGAGTTAGAAACATCAATAAGAGAGAAACATCGATCAGCTGCCTCCTGCACACCCCCTACTGGGGGTGCAACCAAGGAACATGCCCTTGACCAGAATAGAACCTGGGACCTTTCAGTCCGCAGGCCGAAGCTCTATCCACTGAGCCAAACCAGTTATGGCATCTTTAAATGGAGAGCTCAGATCTTCTGACCTAACACGTCCACCTAGGGGGATGTATCCTACACAACTACATGACCGGTAAGCAACAGGAAATGCACAAGGATGCTTACAGCAGCACTGAGAGAGAGTAAAACCTGGGAAGGCCCAGGTGTCCATTATGGAGGGATGCCCTGCACACTGAACCTGGGGCAATATTTATTTTCTTTAAGAAATGCTTTATTTAAAAAAATTAATGGTCCTACAGGCGGTGCTCACAGCTGGTCCAGCGGCCTTAACCACAGCCTCTGGAGACCTCAGCCCACGGCAGGCTCGGAAAGCTGCCTCTGCATCATCCAGGCAGCCACCTAGAGACAATCCAATGACAGGGACACAACACGGGTCCCAGCGACACCTGGCTCCCCCTGCACCCCACCGGCAGCCTTGGCAACGGCTAACTGCGACTGTGCTTTCCACAGGCCACACGGACCGCGGGCTCTGGGGTCTACGCACTCCAGACACACCACCTCATCGGGTCCTCAGAACTGCCCGGCGCCGGAGAAGCGGACTCACATGCCGGGGTCACACAGCCGGGAGCACTCCAGCAGAGGCCGTCCTGCCACATCCACGTACGTCCTCAACCCCTCAGCGCCATAGCCGCCAACTCTGGGGAACCCGCACCGCCGAGTTAGTAACCTTTTTCCTCCTCAGATCCGGCTCCTCCCCGTTCCCATGGAGACGGGGGCAGCGCCGTGGCCACTCGGGCCCCACCTCAGGTGTGGCTTTGGCGCTGAGACAGCCCGGGACGGCCATGGGGGGTGTTTGCCAGGAAGGTGCCGGTGGTCTAGGACAAGCACAGCTCACAGGCGGGCACCACCAGAGAGCATGGTCCCATCTCTTCTGATGCCGGTGCCCGAGGAGCTGCCACCCTGGGCCCCAACCACCGAGCTGCCCGCCTCCACCCCTGGCAGGGAAGCCGGACAGTCTGCTCGCGGCCCTGCGGCCTGCACACAGCTGTATCATGAGAAGCTACACGCAGACCTTCTTCTGTTCAACAAAGAAGGCTCAGCCTCTCCGGCACGTCTTACGTAACGACCACACACAGCACCACGAGGGCCAAGGTCACCCGCCCGTCCACAGAGCATGTATTGTCCTCAGTCCACCACAGGCCGTCCCCCACCCCCACCACCTCACTCATGAATGAGCCGGAAGCCGGTGGCAGACCGAGGAAGGAAAGTACACGCTTTTACTTCTTTCTCCTCTCTCTCTCTCTCAGACATCCCGATGTTGTGGGCGTGCGCTGAGCATAAGCAAAATGAAAATGGCAGGTGGGGCATCGCCCATATCCTTTCCTGGATGTGGGACGATTCTGGTCTCACAGGGAGGAAGACGAGGAGACCTCCCAGACCGCCCCAGAATGCCTCATGACCCACGTAACCCAGAGGCCTCAGAGCCTCGCCTATGAAAATCCTCAAGAGGAATCAAGTTCATGCGTCAAACATCCTCTCTAGCCCGGCCAGCGTGGCTCAGCGGCTGAGCGCCAGCCTACGAACCAGGAGGTAACGGATGGACTCCCGGTCAGGACAGCATGCCCGGTGGCAGGCTCCGTCTCCAGTGTGCGGTGTGCAGGAAGCAGCCAATCAGTGCTTCTTTCTCATCACTGAGGTTTCCACCTCTTCCTCTCCCTCTCCTTTCCTCTCTGAAATCAATAAAAATAGTTCTAAAAAGATATCTTCTCAAGACTAAGTTCTAACTTATAATGGCAAAAATGAACTGAAATCTTGTCTTTCACAGGCATTCGATAAAAATACAGATAGAAGGTAACATACCTCAATGTCAACAAGAGGAAGGAGGGCTTTCAATAATTCTAGCTACTGTGTCTTTAAGTTTTCTATAACAGGAGCCACTACTTTTTTTTTTTTTTTTAATTGATTTCTTTACTGAGAGGAAGGGAGAGAAAATAGTTGGAAACATCAATGAGAGAGAAACATTGATCAGCTGCCTCCTGCACACCCCCTACTGGGACCTTTCAGTCCCCAAGTTGACGCTCTATCCACTGAGCGAACCGGTTTCGGCGGAGCCACTACTTTTTAAAAAAAGAAATTATTATTTTCATTGTGGAAAAATAAAACGTCACACGCAGGGCCCCAGAGCTGGGGAGAGTGCTCAGGCACGGCTCTGAGTGGAGTGGGTCCCTCCGGGCCTCTCGGCTCGGCAGGGCTTTGTCTGGCTTGCCCTGGCCCCCAAGCTGCTAGTGCCATCACCTGGCACCAAACAGCCCGCTGCTACTGAGGGGATGTTCCTGACTCCCTGACAAAGGCTCCGCAGCAGAAGTTGCTGGAAGCCCCAAGGACGAAACGGGGCAGATACAGCCCAGCAGCAAATCTGGGATCAATTTGAGATCTGTGACCCAGACCTAGGATAAGGTGCTTCTGCGGCTAATTCCTTAAAGCAACAGGCTAAGTGAATGAGAGAGAGGGAGGGTGAAAGGGAGGCCTCTCTTTTCTTTCTGTGCAGAAGGTTGTGCATTGCTTCTCCGCCTTCTGGTTCCATCACTCTGCAGACACTGAGAGCCCACCACGTGCCCGCACACCATCGACGCCCCACGTGAATCAGGAACCGGAGTCCCTTGGGGATTATAATGTTTTCAAATAAAATAAGGGCACTGGGAGCAGGCAGACCTGCCTGGAACGGTGGCTCCTGTTCTTCATCATTCACTCAACAAATATTTATTGAGCACCTACTATGTGCCAGAACCCATGCCGAGCTCTGGAACATGTAAACAAGACGGGGCAGGCGCTCCTTTTTGTGCTGTTCTGCGGGGCAATGAGCAGAGCTGGTTGGTGCGAGTCCCCCTGCAGATGGCGCTCTTCCCACCCCAAATAGGTGCCCGCTGGGGATCTTGGGGTCTGCGTTCCGTGTGTCTTTGGGGTGACTCTGGTTTGGAGGGTCAGCGTTCAGAATGGAAACATTATGTAAAAAGTGAACACAAGAACCAATTTGTGAAAATATAGGGCCGGGTTAAGTACATCAGCAAAGTCTTTTCAAAGAAATATTCTGTTGCCATTTAAAGTGTCATTTACAAAGGGCCTCGTGAGTGATACAGAAAAGGCCTTGCGTTACAATGCTAAGCGGAAAAGATAGGAAATATAAAAACACAAGCTACATGGTTATAATTCACAAGACAATGTAGGCACAGAAACACAGCATAAGCTAAAGTGTTTGTGTTGGTTGTGGTTGTCTTTTTCTTTTTTAATATTTTTTTTTTTTTTCAGAGAGGAAAGGAGAGGGGAAGAGAGAAACATCAGTGATGAGAATCATTGATCAGCTGCCTCCTGCATGCCGCCCACTGGGATGGAGCCCACAACCTGGGCATGTGCCCGTGGCCAGAATTGAACCCTGGACCCTTCAGTCCACAGGCCAACACTCTATCCACTGAGCCAAACCGTCCAGGGCTTATTATTATTATTGATGAGAGAGGGGGACGGAGGGAAGACATTAATTTGTTATTCCACTTATTTATGTGCCTGACCAGGAATCAAACCACAACCTTTGTACATTGGGACGATGCTCCAAGCCAGGGCAACTGTGGTTTCTTTGAAGGGAAAGTTAACGCCAAGATTATATTCAGCACTTTTCTCTGTTCTACGGTCTTTCTTTAATATGCATGCACACATGTAACTTTCGTATTTTATACTTATAAAGTACACGTAAACATAAATATATATATTACATTAAAATGTGATACATAAAATTTTATATAGTTAAGAAATATAAACACATATAAATATTGAGAGTATACACTTTACAGATTTGTACTGTTTCCCTATAATTAAAGTCCTCAAGGACAGGATGCCGGCCGCCCTGGTGGGACCATTTTGCCCGGCTTACACCTTCAGGCTTCACGTGACGTGGCTAACCTATACCTCAAAACCTAACCCAGGTCCAGAGAAGGGAAGCCTCTCTCCAAGAAATCATAGGGAAAAGAATGCACTCTGTGTCACTACTCTGTTCCCATGAGGATGGCTGAAATGAAGGGAGACAGACGATGCAAGTGTCTGTGAGGATGTGGAGCGACAGGAACTGTCCCTGATGGGGACACACCACTGAGTACCAACACGCTGCACATTACCAATTTCTACTCCAGCTAAAACACACACACCGCAGGGCCCAGCAAAACCGCACAGGGCGTGGCCTCCAGGATATGTTCACAGCAGCCCTAACCCAGAGCCAAACTGGAAACAGCCCCAGGGCCAGCCAGAGGAGAAGGGGCCAGAGCTGTCATGTCATACAATGTCTACACGTGGCCACAGGGACGAGCCAACTACAGGGCGGGGTAAAAGCAGGCTTACAGCTGTGGGTAGTGAGATACAGAGTTTGTGCTTGTACTATTATTTATTTACTAGAGGCCTGGTGCACAAAATTCATACAGAGGGGGGGGTCCCCCTCTGCCCGGACTGCACCTTCTCACAATCCTGGACCACTGGCTCCTAATCACTCACCTGCCTGCTTGCCTGGTCATCCCTAACTGCCCCCAACTGCCAGCCAGGTTATCCCCAACTGCCCCCCTCCCCTACTCCCCTAACCCTCTAACCCCCCTCCCCCCCCCCCCCCCGCACTGGCCTTATCACCCCTCACTGCCTCTGCATGCTGGTCTGATTGCCCCTAATTGCCCCCCACCTGCCGACCTGGGCACCCCTAACTGGGCCCCCCCCTGCCAGCCTAGTCACCCCTCACTGACCCCCCCCCGCCAGCCTAATTACCCCCAACTACCGCCCCTACCAGTCTGATTGCCCCCAATTGCACCCCCACACACACCAGTCTGGTCACTCCTAACTACCCCCCTCACCCCGCTGGCCTGGTTACCTCTTATTGCTCTCCCTGCCAGCCTGGTCGCCCCCAACTGCCTTCCTCTGCCAGCCTGGTCACTCCTAACTTGTCCCCTCCCCACTCCCCACCTACCTGGTTGCCCCATGCAGCCTGCTTTGTTCAGTCATTTGGTTGTCCCTCACTAACCCCCTGCCGGCCTGGTTATAGGCAGCTATCTTGTAAGGGCATGAGGGTTAATTTGCATATCACCTCTTTATTATATAGGATTATTTTCCATATGAACAATGGTAAACTGACTTTTGCCCCACCCTGTGTAATACACATGCAACGTGGTCTAATCTCCCAAACAGAACAGGGAGCCGGTAAAGCCAGGCACCAGGGAGTACCTGCTGTTCCATGCATCTGTTCAACATCAGGCCAGAGCAGTCAGGTCTGGGTTCAGGTGGGGAGGTAGCAGGGGGGGAGGGGACAGCAGGGGGTGTTCTGAGTGGCAGCCTCTCTTTAGCCGCAGCTGTTACAGGAGTGTGTTCACGCTGTGGAAATTCCCTGAGCTGTGCACGTAGGAGTGAGCGTGCATGTGTATGTGTATGTGAGCACGTGTGCATCCTCTTTTAAAATCAGCTTGTTTAGGGGACGAAACCCACCAGGGGGGACACGTGGTCTCTCCCGTTTACTACCTGGTCCTTTGATTTACCTGGACAGGGTTGTCATCCTTGTAAGAGAGCCTCTAACTGTCTTTCATTTGGGGAGTATGAAAATGAGGAGAGAACATGTGAGGGGAGGTGAAGAGGGGGGGTGAAGGTCTCCAGTTTTACATTTTATTTGAATTTTTATGGAGACGGACTTATAAATGCTAAAAGGTATTCAGATTCAAATGACTTCCTTTTACAGGGTGAGGACAAACATTTTAGAAACAGGTGCTCTGTTCTTACCTCCCCCTTCCCCCCCCCATTTAGCATGAACGTGTCTCATACAAAGAGGGTGAGAAAGAAAATACTGATCCGTAAGTGACTGAAAACAGTTACCATGTTTCTGAAGAACGTATGCTTACTAGGATAACTTCAAGTTTCTAGAACTTCCCTGTCACATCATCATGCCTGCTGATTACCAGCTTTCCCTGGGAACCACAGAATACACACATACTTCCCTCCAAAGCACAGAAGCCTCCAAAACCCCACCCCTTTGCCCTCGACAAAAACCGCCTGCTCTGAGCGGACAGCAGAGACACACGCAGAGGAAAGGGCGTTGAGACCGGCGGCAAAGAGCAATCTGCGGCCCGCGTTCATGTTAAGGGAAAACGAGGTTTTTTAATACTGGATCTTTGTCATTCTGAAGCAAAACCATTCTGAAGGGGAAAGACCCCTCCGTCCCTCGGTGCTGTCATCCGTAAGAGGGTTGCCAGGAGGACTAAATGGGACGACCCACATGAAACTCTCAGAACAGTGCTGGCCACCTAACCCTGTGGTTGGCAAACTGCGGCTCGCGAGCCATATGCAGCTCTTTGGCCCCTTAAGTGTGGCTCTTCCACAAAATATCACGGCCTGGGCGAATCTTTTGAAAGATGAAATAAAGAGGGCCGGAGACCGGGATGCCAGGACAGGTTTTATTGAAGAGTACCCTTGCCGGCTGCTTCCAGAGAGAGGAGTGGCAGAGAGCGAGGGCCAGGGAGGATAGGGGACGGGGCTTAGGGCACTCAGCACACGCTGATTGCTGGCTTCATGTAAGGCCTATAATTAGGGACCTGGGGACCTAGGAATGGACGTGTGGGGGTGGGGGGTTTAGGGTATTTGGCAGGTGCTGATTGGTGGCTCAGTGCTCAGGAATGTCTGGCTGCAGGTGGGGTTTACATCTGTCCATCAGATTGAGGAAGAGAGGATCTATCATTTATTTTGGAAGAAGTGGCATAAGAAGAAGTTTAAGTTTAAAAAAATGTGGCTCTCAAAAGAAATTGCAATCGTTGTACTGTTGGTATTTGGCTCTGTGGACTAGTGAGTTTGCCGACCACTGGCCTAATGCGTGCTGAGCGGCGAATGCAGTGCTCATCCAATTCATCTACATCATATATAGGTATGTTCTAAGACAGCGCACTAAATTAAGTATACAATTTTACCTATATGTTCCCAAACATTCTAGTTTAGCACTTCTTAGTTGGAATTCAGGAATCTGTAGTTTAACAACTCCACCAGGTGATTCTCACCATGAGAGAAGTTTGGGAAACACTGATACACCAAGCAGGTCACCCTCAGGGGCCTGGCCCACCAGCCGCAAGTTTCACATTCTTGACCTACACAGACAAGTGTCCAGAGCTACCCACCTCCACGCACCGTGCGGCTGGGAATGTGGCGGCTGGGAATCGTGGAACAAAGGGAAACTCTGGGGGCTGTGGCCGGGTGTGTCCACCCTGCAGCACGTGGGGAGTGTTTTAGGTTAAGGTGGGGGAAGCGGGAGCGTCAGCTCCATCCCCATGACTTTGCACGATGCTTACACCAGTAGGGCTCTCGGACTGGACTGTCAAGAGAAAACTGCTGAAGGGCTCATTATATTTATGAGCGATACCACATCTGCCAACGTGGCCATGCAGGAGGTGCTTTCTGCATTCGCTTCCTGTGGCTGCCACGGTAAAAGAGCACCGGCTGGGTGGCTACACCACAGAAAGGTATTTTCTCTACGTCTGGCAGTCCAAGATCAAGGTGTCGGCAGGTCTGGTTTTCCTGACGCCTCTGCCCTTGGCGTGCAGATGGCTGCCTTCCCACTGTGTCCTCAGATGGTCTTTCCTCTCGCCTCGGTGTCTCCCTTCTCATAAAGCAACCAGTGAGACTGAACGAGGGCTCACCCTGCAGCCTCAGTTTAAGGTAACCTTTTCTCCAGACAGTCACATTCCGAGGTGCTGCTGGGAGTCAGGACTTCAACATTTGAATTGGGGGAGTGTGGGAGGAAAAGGGTTACAAGTCAGCTCATAAGGCTTCCCAAATGGCCTCTTCCAACAGCTCAAAGCTTCCATAGTTATTAAATCAGAAAGCTGACCTCATAGATAAGAACATGAATTTCTTGCCCAACCGGTTTTTCTTTCTTCTTCTTTATTTTTTTCCTTTTTAAAGGCTGGATGAGTCACCTTAAAAAGACAATAAGGAAGAGAACAACAAGAAAAGCCCAGAGTAAGTAGAAGGAAGGAAATAATAAAGATTAGAGCAGAAATAAATGACATAGAGGATAAAAACCAGTACAAAAGATAAATGAAACCAAGAGCTGGTTCTTTGAAAAGATAAACAAGATTGATGAACCATTAGCCAGACTCATCAAGAAACAAAGAGATAGGACCCAAATGAATAAATTAGAAAGAAAGTGGTAAATAACAACCACAGAAATACAAAGGATTGTAAGAAAATACTGTGAACAACTATATGCCAACAAGCTGGACAATGTGGAGGAAATGTCAAATTCCTAAAAAAAAAAAAAATATATATATATAGTCTTCCAAAACTGAATCAGGAAGAATCAGAAAACCTGAATAGGCCAAAAACAACGATGAAATAGAAGCAGTAATCAAAAAGCTCCCAGCAAACAAAAGCCTTGGTTCTAATGGCTTCAGAGGGGAGTTTTACTAAACCTCCAAAGAACTAACACCTGTCCTCCTCAAACTATTCCAAACATCCAAGAGGAAGGAACACTTCCCAGCTCTTTTTATGGGGCCACATTACCCTAAATCCAAAACCAGATAAAGACACTACAAAGAAGAACTATAGGCCAATATCCCTGATGGACATAGATGCTAAAATCCACAACAAAATAGTAGCAAATCGCATCCAGCAATATATTAAAAAGATCATACACCATGAACAAGTGGGATTTATTCCAGGGATGCAAGGCTGATACAATATTTGAAAAATCAATACTGGTAAATGTGATACATCACCATAAACTAATTGAAAGACAAAGATCACATGATCATGTCAAGAGGTGCAAAAAAAGCATTCGACAAAATCCAACACCCACTTTTTATAAAAACTCTCAGCAAAGTGGGAATAGTGGGAGTATTTCTCAACATGATAAAGGCCATATATGAGAAACCTACAACTAACATCATACCCAATGGGCAAAAACTAAAAGCATTTCCCCTAAGAATAGGAACAAGTCAGGGATGTCCGTTTTCACCATACTTATTCAACATAGTACTGGATGGCTCTAAGAAATGGAATCATGGGAAAAGAAGTCTGGACTTTACTGATGTGTCCACAGAAGCAGAGCAAGGAGGGGAAGGAAATATTGGTTTTATTTCCTTACGTAATTCTGAGCCTACTGTTGTGGATGTACTCAAAGTAATACAGAGTTCTCCATTTTTCCACTCTTGTCGTTGTATTCTGCCCTTAGAATACTAAATTCAGTGCAGTGGTCATCATGCTATTTTGATAATTTTTACTTTGGAAAGCAATGGATATCATTGTGGCGTTAAAAGAAGTTTAAGATTAAAAAATTTGGCTCTCAAAAGAAATTTCAATCGCTGTACTGTTGATATTTGGCTCTGTTGATTAATGAGTTTGCCGACCACTGGCCTAGATGCATCGGTAAACATATTGCTGGGAGAGATGATTGAGATTTTGCTGCCTATGGTTTCTTCTAGGATTTTTATGTTTTCACGACTTACACTTAAATCTTATCCATTTTGAGTGTATTCTTGTGTAGGTGTAAGTTGATGGTCTAGTTACTTTTTTTTTTTTTTTTTTTTACAATTTTCCTAACAGCACTTTTTGAAGAAACTATAGACGATGACAGAAGCAACATTAAAATCCCCATTCAACCTGGTAAACTGTAAACTATTTATACTGGTGGTTTTTTACAGTGTGTACTTTTTTAATTTTTACTCATTGATTTGAGAGAAAGCAGGAGAGAAAGAGAGAGAGAGAGAGAGGGGGATCAATTTGTTATTCCACTTATTTATGCATTCATTAATCGATTCTTACATGTGCCCTGATCAGGGATCAAACCTGCAACCTTAGTGAATTGTGATGATTCTCTAACTGACTGAACTAACCAGCTAGGGCCTAATTATTGTTTAAAAATCATGTTTTCTGATAACATGGCAAAACAAAATTGTTTAAGTATATTAGCACCCCCAGGTTCTCCCTTGTAGCAATGACGGTATATGTCTAGGCAGACAGCACTACTGCAGCCTAGGCCACCGCTTCCTAAATGGCAGACGTGACTTGGGGCCTGCCTACAAACCTCCTAAGCTACTCCTGATTCCTCCTTTTCTCTAAGCTGCTACTCCTTTTTACTTAAACAAGAGGAAGCTTCCCACCGGAACTACAAAGAGAAAACACATACCACTGGGGACAAACATTAGGAACTATAAAAGTAAACGCTAACCTTTCCCTGTTTGGCCTGAGCCTCCTTCCAGATCTTTAGGGAATTCCCCACAGGCCATTCTTCGAGTCCCTGTCCCAGTCCCTCAACGGGTCACCAAAGGAAGGAAGCCAAGCACGCTTAAGAAATCAATATCCCGCCGAAACCGGTTTGGCTCAGTGGATAGTGTGTCGGTCTGCGGACTGAAAGGTCCCAGGTTCGATTCTGGTCAAGGGCATGTACCTTGGTTGCGGGCACATCCCCAGTAGGGAGTGTGCAAAAGGCAGCTGGTCAATGTTTCTCTCTCATCGATGTTTCTAGATCTCTCTCTCCTTTCCTCTCTGTAAAAAAATCAATAAAATATATTAAAAAAAAAAAATCAACATCCCCCTACCTCTTCATGGGAAAGACACTGACAAAATCTCACCTCGAGCCTTTTCTTCCTCAATTAACCCAAAGTCCACTCACTGTCCCGAGAGAGGCCAGAGGCACTTTGTGCCCATTTCCAAAGGTGGCCGTGAAAAGCGGCCAGTCCGAATGGATGACTTCCGCCATGGGCATCTGGGTAAAGACAGTGCAAGAATGTCCTGAAAAGGAACACACCAAAGCCCAAAGATGGATTGTTCAACGCTTTGCCTCCTCCTTCTGACTTGTGTGCCTGACTGAGATCACGGTCAGATGGCCTCCTATGTGCCTTGGGGACTGGCATGCAGGCACTCCTCACTGGCCTTCGTCAGGAAACCCTGGCAAAGCCTGGCTCCTACACACACTCTTTGGCATCAATGCCTGGGTTTGTAATTCCACCGCCTGTGGTGTCACTGGCTGCCTGTGTCAGTCAGCACAGGGCGGGGCAGAGGGCAGGGCCAAGGGCGTGGCCGAGGGCAGGGTTCTGTACCGGGCACCATCACACAAGTACATACAGCTGGGCTGGCAGGGGACGCAGAGAGCACTTGCAGATGGGCCACTGCCAAGGCTTGTCCTGGCTGTTCTCATCCAAGGCTTGGGGAGCTGTTTATGCAGCCGAGCGTCCACCTCGGTCAGGGGAAGAGCTGGGTCTCTGCATTTCATCCACAAGCAAGCTCCCCAAGCACACCCCTACCAGCTGTATTCCGAACCCCACCTCCCCTGTGTCAATGGGAAGACACTGAAAAACCACACACACCTGTATACCGTCACTCCTCAGCGACCGTGGTTTTGGTATTTTCAAATTCCCCTTCTGCCTCGAAGAGTCAACTCCAACTCAGCACCCACAGCACCCTCGTGACCACCACTAATCCCCGGCTGGCAGGGGCCTCACAGGGCGTGACCACTGTGACTGATGAGGGTCAACGATGCTATATGCCTGACATGGCCTCCATCGACTCAGCACAAAAAAGGCACTTTATCCCACAAATTAGAAGTGGCAGCTTCAATGAAAAGCTCAGACTTTTATATTCAACTAGAGGTACAGTGCACGAAATTCGTGCATGGGCGGGGGGGTCCCTCAGCCCAGCCTGCACCCTCTCTAATCTGGGACCCCTCAAGGGATGTCCAACTGCCCATTTAGGCCTGATCCCAGTCGGACAGCCCTCACAATTCTGGACTGCTGGCTCCCAACTGCTCGCCTGCCTGCCTGCCTGATCACCCCCTAACCACTCCCCTGCCAGCCTGATTGATGCCTAACTGCTCCCCTGCCAGCCTGTTTGCCCCTAAATGCCCTCTCCTGCAGGCCTGGTCACCTCTAACTGCCCTCCACTGTAGGCCTGGTCCCCCCTAACTGCTCTCCCCTGCAGGCCTGGGTCCCTCCCAACTGCCCTTCCCTGCAGGCCTGGGTCCCTCCTAACTTCCCTGCTCTGCCAGATTGGTCACCTTTAACTGCCCTCCCCTGCAGGCTTGATGGCCCCCAACTGCCTTCCCTTGCAGGCCTGGTCCCTCCCAACTGCCCTCCCCTGCTGGCCATCTTATGGTGGCCATATTGTGTCCACATTGTGTGTTGGAGTAATGGTCAATTTGCATATCACTCTTTTATTACATAGGATAGAGGCCTGGTGCACTGGTGGGGGCCGGCTGGTTTGCCCTGAAGGATATCCTAGATCAGGGTGGGGGTTCCTTTGGGGCATGGGATGACCTGGGAGAGGGACCTGTGGTGGTTTGCAGGCCAGCCATGCCCCCTGGTGACCCAAGCAGAGGCCCTGGTATCTGGGGTCTATTTATCTTCTACAATTGAAACTTTGTAGCCTGGAGTGAAGCCACACCTTCTGCTTGCTCTGTGGTGGCAGCCATTTCTGTTAGGATTTATGTATCTTCTATAATTGAAACTTTGTAGCCTTGAGTGGAGGCCTAGGCCGGCAAGGTCAGGTGAAAAGCTTGGCTTCCTCCATTGGCGGGGGAACCCAAGTCTCCCTCCTGCTCTCTGTTGCATAGCCATCTTGGGCAGGTTTATTTGCATATTCACTTCTGATTGGCTTTTGGGCATGGCTTGTGGGCGTGGCTTATGGGTGTAGCAGACTGGTTAATTTGCATATCACTCTTTTATTAGATAGGATTATGTATATCTGCATGAAGAACTCCCTACAGTGGCATTATTTTCTTAGTTCCCATAAACGGTGCAATCCGGATCACGGACCCCGACCCTGACCCTGGCCTGTGGCCGAGGGCAGTTACCAAGAAGCACACAGCCTGCCCCGTCACTAGACACTTAATCCCAGGTATGCGACCGCTGCCACCCAAGTCAAGTATCCTGTGAGCATATTCCAGCCAAGTTCTTACTCTACGACACCTTCTACAACATCCAGAAAGAAGAGACGTCATCCTCCAGGGGCCCAGCCCGAGCCTCCAGACTGAGAGAAGAACAATTTCTGACGTTCTCCAGTGACTCATCTGCTATTGGTGTGGATGATGCCCAGCCACACAGGCAGTCTTACAGAAGAGGAAAGAAACGGGGCGCAGAGGGGAAGGCAGTGGCCTGGAGTCATACCAGCAGTGAAATGACGACGCTGGTGCAGGAACCCTCGTCTGTGTGGCCTTGGAATCTAAACCCTTAGCCACAGAGCAGGGCAGCCAACACCACATGCTGGTGTGTAAAAGGCAGGCCTGCGCCCTGGCCAGTGTACCCGCTGGTTGGAGGAATGTCCCTTCACCAGAAGGTGGTGGGTTCCACTCATAGTCAGTGAACATCCCGGGTTGCAGGTTTGATTCCCGGTCGGGGCACATGTGGGAGGCAATGGATCGATGTTTCTTTTCCCTGCCTCTCTCTAAAAATCAATAAGTAAAATACGTAAATAAAATGATAACCTACAATATCCTTTTCTTTACTCTCACAGCAGTTTACAAACTGTGATATACCTTGACAGCCACTCCTACGTTCTCTATCCTGCAGTCACTCTGAAAAATAATAACGCCACTGTTACTGGAGGGAAAATGGAGCAAACACACTGAGAAACGCGGCACTGAGGACACAGCTGACCCACCGCCTTCCGGCTGCCAGCCCTCCTGCTGCCAGCCCGGCTGCTCCAAGAAACCCTCCCCACTTCTCTTCACCTGGAGCCCGGTTCACCTGAGCCCGGTTCACCTGAGCTCTTATCAGTGTTCGCCACGCATTCTTGGCCCCGAATAATTGCTTAATCTTTCTGGGCCTCCTTGGTTTTCTAATCAATGAAACACGGATAAAAATTAAGCCCAGTCCAAGGGCCACTCTGCAGCAGGTGTGAGGAAGCACTAGCTCAGAGAGAAGCCCTGCAGATCCCAAGACCCGTGCTCCTCCTCGGTGGTCAGGGCACGAGGCACGCAGCACGCCGGTGTAAACTCTGCACCCTGGAGCCGTGAGATGCCCCTGCTGCACCCACAGGCCGGTGGCCCCTGTCGCCCCACGGGATGGGAAGTCCAGTGGGGGGATCCGTTCCCCAGGCCTGCAGGACACACCCTCTGCATTGGCTTCCCCTTCCTGCTGGAACAAATCACCACAGTCCTGGAGGTCAGCCGTCCAGAGTGGTCTTAGGGAGCTAAAGTCAAGGTGTTGGCAGGACCAGTTCCTCCTGAGGCTCCAGGGGAGAATCTGTTTGCTAGACTTTTCTGACGCCCCCTGTGCTCCTTTACGCGGCCCGCCTCCCCCTCCAGGCCTGACATCCTCCCGTCTCCCTCCAGCTCTGAGATCACTCTCCTGCCTCTTTCTAGGACGCTGGTGATTGCTCAGCCCACCCATGTCATCCAGGATAGCCTTCATCTACAGTCAACTTCATCACATCTGGAAAGGCCCTGCCGTGGGGACACCTGGGAGGCCTTATTCTGCCCACCCCCCCATACTAAGTCGATACTAAGGTGTACTGAGTGCTGCATCTTCTAAACTTTACGTGCACCGAGCCTCAAAACAGCCCTGCAAGGTGTGTGGAATGGTCACTGCCCTCTACAGATGAGAAACCCGAGAGACCCAGAGAAGTCAGGTCATTTTCCCAAGCCGCACAGCTAGGAAGGAGCGGCGGCTGAGCTGGAACCCAGCTCCTCAACGCCCAAACCCATGCTGGTGTTTCACCAAGAAGAAAGGAGCTCCGTTCTGCCAGAAGCAAAACACGTGACGTCAGAAACGGGCTCCCCGCAATACAGGACAAATGCCTTGTTTCCTGAAACCTCAGCGACAGTGTCTCAGCGGCAGGATGTGGAACTCCCTCCCGAGAACAGGAGCACGGGGGCCACGGGGTTCCCCGCCAATCACCTTCACCTCTTGGCACCGTGACATCATCGGCAGTGAGGGACTCCGTCTCCCTGGACTTCTGACTCCTATGGTTTTGGTTTTTTAATCACAAAACCACCCCAACCACCCTGCCAGCTGAGAGCCAGTGGGGGAAAGGAGCTGACTGGATTCGAATTCAGCCCCCTCACAAGGACTAGCTCTATTGTCTCCAGCAAATTATTTAACATTGATCAATCTTAGTTTTCTGGTCTATAAAATGGGGACGTTAATTCCCCAAACTGACAGTCATTATGAGGATTAAAACAGGATCCCTGAATCCCTGCCAGAGCCTACCTTTAACCCCCATCCTCTCACCCCCCATCCCACCCTATTATATTTTAAGAAGCCTCCCATCCCGCTGTTCCAAACTTCTTCTATTCACCGAAGTTCCCGCCTCCACATGCTGCTTCTGAAGCTGTAGACTGAATACAAGCCCATATTTGCAAGTGCCTGGCTCCCTGATACATGATTTGAGCCTGAATCCGTGTCACTATGTAGGAAATAAATTAATTCCAAAGTGACAAATTCTACAGGAGGTGTGACACTCTACTCTAATATCACACAGAAATCTTTTCTTTTAACTGTCTGCACCGCTCCCTCTAGATCCCATTAACAGTGCATATTTCTTTCTTGGTTCACTACCACTTTTATCTGCATTTTTTTTATTTATTACTTAAGAGAAAGAGAAAGACAGAGGAGACAGAGGCAGAGGGAGAAAGCAAGTGAAACGTTGATTCGTTATTTCACTCACTTATGCATTCACTGGTTGACCGGGTTACGGGGACCAAACCCCCAACCTTGGCTTCTCCAGACTGCCACTTTTAAATATTTATTTGCATGTTCTCTCATGCACTGAATCCGAGGTTCCCAACTACAACTGCAATTGAAAGCAACTGGGAGCTTTGAAAAGGTCCTGGGTCCCACTGCCGATTCTTACTTCCTTAGCCGGACATGGGGCAGGGGCTGGGGCTGGGGCTGGAGCTGGAGCTGGAGCTGCAGAAGCTCCCGGATGGTGCCAACGCCGGGGGAGGGCCAGGACACCTGCACCTGTTGTTTATTCATCTTTCATCCCAGTCACCTGGCAGGGCCCGGGCACACCGTAGGCAAAATTTCATAACAGTTTGCAGCATGAATTACCTAAACTTTAGAATCCACTGACATAGAAATGCACTAAAATATTTACTTGGGGTGTATACTGCACCAGGCACTGGGCCAGGCACAGAGCTCGCGCTGACATCACCCTTCAGCCTCGGTTGGTCAGGAATAAAACACGGGGCGGAGGGCTGGCTGTCTCTGGGTCAGGCCATCCTAATCCATCCTCCCTCTGCATCTTCCCCGCGGTCCTCAGCCGAGGTGTTTCCGCCCTGTTACAACAATGGGGCCTCCTCACCGGAAGATTCAAGGAAGGCAGGGACAAAGACCCCACAAAATGGCAGCTGGCATCCGTCCTTCCCTCCCCTCCCCCTTCCCTCCCCCATGTACACCTGACGGAGCCATCTAGGCGTTCACCCTCCCCACCCCCTGCACCAAGCACAGCCGCTGCGTGAACTGCAGGCCCAGGGAAGCGCCCAGAACGCACGGACAGGCACCAGGGGAGGGCTGGTTCCGGGGGGAGGGCTGGTCCCGGGGGGAGGGCTGGTCCCGGGGGGGGGGGGGGGGGCCGGTCCCCGGCGCAGCCCCGCCCCGCTGCCGGCCTCAGCCTTGGGGCCCGGGCCTCACCTGGGCGGCCCGGGAGAAATGCACATTCTCAGGCCCCGCCGCGCCCCCGGGAACTGATGGACAGGTCTAGGCTGAAAAATCTGCATTTTAACCAGCTCCCCTCCACCTTCCTCCCTAGGTGAATCTGCCGCAGTTGGTGCCACGGTCCCTCCAAACCTCTACAGGTCACGGCCAGCCTCCCAGTAGGAAGACAGCAGGGCGCAAACACCGCCCCGTCCCCTCTCCGGGGAGGGAGCCCGGGCCGCCCCGGCGCTGCCGCCGCCAGAAAGCCGCCGCAGGTGGCCGCCCGCCGGCCGGGGCTCCTTCCCTCACTGTGGGGATCGGGGAGGGGTCCGAGATCGGCGGGGAGAGCCCCACCCTCCCTCCCGCGGCGCCGCTCCGGGTCCACCCAGGGCCGGGGACTGAAGGGGGCCGTTTCGGAGCCGGACCCGGGGGCGCTGCAGCGGGACCCCCGGCCCCACCCCAGCCAGCCGAGCTTACCCCGGGCCCGGGGACGGCTCGGCGCGCCGAGCCCGGGTCCACATCCATCCCCGCGGCGAGGAGAAACCAGAAAACAACACAACAGCCCGAGCACCGCGGATCCTAGCGCACCGGCGGTGCACAGCGCCGGCGGCCCGGCTTCCCGGGCTCCTACAGGGCGGCGGCGGGGCGCCGAGAGCCGGGCGCGCGGGCCCAGGAGGACGGGATCGCGCGGGGGACCCGGCCCGGTCGGAGCGGAGAGGAGCCTCGCCCCGGCCGCCCGCCTCCCCGGCTGCCCGCCGGCCTCCCCGCCTTCCCGGCCGCCTCCCTCCCTCCCCGGCCACGGGCTCATGGCGCCGCGCGGCCGCGCTGTCAGGCCCGGCCCGGTCCCGCTCACCCGGCGCGGGGCCTGCTGTCCATCCGCCGCTTCGGGCGCACCGGCTGCAGCGGGATGTGGTCCGTCATGTCGCCCGCGCCGCCCGCCTTGCCGGCCGCGCCCCCCGCGCCGCCTGGGCCGCCGCCCGGTCCGGCCTCCGCGCCGCCGCCCGCCGGCGCCGCGCCGCCCCGGGGGAGGAGGCCGCCCCGCGGGAGGAGGCGGCGGCAGCGGGCGGGCCGGGCCCGCTGCGAGGGGGCGAGCTCGCGAGCGCCGGGCCACGCGCGGAGCCGGCCGCGCGGCCCGACCGACGGACACGGGCGCACCATGGGCCCGGCTCCGCTGCGCCCCTCGCCCCGCGCCGCGCCCGCCGGAGGGAGGGAAGGGAGGGCGGCCGCCGTGTCCGCGCCGCCGCCACGTCCCCGGCCCGCGCCGCGCGCCCCCCACGCGCGCCCACCGGCCACGCGCCCCCCGCCCGGCCGCGCGCGCCCGCCCACTGCCCGCCCACCGGCACCAGACCGTCACCAGCCACACACACAGCCCCCTGCCAGGCTCACCCAGCACATTGTATACACTGTTTCACATGCTCACTCTTCTTTCACATGCTCACTCTTGCACCAACACGCATTCACACGCTAGCCCTGCACACACTCATTCTCACCTGCTCATTCCCCACCCTCTGACAGTCACAAGTGCACAAACCACCTTCCCCACCTCACTCCCAGCCCTGGCGTTTCCAATCACACAGGCACACACCTCGGTGTTCACCCTCATGTGCCCATCCTGGATCTCTGGCCTCGCTCACACTCACGTGTGCCCCTAGGAATCACAGTCCACGCAGAGGGACACGCTACCTCACTCCCCACCACCCTTCACCCACTGTCATTCTCCCACCTGGGTCCCCGGGAGTCAAACACACACGTGTGCACGCACACACAGACCTGCACACGCTCATTCTCACACTTCCGCCACAAACTCTGGGGCTTGCTCATGTGCCCTCTCACTCATTCAGACATTCAACCTCACACCCCCAACCCCTTCACCCAGACCCGCAGCACACTCACGGGCTCACACACTCTCTCACAGTGTCTGAGACCTTCCATCTTCCCAGGGGCCTGATAAATTTTTAAGAACAGAAAGAAAATGAAGAGTGGTCGCCCTGGTCCGTGTGCTGCTCTGCGCGCAGAACACAGTTTCACATCAACCACAGTGACAGCGACGAGGAGAAACAATAAAACAGTCCAATGCATGGCTGATCCTAATTGCACCGACTGTAAACAGTGCTGGGCAGGCCGAGCTTCTCAGGGTTTCTAAAGGAAGGTGGACGGGATTCTAAAATATGGAGGAATAATGCTCCACTGATGGTTGGAGCATTCACTGTGCATGGGGGCTCTCCGGTTTGATTCCTGGTCAAGGGCATGTACCTGGGGTGAAGGTTTGATCCTGGCCCCCCATTGGGGTATGTGCAGGAGGCAACCAATGGATGTGTCTCTATCACATTAATGTCTCTCTCTCTCTCTCTCTCTGAAAGTCTATGGGGGAAAATATCCTCAATAAGAAAAGAAAGCAAATGAATAGTGGTGAAGGGAGAGAGGGCAATTAATCCCACGTAGCTGAAGAATCCCTAAACGTCATACCTTACAAACTAACCTACTGCGACCGAAGTAAACCTTCAAGTGCTTACCCCTGTGTATCTCCTGCGGCGTGCCTGCCTTCCAATTCCTCTGCTGCCAGTAATGGGGAGCCCCCATGGATCTTGTGGAGCCCACCTGTGGCCGCCCTCATCTGACAGGGCCCTCATTTTCCAAAACATGGAGTAATAACCGTGGCTTCCTCGTCACATGCAAGCCATCGGGCCTCAGTTTCCTCATCTGTAAAATGGACTCATTGGATTGTTGGAAGGATTACATGAGTTAACCATATACATAAAGCAATGGGAAGAGTGCCTACTCAAAGGAAGCAGTGTGTAAGGCCGTTATTACAGGGTTGTTAGAAGAATTCAGAGCAGTAATGGGAACAGATAAAGCTCTTAGTACAATGCATGCTTCATGGTCAATATTCATCTACTTTTTTCCTAGTGAGCATGTATCACTTTTACAATGTTTTTCTTTAAGTTAATATATTTTTAAAAACCAAAGGGCCCCTTCTTAATCTCCAAAGGTAATACCATTTTCACAAAAAGAGAAGGGTGATTTTTATTGCCTTTGCATTTTCGTTTTTCTTCAGTGCACTTTTATAATCATTAGAGAAGACATTATTTAAAAAGTATAGTTTTATTGATTTCAGAGAGGAAAGGAGAAACAGCAATGATGAGAGTATCATCAGTTAGCTGCCTCCTGCACGCCCCCCACTGGAGACTGAGCTTGCAACTCGAGCATGTGCCCTGACTAGGAATCGAACCATGACCTCCTGGTTCATAGGCAGATGCTCAATCATGGAGCCACACCGGTCAGGCTGGAGAAGGCACTTTTTAAAAACATATATCTTTATTGCTTTCAGAGAGGAAGGGTGAGGGAGAGAGAGTTAGAAACATCAATGATCAGAGACTGAGAGATAATCATTGACCGGCTGCCTCCTGCACGGCCCCTACTGGGGATTGAGCCTGCAACCTAGGCATGTGCTCTTGATTGGAATCAAACCTGGAACCTTTCAGTCTGTAGGCAGATGCTCTATCCATTGAGCCAAAACAGCCAGGGTGAGAAGGCATTTTTTAAGACTCCTTTTCAGCAAAGCATTCCCTCAGGCACTTAAAGGCTTTTATCTCATCTTTTGTTTGTTTGTTTTAATTTTATTGATTTTTTTACAGAGAGGAAGAGAGAGGGAGAGTTAGAAACATCAATCAGCTGCCGCCTGCACACCCCCTACTGGGTATGTGCCTGCAACCAAGATAACTGCCCTTGACCAGAATTGATCCTGGGACCTTTCAGTCCGCAGGCCGACACTCTATCCATTGAGCCAAACAGGTTTCAGCTTATCTCATCTTTTTAAAAAATATATATATTTTATTGATTTTTCACAGAGAGGAAGGGAGAGGGATAGAGAGCTAGAAACATCGATGAGAGAGATACATCGACCAGCTGCCTCCTGCACACCCCCTAAAGGGGATGTGCCTGCAACCAATGTACATGCCCTTGACCGGAATCTAACCTGGGACCCTTCAGTCCACAGACCGATGCTCTATCCACTGAACCAAACCGGTTTCAGCTCATCTTTTATTTTATTTTATTTTATTTTATTTTATTTTATTTTATTTTTAATTGATTTGAGAGAGAGAGAGAGAGAGAAGGAGAGAGTAACATTGATTTTTTTTTCTCATTTTTTAAAATTAAGGTATTATATGTGTACATATCTTACCAATCCTCACCCCCACCCCCACTCCCATACATGCCCTCCCTCCCCAGAGTTTTTCATCCATTGGTTGATCTTGTATATGCATGTATACAAGTTGTTATACTTATTTATGCATTTATTGGTTGATCCTTGTATGTGTCCTGACCAGGGATCTAACCCACAACCTTGGTGTATCAGAACGATGCTCTAACCCACTGAGCTATCTGGCCAGGGCATTATCTCACCTTGAGAGAGACCTAGGTGCTTGAGGTAGGCAAGCATCTTGAGGTAGGCAAGAGGCCCATGGGAGCCTCGGGAGCAGTGCCAGTGTTCAGGAGAATAGAGTAGGGGCAGTGGTGGCAGAAGGGGTAATACTGGGTCCTCCTCAGGGGCTGCAGCACCTGGCCCAGCCCTGCCTTCTGCTCCTGGTGCTAGGAATGGTCACCTCAGAGTTCTGGCTTGAGGAGCAACCCCTTTCCATGGCCTGGACAGCCTTCAGGCCCTGGTGCAGTAAGCCGCCAACCCCCAGATACCCAGGGTGGAGAGGGCTTTCGTGGGTAAGCCAACAGAGTCCACAAGTCAGAGAAACTGAGGCCCACGGACGTTGCCCACCCTTGCCAACAGATGGCAGCCGCACCATCAGCCTTGTTTTCATAGACGGCCACGCCGGGGACTCCTGCCTATCAAACGTGGGAGGACAAGACACCGAGAGCACTAGCTGGCTAAAGTGGGAGCTCAGTCAATAGCAATGCTTTGGGAAAACTCAGGCCGGGCAGAGAAGTAAGGAAGCCCTTTTGGTGTCTAGAACCTTCTCTCTGAATGAATGCTCTGGGCTCTGGGTAGTCCGGGAGCAGTTTCTCAACCTTGGCTCTCCTGACATTTGGGCTGAATATTTCATTGTTAGCAGCGTCCCTGCCTCCGCCCAATGGAGCCAGCCACAGCCCCACCCCTCCCAGCTTGACAAGCACATATGTCCTCAGACATTGCAAAATGATTCCCGGAGGGCAAAATTGTCCCTGTCTGAGATCTGCTGGGCTAGCATGTGGTGTAAAATAATTTTTGAGCCCCTAGTAAGGCTGTGACTCCAACAGGAATCTCGTCTCCCCACACCTCTTTTTTGTTGTTGTTGTTTTGTTTTTAAGTATATTTTGTTGATTTTTTTACAGAGAGAAAAAGAGAGGGATAGAGAGCTAGAAACATCGATGAGAGAGAAACATCGATCAGCTGCCTCCTGCACACCCCCCATTGGGGATGTGCCCACAACCAAGGTATGTGCCCTTGACCGGAATCAAACCTAGGATCCTTCAGTCCATAGGATGATGCTCTATCCACTGAGCCAAACCGGTTTTGGCCCCACCCCTCTTTTTTGGAAAAAGAACTCTGTAAATATCCAGCCAGTGTGGCACAGTGGTTGAGCCACACTGGCCGGATGAACCTTGAGGTTAAGGTTTGATTTGATTTCCCATCAGGGCACATAAAGAAGCAACCAATGAATGCATAAATAATTGCAAATCTCTCTCCCTCTTTCACCCTGGGAGCTGATTGTTGATTCTTTCTCATCATTGATGCTTCTTTCTCTCCTTTTTTTTTTCTTTTTTTATGATATTTTTATTGATTTCAGAGAGGAAGGGAGAGGGAGAGAGATAGAGGACCAATGGTGAGTGTCATTGATGGGCTGCCTCCTTCACACCCCAGGAAGCCAGCAACCCGGGCATGTGCCCTAACTGGAATCTAACCGTGACCTCCTGGTTCATAAGTCAACACTCAACCACTAAGCCATGTCAGCTGGGCTCATCATGGATGTTTCTATCTCCCTCTCCCTCTCCCTCTCCCTCTCCCTTCCTCTCGGAAATCAATAAAGACATATTAAAAAAAAAAAAAAAAAAAAAAAAAAAAAAAGCGTGTTCCACAGCAATGATATCCTCCAAAAAGAACAGGGAGTTCAGGAAAATTCCACAGAACACTCACTCATTCACTGAGAACCTACAATGTCCCAGGCCCCGGGGAACAGGACAGACACAACCGGCTTCCTGGCGTCTAAGCCTCTGCTGATTCCTAGAGAAGGTTATAAATGACTTTGAAAAGGGCAAGGTTCCCTGTGCCTGCCATTGTCTTTGAGCCATTTTACGGCTCCACAAGGTGGAGAAAACTGATAGTGATACAAAGTGCTCCTGTCCGCAGGAATGCAGGTGAATTCTGCTTCATGGAATGCGGTGGATTATTGCCCTGTGGATAGTGACCGGGGATTTGTAAATTCACTTCAACATTCCTGATTGCCTATCACTGGGGAGTTCTTGCAAGTCTTTGACTCCCGTTGTAAATCTGTTAATAAAATCATATCCATTTTATATTTGTAGGAGTCATGATTTCTCCTTTTTAAAATATGATATGTTAACAAGGTAGACAGAAAATAAACAAGTAAACATTTTAAAGTGCAGAATGCCATGTGGATAACAAAACAGAATGTGAATAAGATGCTTGTTAATCACAATAACTTGCTAGAAATAAAAAGTTGGCAACCCTAAACAGTTCCCTGTTTCACATCCCCTATTTGTTTTAATGTTTTTAAATATATTTTTATTGATTTCTGAGAGGAAGAGAAAGGGAGAAATATCAATGATGAGAGAATCATTGATTGGCTGCATCCTGCACACCCCCTACAGGGATTGAGCCCACAACCCGGGCATGTGCTCTGACCAAGAATCAGACGGTCACCTCCTGGTGCATAGGTCTATGCTCAACCACTGAGCCACACTGGCTGGGTTAAAATTTTTATTTATTGATTTGAGAGAAAGAGAAAAACATCAATTGTTTTCATTCACATATTTATGCATTCATTGGTTGATTCTTGAATGTGCCCTAACCAGGGATCAAACCAACTGAGCTACATGCCGGGGCACCACCCCTCCTCTATTTTTTAAAAAACAATTTCATTGGCCTGTGGGATCCCAAAGATTAGCAATCTTAAATTACATTAGTAAAAAAAAAAAAACACAATCCATTAATTTCCTCTTCTCCCTCCTCTGTAGTGTTCCCCATATGAGAAAATGAAGATGAAGACAGAATTGTCTCCGACACAATTAACTCAGGACATTCACAGAGGTCAGTGAAAACAATTTCTCCCTTCAGGATGGCCTGAAAGCCAACAGAGTCGTCAGCAGGCATTGGGAAAAACAAACAAAAAGTGCTCTAGCCAAAACCGGTTTGGCTCAGTGGATAGAGCGTTGGCTTGGGGACTGAAGGGTCCTGGGTTCGATTCCGGTCAAGGGCATGTACCTTGGTTGCAGGCACATCCCCAGTAGGGGGTGTGCAAGAGGCAGCGGATCGATGACTCTCTCTCATCGATGTTTCTAACTCTATCTCTCTCCCTTTCCCTCTGTACAAAATCAATAAAATATATTTAAAAGAAAAAAAAAGTGCTTTAGGTGACTAGGAGGGAACATTTCTCCCACAGCAGGTAGACCCAGTGCCAGGCAGACCCACAGCTTTACCGCCAGCTGGTGTGGAAGGTCATTTGTTTCACTGCTTTTAATTTTAAGGCAGCTCCCCAGAAATCCCACCAGGATAAAACAACCCTTCGTGACCCTTGTTTTTCATGCCACAGTCTTCAGATCACGATTCCTCTCTATTTCCTTCTGTTTTGCTTAAAACAATAGGTGGTTTACAAAGGTTTGAGGGTGGAAGGAAAGCAACATGGAAGAAATGCAAGTCAATTGGGAAGTTCATGCTTCTCTCGGGAGGGTCACTGTCAAATCTCCTTTGGACTTGAAAATAGAGCTTGGAACTTCTTTTGGAACACATTTGCAAAGTCTTACCTTATTATCTCAATTGGGAAGTACACTGCTGAGAGGTGAATTTATTTCCTATCTCATTTCAGCCTAGTTAACGAATGCTCCATATGTCTTCTGACATTTACAAATAGTTGGAACTGGTTACAGCGAAGTGATAAGGCCCTAAGAGGTTTGTTTGTTTGTTTGAAGGCAAAAGTCTGAATTTTCATGAACATGTATCCCTACACAACAGCCATACTTCACTGAATATACCTCAATCCTAAGAAATCCAAATCTAATCATAATTCATATTTGGGTTCGGGCCACTTTAACGGTTACATTTTATGGCAAAATGTACTTTTAATTTTATACTCGAACTTTTTTTTTTTTTAAATATATTTTATTGATTTTGTACAGAGAGGAAGGGAGGGAGATAGAGAGTTAGAAACATCGATGAGAGAGAGTCATCGATCAGCTGCCTCCTGCACACCCCCTGCTGGGGATGTGCCCGCAACCAAGGTACATGCCCTTGACCGGAATCGAACCTGGGACCCTTCAGTCCCCAAGCCGACGCTCTATCCATTGAGCCAAACCGGCTTCGGCTTATACTCGAACTTTTACCAGCTTTTCTGAGAGAACTTTTAATTTATGAGACTCTCTTGCTCAGTTCAAGCTTCATTCACTTTTAGATGCTTTGGAAAAAATAAATAATGGACATACTCTGCCACTCATAATTAATGTATTATCTGTAACTTAAGAAAATAAATGGTCAAAGAGATGCATGTTACATATAAGTAATAAAGTAACAGTAAATTTTTTAAAAATATATTTTATTGATTTTTCACAGAGAGGAAGAGAGAGGGATAGAGAGTTAGAAACATCCATCAGCTGCCTTCTGCACACCCCCTACTGGGAATGTGCCCGCACCAAGGTACATGCCCTTGACTGAAATCGAACCTGGGACCTTCTAGTCTGCAGGCTGAAGCTCTATCCACTGAACCAAACTGGTTTTGGCATCAGTAAATTTTTTTAAAAGAAAAAAAATAGGCATTCCTTATTTAAGTGCGTAATAATTTTACTTGGAAACGAAAGAACAGAACTGCCTGGGGGAACCGATAGGACGAAGGGTAACTGCTCCACTAGAAGCATCTGTCCCCTTTAAATGAATACATAGTGGGTGCAGAAGCCATAAAACACATGGATGCTGCTGATGAGAGAAGAAAGCAAAGGTGTGAATTAGCGGCTGTAGTGTTTAGATCTGAACTTAATCAATACGGGATCAGAAACACAGGTTTAGCCCTAGCCAGCTTGGTTCAGTGGATAGAGGATCAGCCTGTAGACTGAAGTGTCCCTGGTTCAATTCCAGCTAAGGATGCATGCCTGGATTGTGGGTTCCAACCCCAATAAGGGGTGTGCAGGATGCAGCTGATCAAGGATTCTCTTTCATTGATTATCAAAATCTCAATGGTTATCTACCTCTTCCTCTCCCTTCCTTCCTGAAATCAATAAAAAATATTTTAAAAAAGAAAAAGAAAAAAAACAACACAGGTTTAGCCAAAATTGAGCTTCTGGATAGGCTCAAAATGGGTTTCCCCCAAGCCAAGGAAGAGCCTAAAATCGTGGGGTTCTGCCATTCCATAACCTCCAACCACGTGCATTGCAACGTCCTGGGTGTTTGTCGATGGCAGCGGTGGAAAATGTACATGAAGGAATCAGTGAAATGTGGTGACCCCTGCTGACATAAACGACCTTAGGTGAAGGCACATGGAAAACCCACTTTAAAAATAACCTCTACTAGCTTCCTTTGTGTGTGTTCTTTTTCTTTTTCTTTTTTTTTCTTTTTTAATATATTTTATTGATTTTTTACAGAGGAAGGGAGAGAGCGAGCCAGAAATGTCGATGAGAGAGAAACATCGACCAGCGGCCTCCTGCACACCCCCCAGCGGGGATGTGCCCGCAACCAACGTACATGCCCCTGACCAGAATCGAACCTGGGACCTTTCAATCCGCAGACCGATGCTCTACCACTGAGCCAAACCGGTTTCGGCTCTTTTTTTTCTTCTTTTTTTTTTTTCTTTTTAAATTTTATTACATAACTAGAGGCCCAGTGCACGAATTCATGCATGGGTTATGGTTGGGGTCCAGCAGGCCCAGCCTCAATAGGGGTGGATCAGAGCCATGCCTGTTGAGAGGAGGAGACGGTGGGAGGTTGGCTGGCTGCCCCTGATTCACCAGGTGGGGGGAGGTGCCAAGGGCGATTGGGGTGGGGGCCCAATTGGGGGCAGGGCTGGCCTTGGGGAGGGACTGTGGGTGGTGGGCCAACCGGCCCCACCCCCTATTGGGATGGGGGGGTGATTAGGGGCGGGGCCGTGGGGGGAGGGCCTGCAGGAGGTTGGCTGGCCAGCCCCACCCCTCAATTAGACTAGTTCCCTGGTCACAGTGGACATCACAGGGACCAGTTGTTACGTTCGGTAGGGCGATCCCGCCGCTGGCTTTTTATATATATAGATTCTAAAGCGATCAGGGAATGGTGAAACACGCTATGGCATGCATGCCCCCACGTTTCTGAGATGCAAAATGGACATTATCTTCAAGATAAAGGAGCTGCTGGCCAGAGGGCACCTCCTGACCCATGTGACCTTTTCCCTCAGTCTCAAGAAATTGAACCAAGAGAATCTACCTGACCCGGAATTAGAACAAAGTTAACTAAATAGGACTGTGTAGATTTTCTGAGCCAAACAGGTGAAACAGTGACAGTTACCATATTTGAGTGCTTCCTAAACCAAGTGCTCTCATACTCTCCTATGATCTCACCGTGCTATGATCCATGTAGTACCCCATTCTGCAGGTAAGTTATTTGAGGTTCCACAATTCAATTGTCCCAGGGCGTCCAGCCCCAGCGCTGACCTGGGACTTAGGGGCCAGTTATCTCATCCTGAGCCCATCCTTTCCCCATGTGAAATGTACCTTGATCATCCAACTCCCTCCCAACCTGTGGTTTCTGGACTTCCTACATATCTGACGCGTGTGACCTTCCCTGTCTGGGCTCAGGCCCTCTGGGGAAGGTCATTTGTTATGGGAGTTGCCATTGGAGAGCTTCCTGGGAAGGTGCAGATATTTCAACACCTTCCTTGTGGTTTTAGCTACACTGCCACCGGGTCTTCCTGGTGCAGTCAGATTTAACTGAACCTCCACCCTCCCCATTCTTTCTTTAAAAAAAAAAAAAAAATTTTTTTTTAATTAAAAAAATTTTTTTTTTTAATTTTAAAAAATTTTTTAAAAAAAGTATGTACTGGGGTAAGATGTTGAAAACCCTTAAACCACCGATCAAATATCAAAACTGAGTTCTGAGCATGTGGAACCCACGGAGGAAGGCACGAGAAAACAGGCAGGTCTCGGGTCTAAAGAGCAAGTTCTACAGCAGCTGTGCTGCTTACCTCCTGTGCTCCATATACTTGGAGGACTCTCTGTGCTCACCTCACAACCTGCTCTTCAACAATGGGCTTCAAACCCCGAAACCCCTATCCGAAAGGATACATGCCCCCCTATGTTCGCTGCAGCGTTATTTACAATGGCCGAGACTTGGAAACAACCCGAGTGCCCATCAGTAGACGAGTGGATAAAAAAAAAGCTGTGGTACATTTATACAATGGAATACTACTCAGCCATAAATAAAGAAGGAAATCGTACCCTTTGCTATAGCATGGATGGACCTGGAGAGCATTATGCTAAGTGAAATAAGCCAGTCAGAGAAAGACAGGTACCATATCATTTCACTCAAAACCTAATGAATAAAATGAACTAATAATCAAAATGTGACACTCATGGAGAACAGGTGGACAGTTGGGGGTGGGAGGAGGGAGAAACCAGATGGGTGTGTGTGGAGGGAAATGAGTAAACAATGAAAACAGAAAAAGACTCATGGACAGGAACAGCAGTGTGATGACTGCCTGGAGGTGGAGGGCAGGGCTTAAACGGTGATGGACAGACACTTGACTTGGGGTGGTGAACACACAGTACAACCTACAGATGTTGTGTAGAATTGTGCACCTGAAACCTGTTTTATTTACTACTGTCCCCCAATAAAGTCAATAAAAGGGGGGGGGAGAGCTGAACACTTTTATAAAAAAATATGTGCTTCAAAGATTAGGGCTGAGAAAATACACACACAACCCACACACTTTGGAAACATCACAATTGTTGTGCTCGCTATCCCTCAAGTACAAATTTACCTACTAAGTGCAAAAAACAAAGATGGTCAAATTCTTTTTTTAAGGGGGGGAGGAGAGAAAGAGAAGAGAAAACCCACTTGCTATTCCATTTATTTATGCATTCATTGGTTGCATCTTGTATGTTCTCTGAGGATTGAACCTGCAATCTTGGCATAGTGGGGTGATACTCTAACTACTGAGCAACCCAGCCGGGGGGCACTGATCAAAATTCTTTAACAAAATAGGCGTACTATCTAAAATAGCTAATTAAACATTTCTATATTATTGTAGGTATTTTAAACCTTTAGCCGGAATCGGGCTTTGCCTGGGAAAGGAATGTAAAATATGCTGGAGACGGGGAAAACATATATACTGTTTTTCTTAAGCAAAATAATTAGCATACATTTGAATCTGGAAAGACATAACTTACCTGTGGGTTAGCATCAAGAGGGAGAAAGTGTGAAAATTGTACGCTTGGGACCCAGGCATATTAGCTTAAATTAGGTACTTTCCATTTCAGTTATCTTAAGAACCAGCTTAATCTGGCTCTGAGTCATAGTGTGGCTGCTTCTTCCTAAATTTAGAGCCGAGGCCAAAGGACAGACCTTGAGGGACCGGGGGGGTGTGTGTGTGTGTGTGTGTGTGTGTGTGTGTGTAAAACACGCACTTGCAAAGGAACTTGACATGCAGGTCAAAGGTCATCAGAACACAACACCCAGCCCTTTGCTGAATGTCCAGGGGATATACCTCAGGTCCATATCCACAAAGGTTCGCCTGGGGCCTCATGCTGCTTCTTGCCATTGGGTTTGCAGACAAACAGCAAGATAGGTAACAAAAGGGTCCTTTACCAGGAGGTCATTAACCTGGCCTTGCCTCCTGTCTCCCTCCAATAAGCACTTTCCCACTACCCGTATTTTCCCTTGGAATCAAGAGCTACTCTATTCGATTCAGCCCATTCCATCCTTAGCAACCCCTAAGTATGCGATGGTTAAAAATACTGTCTGAGCCGTGATCTGGTTAGGATGGACTGAGATGTGGGGTAGTTTAGGACATAGTCCTGTATAGCCATAATCAAACATGTTAACTCTAACAAAACTTTTATACCTTAAAAAAGATACAGCCCTTGCCGAAACCGGTTTGGCTCAGTGGACAGAGCGTCGGTCCGCGGACTGAAGGGTCCCAGGTTTGATTCCGATCAAGAGCATCTACCTTGGTTGTAGGCACATCCCAGGTGGGGTGTGTGCAAGAGGCAGCTGGTCAATATTTTTCTCACATCGATGTTTCTAGCTCTCTATCCCTCTCCGTTCTTCTCTGTAAAGAATCAATTAAAAAATAAATAAATAAATAAAATAAATACAGCCCAGCCAGTGTTGCTCAGTGGTTATTTACCTATGAACCAGGAGGTCAGGGTTGATTCCTAATAAGAGCAAAAGCCTGGATTTCAGACTTTATCCCCAGTGTGGGGTGTGCAGGAGGCAGCCAAGCAATGAGTCTGTCATCAATGATGTTTCTCTCTCTTTCCCTCTCTGAAATCAATTTAAAAAAAAAATTTCTTTTTTAAAAAAGAAAGATGAATCAGCGAGTAGTTGGTTATGTGCTGAGAAGTGGGTCAAGCACAGATGTAACTGGATAAACACCTTCCTTCTAGGGCCTTGAGGTCAGGAGTCCCCTGGAAATGTTTGTCAAGGCAGGCTTCTCAGGTTTAGAGCAGAAAGGACCAGAAAAACTTACAGACACGTCTGGTGAGGGGAAAAATACCAAAATTTATTTTCCAACAGTCAGATCAGCAGGTAAAACTACAAGGTTTTCTCCGTAGATCGTACATTCACAAGGCATAACAGTGAGAAAGCCTCCGGCATGTCCTCTGTAACATCCACTTCACAGTGTAAACAGGTTCTAGTATTGTGTTCATTTACAATTTCAGAAGGAAAGGCACAACTTGGCAAAAAAAAACACAAACACCATTTTTTTTTTAATATCCTGAACTCAGGTGCAATAACTCAGAGACCAGCTTTTGATACATTTTGATGTACATTTCCGCATCGAGGGAAAGACCCCTTCACCCAGAAACCAGGGTCTTTCCTTCTTCCTCCTCGTTAAACCATCACAGCAAAGTTTCAGCATTTGCTTATTACATATGCAAGAAAAAGATAAGAAAATCACAAAACATCTTGAAGGTCCAGCCGCTCCCACAATACATCATCAACTCTTAGGTTTAAGACAGGGCCTGGGAACACTTTCAGCGGTCATAAAATAGGAAAAGAGACTAAAGCTACAAAAATAAAAAATAAATGAGGTAGATAAATTAAAGCTTTCATACCCAGGACTCGCCTGTTCCAATTTCGTAACCTTCATGCAATACTCACGGGGGAGAAGAATCTTCGCAATTACTTGGCATAAGTCACATCAAAGTTTTTGTAAAAATTAGTAGGCGAACCTCTTATCAGAAACATGCCCTTCCATGAGTTTCTTCAGAATGAAAGACTCATTTCTTCACTGGAGTAGGCACTGGTGAGCTACATTAAGTCACCTGAGGTCCCCTGCTCAGTGCCCACCTGTCCTGGTGCTCAGGAAGGCGGCATCCGGAAGCGGGGAATACATTGGCACTCTTAGGGCTCCAACTGAACTGTATTTCAACAAGCAGCAACACACACATTGTCTCCCGAGGGACTAAGATCGTCCCTGGGAGGGCATCCTACTATGGTCCCAAGGTGAAAGGAATTTTGTAATTCCGCACCTTAGTTAAAAAAAAAAAAAAAAAAAAAAGTACATTCAAAAAGAAGACAAAACGAAAGATGGGTGCAGGGTTGGGGGACATACAAAGCAGGTCACCAGGACAACAGACCTGGTCCATTTACCCGCAGTCACCGGAAGTCCGCAGCTCCCCTCCCCAGTGAGGCTAAGCAGTTTCCTCCCCGTCCCATCACGGTTTAGCCAGTTCCATCTTGAAACAGGGGACAATCTTTGGAAATAGTTCCTCTAGCTTGTACAAAGTCTTCATATATACAGTTTGTCTCAAGTAACAAAGCTACTTTGCAAGACCCGCTTCTTCCAAAATCAAAAAAAAAAAAAAAGAAAAGAAAAAAAAAGAAATACTTAGTCTGTATTTGCTTTAATACGTGTGGTTTTGGTTTGTGTGTTTTTTTTTTTTTTTTTTTTTTAGCAAAGCAGCATAGCAACATCCTGATTGTTGGATGTGCCTGAGGTTGTGGTCACAACTGTAAACATTTGCACATCAGTAAAAAAAAAAAAAAAAACAGGAGGAGATGGGTTCTTAAACAACGACGACAAAAACGAAAGGTCAGTCCACGCGCTCTCTCTGCCATTTCTCCTTCACAAGCCCGCCTGTCGCTTAGCTGACCGCAATCTTGTTTTCCTCCAGGAAGTGAGGGAACTGGTGTTTGGGGACACCGTCGGCAGCACCCGGCTTCTCCCCATCGCCGCTGCTGCCCGACTGGGAGCCATCGATCTTGGAGACGGTGGGGTTGGTGAGCACGGGGCTGGCGCCCAGGGACACCGGGAGGGCGGGGATGCCTCCACTCTGGATCACCGAGATCTCGTTGGTCCTCAGGGCCAGGCCGCCGTTGAGCATGGTGGTGTACTGGTTCCACACGACGGGGTCCACGTTCACGGAAGGGGCCCCGATCTCCTTGGGAAACACCTCAGGGACCCGCTTTGTGTCTGTTCCCAGAAGGCCCATGGTGTTCTCGATGGCCAGCTTCCTCCCGCGGCGCGCAGAGCTGTTGTTGGCGCCGTGGGTCATGTAGTGAACCTAGGGGCAGAGGGACAGAAAGTTCCCACCGAAACGGTGAGCCACGGTCAGCCTGTGTGGGGGTGTGGTTCTACTCAAACACTATTAACATGATTTATACTTAAAAATTAGATTTCACATATAAAAAAATCCAGCTATCGGTTCTCTTGAGAAGCAAAAAAAAAAAAAAAAAAAAAAATTAGATGCTTGTACTACCTACTGCTTCTTCAACTTGGCCTTCTTTCTGCAATTTCTTTCCTGGTTCTGCTCAGAGTTCTCAACCCCCTTTAGCTTCTTTAAAACACTGAAGCAGTACCAGGCTCTCTCATTTCCTCTCCACTGACATCCTTAGTCGCCAGCAGTTACCTCACAGAGCTCCGAAGTGACTTGCTCTTTATCACTCTAAGAAACTGTTAAGATGTTGCAGGCATAATCGGGAACACTTTACTATGTAATTCATTTAGTCTCCAGGACAAGCCTGAGGCCAGCATTACCAAGATCCCCATGTCTGGTCTGGGAAACCCAGGCCCAAGGAGCACCTGCCTCAAGCCCCCCCGAGCAGGAGAGCAGCTCCAGACCTCCCCCGCTGAGGGCAAGGCCTGTGAGCAAATGTAAGCTATTCCTGGGAGTCCTGTTAAGAGCTGAAGTTACGTCATGTTCCTCCTCCCGCAGTTTTGCCAACTAGACTGCAAAGAATAGGTTGTTTTGTAATAAGTATTTTCAATTTTTAAAATGACATATATGATGGTCTCCTAGGTCATCTGGTCATCTTTAAGATGAAGTTCCGGCCGGGACCGGTTTGGCTCAGTGGATAGAGCGTCAGCCTGCGGACTGAAGGGTCCCGGGTTCAATTCCGGGCAAGAGCATGTACCTGGTTGTGGGCACATCCCCAGTAGGGGGTGTGCAAGAGGCAGCTGATCGATGATTCTCTCTCATCGATGTTTCTAACTCTCTATCCCTCTCTCTTCCTCTCTGTGAATAAATCAATAAAATATATATTTAAAAAATAAATAAATAAAAATATTAAAAAAAAAAAAAAAAGATGAAGTTCCGATCTTTATTCTAACTACAAAGAATTAAACTTAGTGTTCTGCTCTGGAGAGGGAGAGGGAGAGAACCAGAGAAACGTGCCTTGTGTAAAACTAGAGGCCAGGCCAAGAGGGGAAATCAGGTCCCCACTTCCATCCTGTCCTTGTGCAGGCCACTTCCAATCCTTCCTGAAGGGTCTCTCTCCACCTCCTGTGTGCAATCTTAGGTGGAACCAGCTTATCACGTGACAATGGGCCGCAGAACCAGCTGTTCTACTTTGAAATGCACTGATGACCCGGAGGCACACCGCAGTGGTGACTGACTGTACGTTTAACTGATGGCGTTCTTTTCAAACTAGCAGCCTCAGAAGACAAAAGCAACATACAGTGCAGGGTGGCCATCAGATGATGGGTCAATTCTACGTTACTACACGTGACAGATATCATCTACGATTGCACACATCTACTAAACGATTGTCGGAAGGCTGGGGGTCTGCCCCAGTACCGGGAGGACAATGGTCCACGCTAAACGTAACACCGAGACACAGGAGCAGAGTGTAGACTTTATGTCCTGCTCCTGGGCGACACCCCTTATAAAATGTGTCATTATTTTAGTGCCACTGAGCTCAGAAAAGAATTACTGATCACAGACACGGACAGCAAGAAGTGGCCAATATCAGAGATGTCGTGAAGGAGGAAATAGGATTATTTTGTTTTTTATTTTTTGTTAATCCTCATCTGAGGACATTTTCCCATTGATTTTCAGAGAGAGTGGAAGGGAGGGAGACTGAAAAGCATGAATCTGAGAGACACGTCAATTGGTTGCCGCCCACGCGTGCCCCAGTTGGGCCAGGGATCCAGAGCTGAGGAGGAGGTCAAGTCTGTAACCGAGGTAACATGCCTTTGACCAGAACTGAACCTGGGACCCTTGAGTCCACAGGCCAACACTCTATCCACTAAGCCAAACCGGCTAGGACAAGAACATTGACTTCTTTTTAAAGAATGTTTCCTTGAAGAGCCGGTTTTGAAGTCTAACATCCCATTTGCTCCCAGTGGAAGGTTCACTATGGATGGAGAACACACACCCGGGTCCCATCCCTGCTTAATGAACCCTCAGGCACTCACCTTCAAGTTGCCTTTGGTGGTGAAAGCTCGCCCACAGATGTTACACACGAAGGGCTTCTCCCCGGTGTGCGTCCGCTCGTGAATCTGGAGGGCGCTGGCGGACGAGAAGTTCTTCCCGCACCGCGTGCAGGCGTGCTGCTTGCCCTGGCGGCGTGGCTGGGCCGCCAGCAGAGGCGCCATGCCCGGGGACATGGCTGCGGGCCCAAACGCACCAGGAACTTCGACTTTGACAAAGGTCGTCGGCTGAGCTCGGACAAATGTTGACAGGAGACTGCTCCGACCTAGTGTGCAGAGAGAAAAAAAAATCCCAGAACTTCATCACCCCAAACTCATTCATACTTTAAGCAAAAAAGAACTTTGAAAGCTACTGCCCACCACTCGACTTCCTGGAAAGGGCTTTCAGGAAGTTCACACCCAGAAGCAGCTCTCCTCTGACTTGACCTGTGCGGGAGAATGAGCATGACCTAAACACTCAGGACATTTTGCTGTTTTGCTGTAAAGGTGTGTAACACATAACACGCATTCAAGTTCAAATCCCTGCATATAAAGAGTTACCCTGAAGTATGACCAGGCACCCATCCTTCTCTATGATGCAGCTGCTCCCACATTCTGCCATTAACGACACCAATAGGCACCCCACCATTTATATGTGCATTTCAAATGGGCTAGATTCTTTTTCACCCCAGATTATTCATTTGTGAACCTCACACTAGGAAGTGGGACCTCAGAATCAAGAAATTATGGTATGTCTCAGTGGCCACATAACAGTGCCCACTTCCTCAAAATTCTTCTACTCTTTAAGATATTACCCTTATGTCTCCACAGGGCTCAAACACAAAAATAAAAACAAAACAAACAAAAAAATCCACTGTCCATAGACAACGTGCACTAAATCAAAGCATGTCCTTACTGAGACCAAGGAAGTTCCTCTTCCCCTCCACCCGGAAGTGCCGAACGGCTACCTGCCCTACATTTACCACTCTCTGTCGGCCAAGTTCACCCCCGGCTCCTTTTGGGTGGCCTTGTGCCTGAAACGGACATAAGTTAAATCCAAAGCTCTATCACCTTCCATCTCAGGGCGGCTGCTGTCCGAGCCGTCTGCTTTGCCACCGGCCTCGGGAGACTTGGACTTGATGCTTTCTGCTTGGCTGTTGGCCGGGGAGAGGGCCTGAAAGGAGGGGGCCTCCAGGATGTCTGGACTGCGGCTCTGATACTCCTGGTCCCCCATCACAGAGGACGAGGAGTCGTTGGTCAGGCCGTCACTCTCCACCGAGCCGTTCTCTCGGCTGCTCTGCCGCTGCAGGGCCCCGGGAGCGGGGCCTGCCTTCCCCGAGGCCTCCAGGGGGGCCACCAGGGTGAATCCCGCTGTGGGCGATGCCAGGTGGATGCCGGAAAGAGGCATGGGCACCTTTGAGGAGCTGCTGGGAGCATCCTGGGCGCCGACCTCATCCACATCGATGCTTTCGACAATGTCGTCGTGACAGACGGCACCCGTGCTGCCATTCTCTCCCACCACCACCAGCTCGGGGCCCACCAAGTCACAGGGACTCTCCGGCAGGGGCGTGTTGGGGATCTGACCACCCATGTGCATCCGGATATGCTGCTGCAACATGACCGCATTGGTAAACTTCTTCTGGCAGATGGGGCACGAATGCTGCGTCTTTATGGACGTGTTGGTTCGGTGCACCCCGAAGTGTGTCTTCAGGTTGCCTTTGGTGGAGAAAGCTCGGTCACAGATCTTGCAGCGGAAGGGCCTCTCCCCGGTGTGGGTGCGGTAATGCATTTTGAGGGAGCTCTGACAGCTTAAGACCCGGTGGCAAATGAGACACTCGTTGGGGTCAGTGGTGGCCTTGTCAATGTTCTCGACCAGCTGCTGCAACTTCATGGTCTCAGACCCCGGCTCGGGCGTCCCTCTCCCTTGGAAGCCACCAACCCTGGGGGAGTTATGGTTGGGCCCCACCCCGGAGAGCAGGGATCCATCCTCACTTTCCGGAGAAGGCCCAGGCTGCAGGTCGGGGACCAGGGGGCCACCCACGAGGTCCTTGGGGTTAGTCCCCGCAGAGAGGTTCTGAGGTAGACCTGCATTGGGGGTCCCTGTGACCAGGACAGGCTTGCTGTCTAGAGAGAGACTCGATTCGTCTACGGGGACAGGTACGGAGAGTGCACAGGGAATGCCATTGCCGGCTGCCATTTTGTCGTGGAACTCGGCAAACAGCTGGGGGTTCGCCTTCACCTGGGGGTGTCGATGGAAGTGTACCTTGAGGTTGCCCTTGGTGGTGAACCGGTGGCCACAGACAGAGCACACGAAGGGTCTCTCTCCGGTATGGGAGCGGAGGTGGATCTGCAAGGAGCTATCAGTCCCAAAAACCTTGCTACAGTACTTACACTTGTGCCTGTAGAGGGTGGCCTCGTCTTTGGGTTTGACATCCACCGGGGACACGTTGGGTGGCTTCCCCTTCCCTTTCTTGGACGGGTCTAGCGCCACCGCGGAGAAGGGGCTCTGGAAGAGCACAGAGCTGGGGGTCGGGGGGAGCAGAGCACCTGGGATGCGGTTCGGGAGCACCCTGGTCCCATCCGGCCGCAGGGCGAAGGACAGCAGCCCCGGGGACACGGAGCTGGTGGCGGAGGGGATGCCGGTGTGAGGTAGCTTGGCTTGTTTCAAGGTGTCCAGGGACAGACCCTGGCTCCCCGCTTTCTGGCTGAGCAAAGCCACGGCGGCGGACACCTGCTGGGAGACGTGGCTGCCCAGGGTCTTCAGGGCGTCGGCCCCCGCGGCGCCGGAGTGCAGGGCGTGGGCCGCCCACATGTTCACCTGGACGCGGATCTGCTCGGTGAGCTGGATCTGCTGCAGCTGCTGCTGCTGCAGGCACAGGATCTGCTCCAGCACCCACGGGAGGCTGCCGGCACCGGGCAGGGGGGCGGGCAGCGCGTCCGCGCTCCGCTGGTTCACGGCCACCTTGGTGCCCCGCAATGCCTGCAGAGTGACGTTGGTGTTGGCCACTTTGCCTTTGGGTAAATAGCTCAAGTCCTGGGCTGCAGGCGGCAGGGCGGCCTCCGTCTTCAGGTACAAGATGGACTCCGCCCCTGGCTTCTCCTTCATGTCCCCTGAGCTGCTGCCATCCTCCCTGTGACCGTCCTTAATGCTGGGGCTGCGCGGCGGGTGGCTCAGCCCGGCCCCGGGGAAGTCTTCGGAAGGCATCGGCCCCTCACTGTCGTTCATGATGAGGACAGGTGGGTGTTTAGTGCAATTTTTCTTATGTTCTAAGAACTCGGCGGCGCTGAAGAACTCCCCGCAGCATTTCTCGCAGATGTGCGTCTCCTCCTGGCGGGGCCTCTTCATGGCCGCCCGGTCCCCGCTCGTGTCCTCGCCGGTCCCCGCGTAGCTCACTGCAGCACCTGTGAAAAGAGGAGAAGCTAACGACCCTGCTCAGGGAAGGAAGAGAGGCAACTTCTTGAGGAGAACCATGACCACGCACGATGCAACAGCCTAAGGAAATCAAATGTAAGGAAATCAAATATAGAGAGGTTGAAAAACCAACCACTGGTGTAGTGGGTCAATGAATATCCTCCCAAATGTCTATTATTATTATTATTATTATTTTTAGAGGAAGCATTGATTTGTTATTCCACTTATCTATGCATCCCTTAGTTGCATTTTATATAAGCCCTGACCAGGGATCAAACTGCAACCATAGCACATCGGGATGACACTAAGCAACTGAGCTACCTGGCGGGGGTCCAAATATGTCTAAGCACTAACTCCAGCACATGTGTGTGTGACCATATATGGAAGAGGAACTTTGCAAATGTAATTAGCATGGGTCCCATCCCCAATGCCTAGTGTCCTTAAAAAGGGGAATTGGAGACAGAGAGAAAGGCTGGGTGAGGGAGTTATGTGCTATAAACCAAGGTCGTTGGCTTACAGAAGATAGGGAAGTAGGAACCAATAGAAAGCAGGACAAAGGCAGGGGACAGATTCTCCCTCAGAGCTCCCAAAAGGAATCACACCTGACAACACCCTGATTTTGTGCCAATTGATTCCAACAGCCCTAGGAAACTCATACAATTTATCTATACATGTAAAAGGCTAATATGCAAAGTGTCCCCTCGGGAGTTCGACCGAAGGACTGGGAGTTCAATCACCTGGGGCAGCACGTAACGGAGGAGGGCCCCGATTGGCCCTGATCACTGGCCAGGCTTAGGGAACCTACCTGTGCACGAATTTTGTGTATAGGGCCTCTAGTTATAATCACCTTCAGAGATTTTTTAAAAATATATTTTTTATTGATTTCAGAGAGGAAGAGATAGAAACATCAATTATGAGAATCACTGATCAGTTGCTTCTTGCACATCCCCCACTGGAGATCGAGCCCGCAACCCAGGCATGTGCCCTTGGCCTGAATCGAACCTGGAACCCTTCAGTCTGCAAGCTGATGCTCTATCCACTGAACCAAACCAGCTAGGGCCACCTTCAGAGATTTGCATCCTGACTCAGAGCAGGCCTTCCAATGGCAAATGGATTTCATGTGGTCAATGAAAATTGTGTTAGAAATGTGAACCCTAAGGAAAGTCACTAACAGGAGATCCTAGTGGCCTATGGGGTCCAAATGAAAACAAACAAGAGTTTAGCAGCCTTTTCTGCACAGGGACCTCTCACACATACTGCACAGAGAAGTGGAGTTGGACTGCCTGCCTCTGGGCTAAAGTGCATGTCCCTATAAAGCAGTTCCTAGAATCCTATTTCAATCAATAAGATGGAAGCTTACCCCTCCAATTGGAGCTATGCAGCTCCTGCCAATCAGCTCTATTCTAACCAATCAGGACAGTGGCTTTGGACAAGTCAAACTGTGAAGATTTGGAGTCATCATTTGCATGAGGATGTACCAATCAGGGACCAGGGGCAGGGACTTCTGTCCATATAAGCCAGCTCCCCTCAAAGCCAATCCAGACTGGCCTGTCAGTATCAGTTGGTCAGAGTATTATCCCAATAAGCCAAGCTTGTGGATTCTATCCCAATCACAGCGCATACATGAAGCAACCAATAATATATAAGTGGAATGACAGATCGATGTCTCTTCCTGAAATCAATAAATAAAATTTTAAAAGCCGTCTGTAATTACAACTTCGTAAGGTAGATGTCTAGGTTAAGTGGTTAATTCAACAAATGCGTGAGCACCTACTGTGTGCTTGGCACCACCCATCCTAGATCTGTGAAAAGCACAGATACTATAGACATTCAGTGAACATTAGTTCCCCCACCTCTTCTATTTATTTTTAATCCTCACCCAAGGACATTTTTATTGATTTTGGAGAGAGGGAGAGAGAGAAACAGTCACTCTGACCGGGATGGAACCTGCAATCCAGGTACATGTGGTGTGTGGGAAGGTGCTCCAGACAAACAAGCCACCTACCAGGGCCCTTTGAAAAAATTCTTTTCTATCCTCCCCCTCCCCCACCTATTTCTAAAGGTGGCAGCAGGGCTGCTGACAGCAGTGTTGACTAGCTCATTGAATACTTCTCACCTTCCGTGATGAGAAGACAAGCCTCCAGGGTTCTGACTAGGCACCCCACAAACACTACCCTTGTTAAAACCCAGGCAGGCAGCACCCACACCTCCAGTGAACTCTTCCTTTGTTCTTTCACTTCCTATCAGGTTTCTCTGTTGAGAATGCAACTACCTTTCCTCTCACAGGAACTCCAGGGGGGGCAGGAATGCCTGAGGAGCAGGATGGCTGGGGGAGGGGGTGGCTAGAGCATAGGTTACCACCTTTCTGGGACACCCAGAAATGACTTTAGAGTTAGGACATACCCCAGCTGGTTTGGCTCAGTGGATAGAGCGTTAGCATGTAGACCAAAGGGTCCGGGTTTGATTCCAATCGAGGGCACGTAACTCGGTTGCAGGCTCCTCCCGGACCTAGGCCCAGGTAAGGAGGGCTCATGCAGGAGGCAACCAATCAGTGTGTTTCTCTCACACAGATATTTGTCTTTCCCTCTCTTCCACTCTCTCTAAAAACCAATGGAAAAATATCCTCAGATGAGGATTATAAAAAATAATAAAATAAGCCTAACCGGTTTGGCTCAGTTGGAGAGAGCGTTGGCCTGCAGATAGCAAGGTTCCAGGTTCGATTCCAGTTAAGGGCATGTACCTTGGTTGTGGGCACATCTCCAGTAGGAGGTGTGCAGGAGGCAGCTGACTGATGTTTCTCTCTTATCGATGTTTCTAACTCTCTCTCCCTTCCCTTTCTCTCAGTAAAAAAATCAATAAAATATATTTAAAATAATAATAACAATAATAATAAAATAATATAGTTAGGATGCAATGCTCAACAAGGAGGTACCGCCTTTCCTTCTTGTCCCAATACTGTTGCACAACAGCCATTATTTCAAGAATCAAGTTAAATATGCTCGTCAACTCCTAGAACACAGATAGACAGCATCTATGGCACACTTCCCCAAGATGTGAAATGCTCAGTGCTGGTAGTGTTGTTCAATGGTTGGAGCACTGGGCCTCACACCAATGAGTTCCAGGTTCAATTCCCAGCCCCCTGATCTATGTTGTCCCTTTCACAGCTATGTTTATGTTTCTCTCTCTTAACTCCCTCCCCTCCCTTCCTTTTACTCTCGCTATAAATAAGCGGGGGGAAATATCCTCGGGTGAGCATTAATAAACTGTATATAGACTTTTGTACTGTGGTTTCTTTTTCATTAGCATGTTCACATCCTTTGTCTCAACCACTCTTACTTCTGGAAATCTCCAGGGAAGCCCATTCCAGGTAGTAAGGGTCTGAACAACCAGCTATACACTTCATATCTGACTCCCAAACCCATTTATCTTTGCAGCCACATAATCAAACAAGTCTTCGCTCCCCATTGGAAGATATGGAAACTGAGGCTCAGAGACAATTAAGTAGCTCAGCGGGGACAAACTGATAACCAGGAAATGGAAGCGTATGGGTTGTCTTCTTAAATACCACAGGGCAGTCCTGTGGCCTCATTTACCATTGTTTCTTCGAGAGCAGATTCTCCAATCTTTTCTTCATTTCACCTCTCTATGGAGGCTTTTAAAGCGTTTTTTCCCCCCTAATCACCCCCTTGCCATGAAATGTTAATGCCACAAGTATATTGTATATCTGGTCGCGCACTGTGAGCCTTTGGAAGGCCATAAACCACTGTAATATCCATCGATGTTTTTTTAACACCCCCCCCCCCCCAAAAAACCCCTTCTACCCACTAGGGATATTCCCTCATTGAAGCTAGGCTGGCGTGGCTCAGCGTGGCTCTGTGGTTGAGTGTCAACCTACGGTCATGGTTCAAACAACATGCCTGTGTTGCTGGCTCCATCCCAGTGGTGGGCATGTAGGAGGCAACGGATCATTGATTCTCATCATTGATGCTTCTCTCTCTCTCTCTCTCTCTCTCTCTCTCTCTCTCTCTCTCTCTCTCCCTCTCCCATCCTCTCTGAACTAAAAATATATTTAAAAAAAATACTCCCTCGTTGAAAATGCAGGTTTTCTAAAACAGACATTCTTAAACTGGGGTCCATGGAATTAGATAGGAAAAAAAATTTACTTTCTTTTCACTAATCTGAATTAAAATTTATCATTTCTTTTAATTCCGAATGTAGAGAACATACTACAGCATGTGTGTGGTGGGGGGTAGTATAAGGTATTTATTTTCAGTAATCTGAACCAAAATTTAATGCTTATTTTAATTATGAATGTAGGGAACACGCCACAGTTGGTGGGGGGGAGAGCAGTGAAAGGTACTTATTTTCAGTAACTTGCACTTAAAATTTAGTGTTTCTGTCCATTATGAATGTAGGGAACACATACCACAGTGCTATCACAGAACCTGTGAGTTTGTCTCAACAGAAAACAGATTGTCATGCGGTGTTAAGGCTGTTGCATTACTGGAAATTCTAGAAATTACCTGACCAGCTGCTACAGCTCACTGTGTTCATAAAGAAGCACGTGTACTTACTCATCACTAAGGTTTTTTGCTTTTGATAACTATCACAATGCAACTTATTTCCCGGTGTTCCTATGCATTTCCTTCTACGCATTTAAATAAGTCTCGGGTTGAGCAGGGCTCTATGGCACAAAACAGGTTAAGCTCCCCTGCTCTAGAAGGATCTAACAGTTCCAGGAGTGATTTACGACCCGAATACCAGCTTGCCCTCACTGTATACACAGGCTCGCCTCTTCTGTAGCCATACCAGCCACATCCCACGTGGATCTTAAAACAGCAGGAGCTCTGTTTGCTCGCGCAGTAAAAAGTACTTCTACATCCAGACCACCATTGGCAAATACCGAGGCCGTATTTGCCCAAGAGTGAGAGACTGTTATGAACAATTGCCGGGCATGCTTAAGTGAGCCCTTTCCAAAAGGAAAAAAGCAAAGTTCAGAGGATTACAGAGCAAGCAAAGCTTACATCCCTCCACCCCGCCCCACTCCGAATTTTAGGAATGTTATCTCCCGGCATCTAGGGATCCAATAAGTTGGAAGAATGCAGTAAACCCAGCAGGGGTCTTAGATTCAATCACTGCCAAATGGATAGAAAATGCTCTTTCCATTGTATGGGAAGAAAAGCTCATCTCCCAGAGGCCAATCAAATGCTGGAGATGAGAAAACGCTTCAAAAAAAAAAAAAGTTTATCTTGAGAAGCACTGGGACTCAAGCTTATCCCCCCCCATCCCTATATTATTAAAGAACCACAATGAGTAGATTAAAGTACACAATATCTACTACCCTCCCCCACGCGCAGGGTGATTACCAAAAAACAAAAGGAAATTGAGAAGTCCTCTAGGACTGAGCCAGTTGAAAAGTGCCTTTTTACCTTCTTATCTGAATTCCACAATCTGAGAAACACTTAATAAGCCTTTAACTTCATTCATAGACTGCAAATTAGAGCTGTAATTAAGCTTCTACTTAATGGAGAGCTTAAAAAAAAATTGTTCCAAAGAGTCTAAGGATCAAAATTCAGGAACTCCGCTGAGAAGAGGGGGAAGGGGCAAGAGGATTAAAGGAGGTTGCGGAGCCGCTAGCGTGTGTGAGCACTGCTCTCTCCGCTCTTGCCACCACAGAGATGCGATCCATTTTGCCCCAACTGGAGCTCATCTTTGAAGCAAATTTGTAACATTCATGCAGACAGGAAACTTTTGTTGCCTCCTTCTCCAGGGCCCCCTAGAACAAAGCCTGACACGGGAACAAAATCATGGGGGGTGAGGGTTGTCAAAAAAAGAGATGGTGGCGACTGAGAGGCAGTTCTTGTCTGGAGCTAGAAGCTTTTAAAAATGTTTAGGTACTTTTTAAAAATAACCAAAAGTACAATAGGTGATGAAAGGGAGAACTTCTTGTACTCTCCCATCATTTGTCCAGGGCAATAAAGGCCAGAGCACCGAACAAAAAGCCTCCAGACCCACATCTCAGAAATTAAAAGGGAAGAGAGATGACCAAACTCAACCAGCCAAACACTCCATAGCACCCTCCTCAAAGGACCTGACAGAAAATTCCATCCCAGAGCCAATTCCTCTTAAGACCGGGACAAAAATCCAACAAGGCAAGGCAGCCACCGTCAAGCCATTTCAACTGGGAGCTGCAACTTACTCTCAAGTGAGTGAAAATGAGAACTAAAGATAACGTGCTTAAGGTCCCAGCCTAGGGTCTGGCATACAGAAAGCTGCAGATAAAAATGCAGAATTATCTCAGTTGGAAGTTCAGCACCGCCTTGACAAAATAAGTAAATAAAAACAGAGACATTGTGATCTTTAACAATAGAATTACGGATCACATTCCCAGTACAGCAGAGCCTTCCCCAGTTGAAATGATCTAAACGGGACTCTCAGCACCACTGTAAACCAGAACCGGAAAGCTCAGAGAAACCGGTGGGCCTCGAAGGCTGCATCGCTGAAAGGCACACTACAGACCAGAGCACCATCTCTACTGCCTCACAACAAACCCAACTCCCCTCAGAGAGGAAGGCCAGCTCTGTCCTGCCTCCAAGGTGGCCCCAACTCCCGGGAGGTGAGGCAGCAGCAGAGGCTTGAATGACCAACTACTTGTGGAATAACCTCTTTCTTTAATCAACCAAAGGTGCCTCTTCCCACTCAGAATCACAGAAAGTCGGTTTCCAACCCACACATTTCCCCTCCCCCTCAATAAAGAGGGGAGCTCCCAAATGCCCTATTTTCAAAAGCCTTCCTGGCCAATGTAGATCATTTCAGTTTATTTTAAAAAATATATATTTTATTGATTTTTCACAGAGAGGAAGGGAAAGAGATAGAGAGCTAGAAACATCGATGAGAGAGAAACATCGACCAGCTGCCTCTTGCACACCCCCCACCGGGGACGTGCCCGCAACCAACTTACATGCCCCTGATCAGAATCGAACCTGGGACCCTCCAGTCCGCAGACCGACACCCTACCACTGAGCCAACCGGTTTCGGCAGATCATTTCAGTTTAGAAATGGGCCAGGCAGTTATTTGAAACTTGGGAATCTTAATCATGGAAGGTTGTAATCCAGTTTAGCACAAAGGGCACTGGAAACTCTTTTGAGAAAATGCTAATTTTCCTGCGTGTAGCTGGAGTCCCCCTCACCACCTGCAGATGTTTTGATCTGCTAATTGATCGCCAAACTTCATTTTCCTCCCTCAAAAAACGGTATCCTTTACAAGTGGGTCTCACATAGGCGCTGCAAAGATCGGCCCATGTTAATTTAAAATTACACACATCCATAGATCTGCCTTTCTAATATAGCTACATCTGCATGTACTCAGATACAGACGGGCTGCCCAAATGCAAAGTGCAGCCACTCAAATGGACTGCTCGGGAAAACTGCCTTCGGTGGTAACCGGGACTCTGCAAACACAACCTAGGATCGAGGAATTCTTTCCAAGAATCCCCAAGACTTGGCACATACCCAGCACAGCCAGGGATCCTGCCGGCAACTGCCTGGAGCCCCCAGGGACGCCCATCCTTGGCCCTGCCCAGCGCTCCCCATTCCCCCAGCCCCATACCCTGTCCCATCAGGTGAGAGCTGCTACCTGTGAGGGGACCGCCTCCCGGCGAAGCGCGCGGCTCCGGGCTGGGCCTCCAGGGGGCGCCCGCGCGCAGCTCTGCGGCCGCTCGACCCCGCGCCGCCCGCCCCGACCCTGCGGATCAAGAGCGACCCCTTATCCCCCTCCCCCCAATAGGGAGGGAGCGCACGGCCGGGCCCGGGCCCCACAGCCCGGCTCACTGACCGCAAACTCTAGCCAACAAGTCCCCCCAAAGGTGCAAGCGCCCCCGGAGCCCCGCCGGCACGCGCTCACCCGGAATGAGGGGGGAGGGAGGTCGGCGCAGGACCCGAGGGTCAGCGGCGGGAGCGCCTCCTCCCCGCGGGCGGCGGGCGCGGGGTTAACCCTTTTGTTCCAGGTGGGCCGGCTTCCCCCGCCCCCCGGCACCGAGCGGCCACCCTCCTGGGGGCCGGGGTGCTCGCGGGACGACCCCCCAGGCTCCCCAACGCGCACAGCCTGCCCCCTCCGGGAAGCCGACCTCGCGGCCTTCCCTCTGCCCTGGAAAAAAGTGTTATTTTGCAGGTAGCAGGGTTTGCAGGGACCCGCTCTGCAGTTGGGAAATGTGTGCATTCCCTCCCCGAAAAAAAGAAAAAGAGGGCAGGAGTCTTAGAGCAGCGACCGGCTTCCCATCCCACCTCCGAGTGTCCGGGGGGGCCGCACCCCCAACAACTGCCTAGAACTGGGGAGCCCCCTCCGCCCATGTGGGCGCTGAAACTCATCCGGCGACAATTTGGCGGGCCGGGCGGGGAGAGAGGGAACCGACCCGCTGCCCAGCCTCCCGTCGAGGGGACCAGGAGGAGGAGGCCCGGGTCCGAGCTACCCCGACGCGGGGCCCCGGGCGCGGCAGCGTGGCCGCCCGGCCCCGCCGACCTCGCCGCCGGTCCCGGGGGCGCGGGGGCCGCCGGGCGCCCGAGGAGCCGCGCCCCGCGGCAGTGGCCCCTGCCCGGCCGGCCCGGGCCGCCCCTCGGCGCCGGCTATTTTGGGAATCGGAAATCAAGATGGCTGAGGTCAGGCCCCGAAGGTGAGGGCGAGCGGGGTCGCCCGCGGGGAAAAGCGAAAACCGAAAAGCAGACTTTCTTCACCAGGAACTACCGGGCCCTCCTCCGCCCCTCCAGGCCCCCCGGCCCTGGGCAGCGCGGGTGGCCGGCGCCCCCACCCCGCGCCCCGGGGGCAGAGGTCGCGCCCCCTCCCCCGCGGCCCGGGCGGGGCGCGCAGCTCGCCTCCCGGGGGGCCAGGGACGGTGGGGACCCCCGGGGCCTTTCTTTGAGCTGCGGCGCCCGGGGGGAGGCGGGAGCCTAAGTTACAAGTGGGGGGGGGGCAGGGGAGTGAGTGGAGCCAATGGAGAGGGGAGCGGGCCAGGAGGGACCTTCTGGGGAGGGAGCCGGCGGGGGTCCATCTCACCACGAGCGGGGCGACCGCGGGGTGAAACTCACACAAGTGAGGGGAGCGGCCAAGGGGCGAAAGGAGCCGCGCCCGGAGGCTCCCGGCTCCCGGCCCCGCGCCCCCAGCTCCCGGCGCCCCGCCGCCCGCGCCCTCGAGGCCCGCGAGCCCTCGGGAAAGCCGGGGCCCCGGCAGCACCCGGCCGCACTCACCCGGCTCCCCCGCCGCCGGCGCCGCTGCGGCCTCGAACCCCGGGGCGGGCCGGGGCGGCCGCCGCGCGCCGCGCTCCTCCTCGGCGTGGATGTGCTGCGGCTTCGCCTGCTTGCGCCGCGACATGGTGCGAGCATGGGGGCGCCGGCAGGGAGAGCCGCGGCCGCCCGCCCGCGCCGCCGCCGGGCCCTCGAGCTGGGAGACGGACCCCCCTCCGGCCGGAACGCGCATGTCCCGGCAATTATTATTATCAATAATGCATTGCGATTTATCATGAGCCCTGACAGCTGATTGGCCTGGGTCCAGGACCTCAGGGATCATTTAAATAAGCCCTCATTGATCAGGGCGGGGCAGGGCATGCTGGGCTTTGTAGTCCGGCCCGACGGCGACAAAGACGTGTGCGTCCCGGAGCGCCCGCCGCCGATTAGCATCCGCGCTCAGATTGGCCGCGGCGAGGGCGAGATCTGGGGGGGTCCGGGGGTGGGGGTCCCGGGGGGACACCCATCCTTCCCTGCAGCCACCCGAATCCTCGGAGATAGGATGAAAAAGAACTGTGTGCTTATGAAAAAGTCGGGGGCTTGCCCGCAAGTTTCGGACAGCGTGCTCAAAAAATGACTTTTATTTTGTAAGGTTGATGCCCCCGCGCAAGTCGTGGGGTGGGGAGGTCTTTTCAGCGGTTCAGTCTTTACATCTACCAAAAATTCAGAAAGCACACATAACACCGAGATCTGACCCGTGTCCCCTTCCGTCTCCTTTTTTTTTTTTTTTTTGATTGAAATGCTTCAATGGAGTTTCGAGATGCCTGAAGGGTCATAAAAATGGTGGTTGACGCAACCTTCCCGCTCCGCCTCAACTCAAAATGCGACCTTGGAATGTCCAAATGTCCCGATAATTCCCTCCCCGAGATGTATTCGTTTTAAATGATAAATAGCCCGCGGAATTCGTAGTCACGAGGATTAGTGTGTTGTTCTAATGCGACCTTGATTTAAGCTTGATTTTTTTGAAAAACTTTAAAATAACAGGATACTAAATATAGGAAGAGCAGATTAAAAAGAAGTACAGCCAGATAATATCAAAAGAGCAAGCAACTGCATTTTCCCCCCGCAGCTATAAATGTCTGATAACATACTTACATACTCCTTTACTTACTTTATCACATCACCCATGGAAGCATAGTGCTCTGGGTGTTACCAAAACAACCATTATTGAATTTTTTGCAATGTAGAAGTTATAGTAAAGGTATGTATATAGTTCAAAGTGATTGTATCGTCCCAACATGGGGATATTTGGCATTTTCTAAAATTGTGTGTGTGAGTACAAATATTATATTATACTATACTATACTATACTTATATTATATTATATTATGTTGGATGTGTATGCGGTTATACAGTAAATATCTATTTAATTCCATTTACTGCCTTGCACAATGTAAATACTTAATAGATTCTGAATAAATGCAAAATCTTTCACCTTCTAAGCCTTTGATGGGTGTTTCCATGGCGCCTCTGGGCGTTTGTCTTTATTTGGCATTTACTTCATTAAGGGGCTGCAGCTATAAACCCTCCCTTCACATTTGTGCATTGCATTTTGTTGATTAGTTATTCATCAGGTTCCCAGCTTGTAAGAGTTTCTTGTAAGCTCATCAGGAATGCAAGCAAAATAGAATGTTGGGCTCAGAAGTATGTTCAGCTGGGTGTTTGGACAACCCAAGGCAAAAAATAAATCAGCTTGATCATCTTTTTTACATTCGTGGCCATCAATAAAAACTTACTGAAGAAAAGGAAGTTAACCTCCCATTTTTGGTCTCTCAAAATGTTTTGTGTTGTTTTATGTAAGTCCCCTTAAGCAAAAAAGATAGAACTACAGTCAACAGCCGAAGTTGGAAAGGCAAGAGTTTGGTTTAATAATACACGGAAGCCTTTAGAATTCTCATACTGAGTAATAAGGCCAATTAACGCCTGTCTTGCAGACTAATCTGCTTATATTCCCAACACCTTTCCCGTGTAAGACCGTGTGGCAGGAGATTAATTTACCAGTCTTCATGAGTGCACAGTAAATTTACAGCTCAAGAAATAGTAGTGGGTTTAAGGAAAACTTCATGGAAGAGATACTTGTACTTACTTAGTTTAGTTGGTGATGGTTAAAACATGCTCACCATTTCTACTTAGAACAAGGTAATACAATTGTGCCACTGGAGTCTCCAAGTGATAATAATAATAATTGAAATTGCAATGCACAAATGTGAGGGTTTATAGCTGCAGCTTCTTACAATGAAATTAACTCCAAATAAAGACAGAAACACCCATCCAAGACTTACAAGGCTGAAGATTTCACATTTATTCAACCTTTATTGAGTATTTACATTGTGCAAGGCAGTTAGTGGAATTAAATACATAGAGATGGACTGCATATGTATCCAATTTAATATAATATTGTACTTACAATTTTAGAGAATTTAAAATATCCCCATATTGGGATGATACAATCTTTCCCATAATAGTCGGTGTTGCAAAAAATTCCAATAATGGCAATAATAATAATAAAAAATCCTGGAAAGACTCACTAAATGCGCACTTTCTCCTTTGATTTTCCTGGGGAGATCAGCATTGTTTTGTCCATTTTGAAAAATGAGGAAACTGGGGTTCAAAGATGTGAAGTGACTTAATCAGGAAGTGGCTGAGCCTGACTCCAAAATCTTCCTGTTCACCCCCCAATCCCTGTCCTCCTGCTGTAGCTCAATATAGAGGAGAAAGCTAAATAAGAAAATATTGTGGTAAAAGAAAACGTGTGAAGTGAAGCCTGCCCTAAGCTCTTCCTATACACCCAGGGTCTGTAGAGACGAATTCTACGGATAAAGCTGAGGAGAGGTCTCCCTCAGGTGCAACCCGCCCGTGAATATCAGACCCAGAGAAGAGAGGGAGCATCTGAAATTGTGTTTCCTGCATGCCATTAGTTTGGCTCAAGTAAACTCATTTAAAAAAAAAAAAAAAAAAGAGTACACATTTTGAATCTACCTCCAATATATAATCAAAGGTCACTTTAAATTTATCATTTAATATTCCTTAACCCAGAGATAGAAAATGAAAAAAATCAGAATAAGGGATTTTATTAAACTTTTTTCATGTTTTTTTTTTTTTTTTGCATGAAAAGGGGTTTCTATAATCTGATCGTTCTCACTGTTTGCCCCAGGCGGAAATTCACTTGTTAAGCCTTTAACAAGCAGTCTCTAAACACCGAAGTTTCTTCTTTTTGAGGCTACTTGGGATATATAATCCTTTCTCATCCTTATTAAAAACTCTCTTTTATTCCCATTTCACAGATGGGAAAACCAACTCAGATCTGTCAGGACCTCGCTGAACGTATGGATTCAGTAACTGTCCAGTTAAGGGAGACAGTCTCATTGGAACTCAGATTAAAAAATTCCAGAAAGTCCCTCCCCGGCTCTATCCTGCAGGGAATGTTCTTCCTATAAAATGGGCACTTCCTCATCCAAATGAGGCCCTGCCTGTTAGTGTTTATAGCACAGCTCAAAATTTATCATTGCAGTTTTAATTGTATATCCGTTTATCGCTTGTTTTTCACACAGTGGGCTCCCCGGGGGCAGATGCCTGCAACAGTGTCCCTAGCACTCGGTCACAGGAAGGGAACACAGAAGTTATAATAAATAATGATGAATGAATCAGTCAATGGTGAATGACTTTGGGGCCCCAAATACAAAATAAAGTAGTATAAGGCAATTACCATTGGTGGGATTGTAAACTGGTACAGCCACTACGGAAAGCAATATGTCAGTTCCTCCAAAAAATTAATCATATGATCCAGACATTCCGCTTCTGAATAGATTGGAAGCAGGGACATGAAGAGATACCTGAACACTCGTGTTCACAGCAGCATTATTCACAGTAGCCAGAAGGTGGAAGTAACCCAAGGGTCCACCCACAAGCGAATAAACAAAATGTGCTTTATACACACAATGGAATAGTAATCAGCTTTAACAATTAAAGGAATTCTAACACGTGCTACAACAAGGTTGGACCTGAGGATACTATGCTGATTGAAATAAGCCAGACACAAAAGGCAAACACTGCATGATTCCACTTAAAGGAGGGACCCAGATTCCTCATGGAGACAGAAAGTAGAGGGTGGTCACCAAGGACTGCATGGAGGAGGGAGTCCCCGCTTAATGCAAGCATGTCAAACTCAGAGGCTAACATGGGCCAAATAAACAAGGTTTAAGTCTATATGGGCGACAAAAAAACAACAACAAACAAAAAAAACCCCCAAAAGCTTCAATTGTCATAGAAACATAGGTTTATTTCCACAGAGACATGCTGAATATAAAGGGCTGAAATAAATGAGTAATCATTAACATAAAATAATAGAACATTGTAATAAAAATGTTTTTTTCTTGAACATTAACTTACCAGACACAGAATGACTGCACAAATAAGTATAACAGAAATAAACCTATTTTTCTTGTTCTCTGAAAGTGAAATATTTCCTGTTGCGCACACCAGACACATCAGTCCAAGACTAATGACGTGGCAATTGGCTGTTAACCTGTTAACCGAGCGGGACGTATAAATACGTCAAACTTAAACAATATCGGGAACGGGCAGGACATATGAATACGTCCTGGAAATATATGTTGCACCCTGAGAGGGACGGTATATATTTTTTGTAATCTTTATAATTGTTTTGTAAAACTTATAATTTTTAATTTGATGTTTCCATTTTTTTTTGTTGGTATTCTTTTCTATTTTTTTTGTAATTTTGTATTTTCCTTTGTACTTTATATATAAATAAATGAAAAAAAATAATATGAAATTATGTTCTCCGGGTGTGACGTACTGACACGTCCTAGTGAAAGAGTACGCGCCCATTACAGGTTGCGTAATTAAAAAGGGAACTCCCCGGTTAACAGGTTTAAAGCATTCACTGCTGGTATTAGCGGAGAGAAGTGGTGCGCCTGCGTGTAGGGAACGTAAGGGAAATGAATGCAACACAATTAGAGTGATCAGACATTAGCGAACATTGCAGTTCTTATTAATAATGATGTATAACAAGATATTATAAAAATTAAGTTACAAAGTTTTTAGTAAAGCGTTTCTTACATACCGTTATGTTGGCTGAGCCACAAAAAATATTTGTTGTGGGTCACGTGCATGGGCCATGAGTTTGACATGTTTGGTTTATTGGGCATGGAGTTTCGGTTACACAGGATGAAGAGATCTGGAGACTGACCCACAATTTGAATGTACTTAATACCACTGAACAGTACAATTAAAGACGATTAAGGTTTACCACAACCCTGACTGGTTCGGCTCAGTGGATAGAGCGTAGGCCTGGGAACTCGGGGGTCCCGGGTTCGGTTCTGGTCGGGGGCGTGTGCCTTGGTGTGGGCACATCCCTGGTGGGGGGTGTGCAGGAGGAAGCGGATTGATGTTTCTCTCTCATTGATGTTTCTGGCTCTCTATCCTTCTCTCTTCTTTGTAAAAAATCAATTATACATACATACATATATATATTTTTTAAATTTTTTTTAAAGATTTACCACAATTAGGGGGAAAAAGGAACAACAAACTGATAGTTGCCCAACTGTTTAAATTCATTGGAGATCATCAAACTGTATGCTTACAGTGGGTGAATTTTATGATATGTGAAGCTGTTTTCAGAAGGCAATTAGCTATCTGCTCTCCATTGAAAGAGCCTTAATTAGGTGGGTAGTTTTCCTATGTGGGCTTCCCAGCATCTCAAGCTTGAAAAGACCGAAGTGGCCAGGCTGGCATCCTTAAGTCACACCCTGCCCCTGCAGACACACTGCCCCTTTGGGTCTCTAAGTTTTCACTCCAGGAAGTGGCCAAGTGGCCCACCGAGGTAACCACCGACGCTTTAATTCGGGAAAAGGGTAATGCGTTGGCTTTTTCTCATGCAGCGACTCTGGAGGCGGTGGACTTGCATCGACTGACTCTCTGCCTGCCTCCCATGGAAGGCTTTCTGTCTGGAAGGAACTCTTCACATTCTAGAGATTTAGAAGTTGAGCTAAGATTGCTTGAGATCTTGCTTGTAATTCACTGGGAATGCTTTATTATGGGGCCAAATGTCCACTTTTCTGACTGTCCTGGCCCAGAGCCCTTCTGTTGGGGTGATTTATGGCTGGAAAGTCTGGCTAATTGCAACAGTCACCACTTAACTGATGATATCTACCCCCCCTCCACTTTGATATCTCTCTGCCCACAGCCGTTTTGATCAACCCCAAATTGGTATCGAACAATGTCTAGCTCCAATTCATCTTCTGAGTTGCCACTAATATATAGAAGCCCACAACTGTGTATTAAAAAAAATAGTATAAATATTCCAGCAAATTCCTTCAAGCCGGAATACGTTGTCAGAAAATGAGGATTTTTTGGGCAGGTTCTTTAGTGGAAGACTAGATGGATTAGGAATGAGAGTTGATGGACCTGACTTTTTTGCCCCTAAGTCACTTGGTGAGCTCACTCTAATCCACCCTCGTGGGTCCTTAGGTCACTCTGGGCACTCACACACTGTGGTGGAGGCTGGCTCCCTAAGTCGCAGCAGCGGTCCCCCGTGGGGGGTCATTTTGTCCCCTCCCACCAGGGGACATTTGGCAATGTCTGGAGCCAGTTTTGGGTTGTCACAGCTCAAGAGTGTTAATGGTACTTGGTAGGTAGAGGCCAGGGATCATGCTAACTCCCTACACAGCCCCCACAATCAAGAATTATCTGACCCAAAATGTCAATAGTGCTGAAGCTCAGAAACCAGGTCTGTAGGCAATATGGTTTCAAGGCCATATGAGCAGCTGCCTAGTGTTTTTTAATAGTAAGATTCTTTCTAATGAAATGTTAAGCACTAAATCACAATCTAAGCCTCTTATCTTGTCCCCGAGAGCCTTGTTAACCGCCCCCAACTGAGTCAGACCCCTGCATCCTGGCCTTTCCTGCAAGATTGAACAATCTTACTCACTCCTTGGGTTGATTTGAGTAATTTATTTGCTTCCTCTGAAGATTAGAGAAAGATAACACTTTAGTGAACTTTCTTCTACTCTTTGTTCCATGAATATCATAATTTTTACATAATTGAGGTCAATTTGAAAATACATTTTGGAGTTGTTTATTTCACTGACCAGGATTTCAGAAGCCCTTCCATTGCTTTGAAACACACACACACACACACACACACACACACTGTAAATGTGTCCTATGTAATTTTTCACTCTGTGAATGAAAAATTTACTTACCCAATCTTGTTATTATATTTGAGTTGTTTTGGTATAGAAAATATTTCAGTGAATTTAAAGGAAGGAATTTCTTTCCTTCAAGTCTCATGTCCTGAGCCTTTCTGAAATGAATGTTGCTATCTCTCAAATGCACAGCCCTTCAGAAGCTTTTTTCAAATGCTGTCTTACTCCTTCTGTCGGCTCTTGTGCAAGACAGGAACCTCAGTAACGTGAGTGATCAAGCTGAATCGGTAACCTCTTAAACACGCTTATCAGGATGCTCACCTATTTCGTAACCGGGCAGGAGAAATGTATAGATTTTCAAAAGCAAGTCGAAGGTTCAATTGATTGAACGAATTTTTTCTGCTAAAACTGCTTCCATTTTCTTCCCTTTGTGAGCAGTTCGGATGCCTCCTGAACTGGGGCATTTCTGGAGTGGCTCCCACAGCCTTACCTTAAAGTTTTCTCTTGCTTTTTAAAAGTTTTCTTGGGTTATCTATCACACACACAGCCTGCATCCCCCTCTCCAAAATTGAACTTTATCTTAAAAAAAAAAAATCCCTGAGAAGGCTCTTCTGTAAATTTATCACAGCATTCTTTATTATAACAAACCCCGGGAAGCTAAAAGCCCAGTGCGGGAGAGTTTACTGTCATAAATATCTATCTGTCTTGGCAATGTAAATCATAATAGAAAATAAACTTGTCAGAGAGCCCGACCCAGCACACCAAACGTGAGGCGGTTAGGGCGAGGCAATTAAGAACGTTAATTGGCACCCAGAGAAAAGCCACGGACCCGTCATTGTTAAGATAACTGGTCTATAAACACCTAAATGGGTTTTGTTGAAGGGGAAGAAAGGATCATCTTTTGACCATGAAAGGGAATAGAAAACGTCCTTTTCTTTGTTTGAACGTGTGGAGAGATTTTAACTTCTTTTCTCAGCTCAGACTCCCAAGTAAACAAATGACTCGGCTCTAGTCTGGTGGGCTTACAAAGAGAAGGGGACGAGGCCCCAGCATGGAGGGCAGGAGGGACATCAAGAGGGAAGGGCAGAAACAGCAGAAGCTGAGGACGAAAAGGGGACACTAACTGTAGGGGGTGAATAAAGACACCAAAAAAGAAGGGATGGGACGCCCAGGAAACAGAACGAAAACCAGGCTCAGGAAGTAACAGGAAAGTTTTCTATCATTCTCCCTCGAGATAATGTGAGAGTTAATTCCTTACAACGGTGGCGTGGACAGCACAGGGAGGCAGAGCGGGTGTGGCTCTCAGTCCCTCTGCCTCGTTTCTTCCCCAGGAAATGGGGAAACCTATCTCTATTTGTGGTGTTGCTGTGAAAATTAGAAGTGATTTACCTCAAGTCTCTGGCATAAAACTGGTGTTCAGGAAACATCTATTATCATCATACAAAGCATCACATGCTAGAGCAGGAATATTTATCGAAAGTGTCTCATCATATTGAGTAGACTCAAGCATACATACATGATAGCTTTGGGGCCTCTCATTTTGCTTATCTGGTCATTCATTTGTTCATTCATCCATTCAACTAGTAATTATTTTGTCCACCATGTGCCGAGCCTTGAGCTAGGGGCTGAGAATTCCAGGGTGAAAACATTCAGTGCTCACAATCCAAGTAAAATCTGTCATTACCTCTTCCTTCTTTCCTTCCACGTGTGTGAAATGTCATATCACAGTGGCTCCTTACCAGATAGGCACCCAAATGTCTATTAGGACATGTCAGGGATACAAAGAATAACTAAAGGAGCGACTAGTAGAATGCTTAAGAAAGTCTTCATTGTCCTGCACCAAAAAGTATAAGAATGGAAATATTTATATAGGCTGCATTATTCCCCCCCGCCCCCCCAAATACGTTTTCATTGATTTTAGGGCGAGGGAGAGATAATTGGATACCTGTTTATCGCTTGTTTTTCACATGTGGCTCCTCAAGGGTAGACGGCTTCACCGCTGTGTCCCTGGCCCTTGGTGACATCACCCTATGATGGTATTTGAAGCCTTGGGAGTGGTTGGGACCATCTAAGTAGAGAAGGGAGATGAGGAAGAATCAAGTGCAAGGATGAGGCCTGGGGAGCTCCAAGATTAAAGGAGAAAGTTGGGGGACTTACAAAGGTGACTGAGAAGGAGCAGTCGCCAGCCAGAGGACCGAGAGAGAGCTACCCGAGAAGCTGAGACAGGAAGGTGCTTTTTAGGGAGGAGTCCACTGTCTGAACCCGCTGCTGCTGATTCGGGGAAGACAAGCTCTGGGATGTGACTGTTGGTTTGGGTATCACAGGGATGGCTGGTCACCAGGAGAGACTTCAGTGGAGCCCAGGGCACATGCTGACTGGAGAGGGTTAAACAAAAATTGGAGGGAAGTGGTGAGTAAGGTCAACTGATTTGAAGATGCTTCTTGGTGATTGGGGCAGACAGGGGGGGAGTGGGGCAGTAAGGAGAACTTCAGGGGGACATGAGTTTAAGGGGAGATATTCTAGCAGGTGTTGGATGATGCTAGAAAGGATCCGAAGAGGCATTGCTGATAATGGAGGAGAGAAAAGGAAGACTCACCAAGCGATGATCTTAAGAAGGTGGGAAGGGAGAGGGTGCTGGTAACATACCATCATCTGTAACAGCAGGGAAGGAGAATGTTTGAGTGCAGGTCAAGAACAATAAGTTGATTTAGCTTGATTGCATCTAGATGTCACTGGATTTAAAAGGGGAGTAAGGAAGGGGTGGACTGTCTTCCAGGAGAGAGGGAGAATGGATGGAGGGAAATGCTGTGTGTGGAGCTGGGCCCATGCGGCTGCTCGTGCATTTAAAGAGAAGCCAGTTGGCAGAGTGTATGTTTTTCCCCCAGTCTCTTTCAGCTTGGGATGGGCTAAGAGTTGGATTTAACCTGGAATGGGGTTTAGCCAGGCAGGTCGACAGAGGAAGAAAAGTGCCGGGGCATTCAGGGTGAACGTGAGGGAGTATGGTGCAACAGGAACCCACTTCCGGGTCAGGGGTGGCTGGATGGGAAGCGGGTAAGAAGAGTGAAGCAATGATATAGCGGTCTGTATAGACTGAGCAGAAAAATACTGGGCAGTGGTTGCAGGGAGAGCTTGAAGCTGAGGTGTGGAGCTGGTGTCATCACTGGAAGGGAAGAGTCTGAGTTTGGAAGGTCTGTGCTGAGGGTGGACAAGGTCCCTAAAGGGGAGGTGGTCCAGGGACTGAGCGGCCAGGAATCAAAAGGATCGTCTTCAAAGACATGCAAATTGACAAGAGTCCTTACAGGCGAACCAGAGACTGGATCAGGACACAAAATCTCTAAGAACCGAGGGGCGAGATCTCAGGGACCCACAGAGGATGCAGTGAGGAGGGGCTGTGGATGGGAAACCCTGAATTCCAGATCTCCAAAAGGCTGAACACTGGAGGAAAAGAAACAAGGAGCTCACAGAGCCCTGCCCCAGACCGGTGGGCTGGGCAGCAGAAGGAGACAGCCACTGCTGGAGAAGCTTGGGAGAAGCAGCGGCCTCAGGGAGAACAGGGTCAGTTAGAGCTTGTATGTGTGTGTGTGTGTGTGTGTGTGTGTGTGTGTGTGTGTAATTGGGTCAGATAACTAACTGGGTTGTTGGAATTGCTTATGTAGGACCAGGCACTGTTCTAATCACATTGCAGGCATTTAGTCATTTACCCTATGGTGCAATTCCCATTATTATTTTACACATATTCCAGGTGAGGAGATTGAGGTGCAGAAAGGTAAGGCCTCATAGGTTAAGGCCAACATTCAGAACTAAGCAGCTTCCTCAGGACAGTACTGGCGTCAGCCAACCATAGCCTGGAGGCCCACTCCAGCCGCCATTTCTTTGTGTATGGCCTGCAGGCTAAGAAAGGGCTTTACAGATGAACATTCACCATCTACTTGATAAGAAACACCGACTTTGAACACTAATAAAAAATGTTACCTACAAAAGAATTCCATTTTTCTCATCAATAGACCTGATTTAGAAAACAAACAAACAAACAAACCCATATAATCAATTATTATCAATTGAAAAATGTTTTCCCTCTTGTATAAGGATCTACATAATATCCTCAGTTTTTCCTCTTAGCCCCAAACTCTAAAATATACCTATCTGGTCCTTCACAAAAAAAAAATTGGTGATCTCTGGACTACATTCAAATATCTCTCTCAGTGCAGGAAATGCTCAGTAAGTGTCAGTTGTTGTTGCTGATGTTATTATTACCACGAGCACCTCATACATTGGACTTAAAAATGGTCTGGCTGTAAGTCCAGCCTGGAGGAGTCACCCAAAAGATTTTAGGTAAATATTAGCCATTGAGTGAATGAGTGAATGAATGGAAGAGTGGGTGGGCAAAGGGGAGGAAGATATCTTTTGTCGAGAGCCTGTCAGGAAGGGTGAGTCAGAAGCAGTGAGTTTAGTTTCAGAAATGTGGTGGAGGAGAGAGTTGATTGGGTCAACATTAAGCCAGGGAATGCCAGCTGAATCTGAGAGAATCCAGCCTTGCCCTCTGTGCCTGACCCCTGACAGAGAACCCATGGCTATGCAGAGAGCCCAGTCTCCCTCTGGGATTTTTGTGTAGGAATCCAGAAGTGAGTGTGATGAGGGTGATAGAGAAGGTTCTGTAGGGCTAGTCCCCTGAGAAGAGTTTATCAGGAAAGACCAGTATTGACTGGTTTCCAACTAAATTTGAGACAATGAATGGGGCCCTTAAGTAATTATCCTCAAGTTTTGAGAAAGAGTCGTTATTACTCCCATTTTACAGATGTGGAAACTGAGAACGGAAAAAATTGTGTCCTGTCCCAGGGCACACACCTCCAGCAGCAACTGCAGACTCTGTAGCAGCTTGTCTGACTGCGGGATACTCATTTGCTTCTTCAAACAAACCCCTCCTACCCACCCACCCCCCACGGAGCAGGCAAGGTTCTAGGCCAAGGACTTGGCAATGAAGTCCAAGCTACCTCTTGGAGCTCCCAGGCTAATGAGTAAACAAGACACAAATAAAACAAGTGCAGACTGTTTATGAGTCACTAAGGGAATAAACAGGGTACAGTATTTAGAGACTGACCACTAGGAGATGAAGAATGTTCTGGAAAACAGCAAGGACCTCAAGGCAAGAGTGAGTTGGGAGAGTCTGGGGATCAGAAATATGGAAGGTTTAGAAGGTCCAACCAAGAAGAGAGCGGCTTTCTACACACGTGGGAGAGCCTGGCTCAGCCTTGGAAAAAGTCAGGCTTGGAGGTTTCTGGGAGAAGGTTCGTAGCTTTCCTTGGATTCTCAAAGCAGCTTTGTGCCCACACCCCACCATCCTAATTCCAAACCCCATTGCAGGCTTTTTAGCCTTTGCACCATTGACATTTGGGAACAGGTAATTCTTTGCTGTGGGTCTGCCTTGCCTTGACCCACTAGATGCCAGTAGCACCGCCATCCCAGTATAAAAACCAAAAATGTCTTCAGACATTGGCACATGTCCCTTAAGATGGGGGCAGAATTGTTCCTGGTTGAGAATTGCTTTAAAAACACCTATATCTATCTATCTATCTATCTATCTATCTATCTATCTATATCCCTAACCGGTTTGGCTCAGTGGATAGAGCATCAGCCTGCGGATTGAAAGGTTCCAGGTTCGATTCCAGTCAAGGGCAGATACCTTGGTTTCAGGCACATCTCCAGTAGGAGGTGTGCAGGAGGCAGCTGATGGATGTTTCCCTCTCATCAATGCTTCTAGCTCTCTATCTCTCTCTCTTCCTCTCTGTAAAAAAAATCAATAAAATATATATTAAAAGTATATATATTGATATAGAAGAACGGAGAGGGAGAGAGAGAGAGAAACATCAATAATGAGAGAGAATCATTGATTGGCTGCCTCCTGCATGGCCCCCACAGGGGATGGAGCCCTCAGCATATGCCCTGACCGGGAATTGAACGTGACCTCCTGGTTCATTGAGCCACACCGGCCGGGCAGGAGAACCTCTGCTCTTGATTTCAGGCCCACTGCTCATGAGAGACGCCAGCGGTGGCCAGTCCCCCCCTGCGGGGCCCCCTTCCTGTGTGAGGAAGGCAGTGGGGTGGAGACTGGAGTGTCAGGGTGGGAGGAGAAGAGCAGCTGGTCAGATTTCTGAGGACTTGTGAGACAACGTAGGGAGAAAGGGAAGTGGGTTTAATTTGAAATGTGCATCTGAGGTTTGGGCTAGGAAATTCTTAACAAGAGTTTTGTTCAAAGGAAAGACCCTACGAGCCAAACAAGGAAGCGTGAGAACAGCAGTGGCTGATTTGGCAGAAAGATCAGAAAATCCTACCGCTGGTCCGGTAACTCAGTTGGTTAGAGGACCATCCCAATATGCCAAGGTTGCAGGTTTGATCCCAGGTCAGGATACATAGACAAATCAACCAGTGAGTGCGTAACAAATTAATGTTTCTCTCTCTCTCTCTCAAATCAATAGATAAAGTTTTTTTTTTTAATTCCAGAGGAAGCAAGCGAAGAGGAAGAAGAGTGTGGGTGGCACCTCCCCGTTCACCGTTTTACAGAAAAACAAGGCACTGACAGGTGGCGCGGCCTCCCAGGCTCCCACAGCTGGCAAGAGGCAGTCTGCATCTGAACCCGACCCGCCACCTCGGACTTCCAGACTCACCATCAGGAGGCAAGTCCCCACGTCTCCTTGGCTTTAGGCACCATTGTCATCCATCACCTAAAATGATTCCGGTTTCTGAGCCAGAGGATCAAGGGAAGCATCCCAAGTAGAGTTTCAGCTGTGTCCCCAGGGGGGGGAAATCTCTAGGATTTCAGGACTCTAAGATCCCTTTGTTGTGCTTATATTTCAGTGTTCTCCTGGTTATTTCTGTCTCCTCCCCTCTTCCTCTATTATTTGATGCCTTTAGTGTTTCTCCTGGAGGTCTGCTGGGTGCGGCTGAAAAAAAAAAATCTCAACTGGAGGCCCCCTGCTCAGTGTATGTATCAGGTGACTTAATATTGTGATACTCATTTCTTGGTGAAAGTTTTTGAGCCCTTTTCATGTGTAAATGAAGCTCTTCTGTTTGGTTAATCCACACCTGAGGATATTTTTTCCCCATTGCTTTTTCAGGGGAAAGGAGGTGGAGAGAGAGAGAGATATTGGTTGCTTCCCACACATGCCCTCACCCGGGTGAACCTGCAATCCAGGTATGTGTCCTTGACCAGGAATCGAACCTGTGACCGTTGGGTGTCAGGCCCACACTCTACCACTGAGCCACACCGACCAGGGCTGAAACTAGTGATTTTTAACCTGAGGTCCAAGGTGTGGGATGGGCCCTGAACCTTTTGCCTCTGTATGACAAACTTTGTGCAGACCTGCACGTTCTTTCATGATCTCCCCACTTGCAGCTTCCCGGTCTCCAGCAGCCTCTTTTCAGACCTTCTCCACGATCATAGGGGCTTCGCACCCTCCTCCCAAACACTGCTTCCCAAATCTGGAAAGTTGAATAAAGGGGTATTTGATCTGATCCCTCGCTCAGGCACCTTGTCTCCAGTCAGTCTCCCCGTCCTCCCTGTCCAGGTTAGGCTCTCTCACACACGCCTGTGAAGCTGACTGCCTCTCCCCTAGCATTTATTACAGTTATAATTTTGCTTGATTTGTGAGGTTATTTGACCAAGGCCTGTCTCCTTCAGACTGCAGGTGCCCCCAAAGGAGGGACTGCATCTACTTTACCTGATCTTGTATCCCCAGGACCCGATATAATGCCAGGCAACTAGCAAGTACCCCGACTGTGGCTGTTGGGCATACTCATGTATCAGAACCATGTCTCAAGACCTGAGAATCAAGATGGCGGCCTAGGTAAGCACCTAAGCTGCCACCTCGCACAACAATTTCAAAAACAACAACTAAAATCAGAATGGACTTCATCCAAAAGCACAGGAAAGCTGATGGAGTGGGAAATCTACAACTAGAAAGAAGGAGAGAGGCTCACGGATTGGATTGAGAGCCACAAAGTGCTGAGGTAGGGAGACGCTCACGCATAGAGGGGAAGTGCGGCCGAATGCCTGGCTGGTGGGAGGGGAAAGGAATTCCCGACTGCACTGAAACCTTTACAACTGTACTGAACCCCAACCCCGGCCGAAACCCCGTGGACCCAGGCTCATATGGGTGGAGTCTGGACTGTAGAGAAAGGCACCTGGAGACTCAGAGACTGGGGGAGCCGGGGGCAGCAGCTGGCAGGGTCTACAGTTGCGCACAAATGAGTACGCCCAGAGGTCTGACCATGGAGGTTGCCACTGCCTCTCCATAGCAGAGGGAGTCAGAAGCTTCAGACTACAGAGATCCAAACGACACTTTTGCATGGGGAATCTGAGACAGTCAGGCGGAAACTCAGGGGAGCCGCGGAAGGCAGAGGTCAGATGGAAACTCAGGCGAGCACACAAGAACAGGCTGATGGGAAGCCAAGACTGTCAGCTCAGCCCTGAGACTCCTCCCCATCCAAGCTGACCACAGAGGCTTCTGAAATTTTGCAAGTCTGATCCTATAAGACTGTCTTCAATACAGAGTAGACACAACTGACGTTCACATCCAATTGGCCTGAAGGTCAGTTCCTCCCAAGGATACCAACAACAATAAAAACTTAGCTACAACAAGGATGTACACACAGTCCACAAAGGGGAGCACCAAGAGTGTCTGCCTCAGGTAATTGAGGAGGCTGATCTACTGGGCCATATAGGACACCAAACACAAAAAGCCATCCTACCAACTCTGGGAAGTTGCAAAAATGCCGAGACAAGGAAATAGATCTCAAACGAAAGAGATGGAAGATATAGAGTTCAAAACCACGGTTATAGGTTATGCAAGAATTTCCTAAAAAAGGCCGATAAATTACTTGAGACCCAACTAAAAATTAAACATAAAGTGACTAAATTGGAAAATATTATGCAGGGATCCAACAGCAGAATGGAGGAACACAAGAATTAGGTCAAAGAGTTGAATACAAAGAGCCAAAAGACATTCCTCTGGAGAAGCAAGAAGAAAAGAGAATCCAGAAAGTTGAAGATAGTATAAGGAGCCTCTGGGACAACTTCAAGCGTATCAACATCAGAATTATGGGGGTGCTAGAAGAAGAGAGAGTGCAAGATACTGAAAACATATTTGAAGAAATAATATCAGAAAACTTCCCCCACCTGGTGAAAGAAATAGACTTACAAGTACAGGAAGCATACAGAACCCCAAACAAGAGGAATCCAAAGAGGAACACACCAAGACACATCATAATTAAAATGCCAAGGGCAAAAGACAAAGAGAAAATCTTACAGGCAGCAAGAGAAAAGCAGTTGGTTACCTATAAGGGAGCATCCATAAAACTATCAGCTGACTTCTCAACAGAAACTATGCAGGCCAGAAAGGAGTGGCAAGAAATATTCAAAGTGATGAATAGCGAGAACCTACAACCAAGATTACTATATCCAGCAAAGTTATCATTCAGAATTGAAGGGCAGATAAAGAACTTCACAGATAAGAAAAAGTTAAAGGAGTTCATCATTGCCAAACCAGTATTATATGAAATGCTGGAATGTATTATTTAAGAAGAGGAAGACGATCAAGTGAATTAAAAATCTGAGGAACAGAATAAACCGGTGAATATAATAGAATCAGGGGCAAAGAAAGGGAGTGGATTGATAATTATCAGGGGGAAAGGGGTGTGGGGGGTGCAGAAAGAGACTGGATTAAAATCATACACCTATGGATGAGGAGAATGGTGGTGGGGAGGTAAGGGCAGAGGGCGGGGCAGGAACCGGGTGGAAGGGAGCTATGAGGGGAAAAAGGAGAAACAATTGTAATAATCTGAGCAATAAAGATTTATTAAAAAAAAAAAAAAAAAGAACAAAAAAGAACCATGTCTCAGGCTGAGCTCCAGATCTGAAGACTGAGGTTCAATACACACCCTCAGTACCTATTATTAGACCCAAACACAGGCCATCCACATGTGCTACTGCGGAAACCATTTTTCTAAGAATGCCCTTCATGTCTTCATGTGCTGTCATAGAGAGGTTAAGAATGCTCTCTGAAATCAGACTGCCTGAAGGACTCTGTCTGCCAGCTGTGTGACCCCAGTCAAGTTGGTTCACTTCCCTCTGGGCCTCATGTTACCCATCTATAGAATGGGGATAATAACATTAAACATTTATTAGAAAAATGAGTGTGATTATTACATGCGAAAGGCTAGAAGTATGCTTGACATATGGCTTGTCCTCTTTTATATGCTAGGTTTTGTGTTAAGCTCTTGGTTTAGTGATTTTTTAACCTGAACCCTCTACCTATTGATGATCAATTCAGATTTCAGGCACACACATTTTTATTAAGGACTCTGAAAGCTCAGATCTGAGGCTCCATGCAGAATGCCTGAACAAAATACAGGAATCTCTCTTCACCAATGCATTTCCAGCTGGACAAATTCAGGTTTTTTTAATTATTTTTATTATTATTATTATTATTTTCATTGAGTTTAGAGAGAAAGAAAGGGAGAGGGAGGAAGAAACATCGATCCACTGCCTTCCACCAGTGTCCAACTGGGGATTGAACTGGCAATCAGGGTATGTGCCTGGCCTGGGAATTGAACTGGTGATCCTTTGGTGCCGTGGATGACGCTCAAACAATGGAGCCACACTGGCCAGGGCCAAATTCTGTTTTAAAAGAGCAGTAAATACTTGCAAGAGATGATGGCGGGAAGTGCAGGAAGGAAGAGATACATTCTCAAGTCGCAATGACAGCTTGGACGTCTTGGGAGCCACGTGGGCCAGGGGACGGATTTATTGGTTTCCCAGTCAGATGCTCTGCGGGTCAAGAGATGGGCCTGGGTCCTGACATCAGCTAAGAGAGGATCGTGGGCAGGATCTGTCTGCCAAGCACATTTGCGGAAACATCTTGCCTTCATTACATTTATGAGTTTTAAAAGCATGTAAAATATTTTACATGCTTCTTGCAGAAACACAGCCACATAAATAATGGGCAGGGGTAGGATGATTTTCAAGAAATGGGGCCTGTCACCTTGCCAGTGTTAGCTCTGTGGACGCCGAGTGCAGAGTATTCTCCTTGCTCTTCAGGAAGCGCTCCCCATCTTCTCTTCCTGCTCTGGGCCCAGGAGGCTGACCTGGGGACTGTGTCACCTGCTCCTGTGTCATCTGGGTTTCTATTGGCGTTGGCCACTGGGGAGCAAGGGCTGGAGATGGAAGGCGGGGGAGAGTGAGGTTGGGATGCCAACTGCTTGGCGTGGATTGGCTGTGTCCCTCTGCGGAAGGGCACAGCCCTTGTGGGCTGGCCTCTCCTACGGCTCTTGCCAGGTTCCGGTCACCACACTCCCCGCTGCCTTTTCAGGTCTAGAGGAGGTTAGGGAGCCCTGAGAGTGGGGGTCCCAGAGTACCCCACCACTTCTACAGTTTCCTTGGTAAACACCCCTTTATTCAACTCTCCTCAGGTACCCTGTTGGACTGAACCTTGTCATTCTTGCCAGGACTCTGGATGGATCCACTTACTAATGTCATCTTATGGTTAGAAATGAAATCTTACAGCAGCTTGAGCCTCTATATTGTGGTGGCTTCCTGTCCCAGGGGGAAGGTAATTCTTACAAGCTCAAAGTTGTAACCAAAATAAATAAATAAATAAATAAATTAATTAATTAATATCTAAGAGCTGCATTTTTATATATGAGGCACTAGAAGTGCAATTTCTGCTTGATTTTGATCGTCCAGCAGAGAAGATAGACAATTCAGTAAGAAATCCTAATTCAGGAGGATCATGGCTACCCCTTAAAAGCATTGGCATAGCCCAGCCAGTGTGCTCAGTGGTTGAGCATTGACCTGTGAACCAAGAGGTCACTGGTTTGATTCCCAGTCTGGACACATGCTCGATTCAGGGGTTCAATCCCTAGTAGGGGGCGTGCAGGAAGCAACCAATCAATAATGTTTCTCTTTCATCATTGATGTTTCTCTCTCTTCCTCTCCCTTCCTCTCTGTAAAAGTCAATTTAAAAATTGTTTCTTTGAAAGAGAAAAGTGTTGGCATGAAAGCTTTCTAGGGCTACTCAAACAAACCAGGGGCTTAAACAATAACGCATCATCTCACAGTTCTGGAGGCTAGAAGCCTAAAATCAAGGTGTTGGCAGGGTTGGTTCCTCCTGAGGGTTATGAAGGAAGGATCCGGTCCAGGGCCATCTCCTTGGCTGGTAGATGTCCTTCTTCTCCCTGTGTCTCCTCACATTGTCTTCCATCTATCCTGTTGGTATCTAAATTTCCCCTATATGACATCGGTCATATTGGGTTAGGGCCCACCTAATGACCTCAGTTTACCTTCACTACCCCAGGAAAGACTCTATTTCCAAACAGGGCCCCATTCTGTGGTACTAGATGGAGGACTATAACATATCTTTACTGGGGAACATCATTTAACCCATGACTGACTCCAGTACCCAAGAGTTCAAATCCAGGCTGGGTCACCCTGGACAGATTATTTAAACTGTTCAGTGTTTCTGTGTCATCATTTGGAGAATGGAGATCACATCACCACAGTCACTTTGCAGGGTGATGGTGAGGATGCTATGAAATAAAGTGTGGGAGAATGCTGAGTGAGTGTAGGCTTTAACTGTGACAAATGTGAAGTGGTAGACTCCTGGGTGCTATCCCATTTGGATGTCCATAGGCATCTCACCCCCGCCCCTCCTTCTTAATTGGCTCCTTTTACAGTCTTACCCATCATGGGAAATGGTACCCCTAGCGACCCAGTTGCTCAAACATCAGGATTCCTCTTGGGTCACCTTCTCCATTTCACTCCATCAATGAGTCTGATCAATCGGTATTCATCCAGGGTCACTTGATATTCTCAATCTATTTGCTTCTTTCCATCTGTACCAGGTAGATCTCAGAGCAAGCCACCACCATGCTCTCTTGGACAATCTCTTAAACAAAACAATGACCTCCTAACTGGTCTTCCTCTCTCCTCTGTGAACCATCTTCTCTATAGGAACCAAAGGAATTATTTATTTAAATTTTAAATTTAAGGTATTACTTTTATATACTTATATATTGTAATGTGTTTGCAGTTGACATGATATAATATCTATCACATTACATCAGTTAGTACAATATTATTGTTTATATTCATTTTGCTATGCATTAGATTTCTATGGCTTATTCACTACTTATTACAAATTTGTATTCTTAAACACCATCAATCTTGTCTACTCTGCCACTTCCCGGTTATCACCCTTTTACTAGTTTGTTGTTGTTGTTAATCCTCACTGGAGGATATTCTTCCATCGATTTTTAGAGAGAGAGGAAGGAAAGAGAGAGACAGAGTGAAAGATTGATGCGAGGGAGACACATCGATTGGTTGCCTTCACATGCACCCAAACTGGGGCTGGGGCTTGATCCTGCAATGGAGTTATGTGCCCTTGACCTGAGTCAAACTGGAGACCCTTCAGTCTGAGAACCGACACTCTAACCACTGAGCAAACTAGGGATGTTTTGGTGTTTTTTACAGGTTTGATTTTTTTAGATTCCACCTGTAAGTGATACCACGCAGTCCTTGCTCTTCTCTGACTGACCTTGCTTAGCACAAAGAGTGTGTTCAAGGGCCGTCCGTGCTGTCGCAAGAGGCAGGCTCTCCTCCTTTCTCGTGGTTGAATGATAGTCCATAGTGTCTATGAGCCACATTATTCATCTGTTCATCCGTTGATGAGCATTTGGTGTTGTTTCCATTCTCTGCTATTGCGAATAATGCTTTGATAACCACGTGTATGTATCTCATCGAAATCCTGTTTTCATAGCCTTTGGGTAAATAGCCAGATGCCGAAATGCCAGAGGGTATAGACACCGAGTTTTCATTTTTTGAGGAAACTCCATATGGTTTTCCATAGTAGCTGGACCAATGTACATTCCTATCAACATTATGTAAGGGGATCTTTTAAAAACATAGGTCCCATCCTGTCTTTCCCTGCTTAGAGCTCCTGATGATTTTCCATTGAAATTAGAACAAAATCTGTCAGCCCTTGTTCTGGCTTCCCAGACCACCGTAAGCTGGTCTCTGCCTGCCTCTCCAACATTACTTCCTACCACTCAAGCCCTCCATCATGACATTCCAGCTAGGTGGGCCTTCTGCCTCTTCCTCCAATGTAGCAAGCAGAGCCAGCCTCAGGGTCTTCACCCTGGCTGTTCCCTCTTCTGGAATGTCCTTCCCAGAACTTTGGCTTTCTCCCCACGTCATTGGGGTTTCCGCTCCAACATGACCTCATCCTAGATTATGCTGGTTCGCCTACTCCCTCAACACTTTAACTGCATTATTACTTTTTAAAAATATATATTTTATTGATTTTTTTTACAGAGAAGAAGAGAGAGGGATAGAGAGTTAGTCATCGATCAGCTGCCGCTTGCACACTCCCCATTGGGGATGTGCCCGCAACCAACGTACATGTCCTTGACGGGAACCAAAACCAGGACCTTTCAGTCCGCAAGCCGATGCTCTATCCACTGAGCCAAACCGGTTTCGGCTTAACTGCATTATTTTATATGATTTTCCTCATAGCACTTACCAACCTCAGGAGTGTTCATGTTTAGGTACTTGTTTGTTCGCCTAGGGTCTGCCTGTGTCATCAGAATGCAACGTCTCCCTCTGATAGAGGAGAAAAGTGCCTGGTACTCCATAGGCAGTGAGTAACTCTGGGGAGACGGAGAGGACCAAATACAAAACCATACGCCCTTCTCTTCCCCCCACTTCCCTCCCCTGAACAAAACCACCGGCGGAGGGAAGAACCAGCGGTGGAGATACCTGCTTTGGAAAGAGGTTCAGGGGCTGGGAATCCCTGCCCGGCCCGGAATGGGAGGCTCCGGCTCCCACTGCGGCGCAGGGCCCTGGAAGCGTGGGTGGGCTGGTAACAGATCCGCTGGGGTGGAGGTCGGGGCCGGCGGGGTGGTTAAGCCCGTCAATAAAAAAAGTGACCCGTGCTCTGTCTCTGCAGCTCCTCAAGGGAAATAAAGCCGTTTGCTTATAAAGAATTTCCATAAACATCTCTGAGGATGTGTATTAGGGGTAATCTTGGGATGTGCATTAAACTAAACAGGGTAGTATAAACACAGGAACAGGCTGAGAGGGAGAATAAATGGCCCGGCTAGCTCCGGCCCGGTGGCCTTCGGCAACTGTGCAGCCTGCAGATACCCAGGGTCTCCAGCTCTTTCTGTAAAGAAGGTGGAAAGCCGCGGGGGAAGCCCAGCTCGGGGAGATTCTCCAGCCTCTGGAAGTAAACCTTCCTCCAGGCTTAGGATTCCTGGAGTCATCTATGCGAAACACACGGAGGTGGTAGAAAGGATGTGCCGGGATGACCTTGTTTCATCCTCCCACACACAGCTGCTGGGAAGGTAGCCCATTGTCTCCATCGCACAGAGGAGACCCGGCTCTGAGGAGCACGCAGCGTTGGGGAGGCCCCAGAGCTTGTGGGAGTAGAGCTCGGGCCCCAGAGCCTGAGCACTTGGGGTTCTCTGCGGAAGGAAGGAACATGCTCCCTGATGTCAGCATCTGCCTTTGTCGCCGCCTCCGGACGTGTTTGGAGGAGCCTCCAGGGCACCATGGAGTCGATCATATGCCCCCACTGAGGCTTTCCTGTTGGTTTGGGCAAGAAGACTCTTTTCTAAGATTAACTATTCATTTTTGTCCTCAATATAGGACTGTGTTGTTGAATTTAAGAGGTTCCAAGGCTTGTGTCAGGGAGGGAGATCTCCCTCTCTCTCCGCCCTCGCCCCCAATTACCCCTCCCCCAGGCCCTGCTGGGATCCGTTTCTTTGTGGCTCCTTTGAGAGTGATGGTCTACCCCAGGCAATGGACATGGACATGCTACACACACACACATACCTTTCTTTTTAAAAAATATATTTTTATGATTTCAGAGAGATGAAGGGAGAGAGAGAGAGATAGAAACATCAATGATGAAAGAGAATCATCGATCGCTGCCTCCTGCACACCTCCCCCTGAGGATGGAGCCCACAACCCTGACTGGGAATCAAACCCTGACCTTCTGGTTCACAGGTCAACGCTCAACCACTGAGCTACACCGGCCCGGCCACCTTTCTGGTTATGGATAATCTTGCTTCTTGCTTTTTTACTTAACAATGTATTTGGCAGTCTATTCCACAGCTCCATCTATAAACACCATTCTTTAAAAAAAAAAAAAAATATATATATATATATATATATATACACACACACACACACACACACATATATATATGTATATATATATATATATTTCATTTTAAAGAGGAAGGGAGAGATAGAAACATCAATGATGAGAGAGAATCATTAATTGGCTGCCTCCTGCATGCGCCCTACTGGGGATTCAGCTCCCAACCTAAGCATGTGCCCTTGACTGGAATTGAACCCACGACCCTTCAGTCTGTAGGATGACACTTTATCCACTGAGCCAAACCAGCTAGGGTCAAATACGATTTTTTTTCAATTTAAAAAAAATTGATTTCAGTGAGGAAGGGAGAAGGAGAGAGAGATAGAAACATTAATGATGAGAGAGAATCACTGATCAGCTGCCTCTTGCACCCCCACCACTGGGTTTCAAACCTGAAAACCAGGCATGTGCCCTTGACCAGAGTCTAACTCAGGACCCTTTAGTCTGCAGGCTGACGCTCTACCCACTGAGCCAAAGCAGGTAGGGCCAAACACAATTCTTTTTGTTTTTTTTAAACACCATTTTTTTTAATGACTGCATAGTATTTCACCATATGGATGGGCCAAGATTATGTGGTCAGAACTGTTAAACTACTTAAGTATTTAGCCTGTTTCTGGTTTTTGTGATTATATTTTATTTTATTTTTTAAAATATATTTTATTGATTTTTTTACAGAGAAGAAGGGAGAGGGATAGAGAGTTAGAAATATCAATGAAAGAGAAACATCTATCAGCTGCCTCCTGCACACCCCCTACTGGGGATGTGCCCGCAACCAAGGTACATGCCCTTGACCGGAATCAAACCTGGGACCCTTCAGTCCAAAGGCTGACGCTGTATTCACTGAGCCAAACCAGTTAGGATGGTTTTTGCGATTATAAACAATGCTCTGGTGGGTGGGTAGGGAAGTATTATATAATTTTGTACATATGTATTTGTGCATATAGTTGTAGACATGTATATATATATCTATAGGATCAAAATGCAGAAATAGAATACTGGGGCCTTTAGAGATTGTTTTACACTTTCCCCTTCATCTTCATCTGCAATCCGAATTCCTTCTCTATCATATACAGATACCGTTGTGTATTTAAAATGATTCCTTCCAATCTGCTTTCTATATACTTACCTTTATTTGTGTTATGCAGCTTTAAATATACATATATATGTATGTACATATATACAGCATTGTTTTGTGTATATTTAACTTATACAAATAACATTTTAAAATATGACAGACATTTCTTTATAGCTTTCATCAAACTTTTCTTCTGTTAACTATCTTACGTATAACCACACTGTCATTATTTTTTTTAATTATTGAATTTATTGGGGTGACATCCTATATAATAAAAGCCTAATATACAAATTAACTGAATGGTGGAATGACCAGCAGGATGACTGGTTGCTATGAAGAGCACTGACTACCAGGGGGCTGCCCCCAGTCCGCAGGCCCCGCCAGCCAAGGTGGGTGCCAGCGGGCGGACCCCTGATCACCCTGCCAGCTGTCCCACAGAGGGAGGTGATAGGCGGCGGCAGTGGGGGCTGGAGCTGGTGAGCAGGTGGTGCCAGGTTAGCCAAGGCAGGTGCCAGTGGGGGCCCCCCAATCGCCCTGCCAGTCATCCCACAGATTTGCTGGCCAGGCCTAGGGACCCTACCAGTACACAAATTTCATACACTGGGCCTCTAGTTGGTTAATAAAATTCTATAGGTTTGCCGAAGCAGGTTTGGCTCAGCGGTGGAGCATTGGTTTGCAGACTGGGGGGTCCCAGGTTTGATTCCGGTCAGGGGCATGTGCCTTGGTTGAGGGCACGTCCCCGGTGGGGGGTGTGCAGGAGGCAGCTGGTCGATGTTTCTCTCTCATTGACGTTTCTGGCTCTCTAGCTCTCTCTCTTCCTCTCTGTGAAAAATCAATAAAATATGTAAATAAAAATTCTATAGGTTTTACGTGTACAATTTTATAACACATCATCTGTATATTGTACTGTGTGCTCACCACCCAAAGTCAAATCTCCTTCTGACACCATTTATCCCCTCTTTATCCTCTTCCATCTACCCCCTCTCCTTTCCCTTCTGGTAATCATCATACTGATGGTTTATTTTGTTCATTAGATTAAGGAATTCTATGTGTTGTCAAGCTGGTTAAACTTTGAAAATATTTCTTTCTGGTCCATGGTCCAGTGCAGGACCTCATATTACACCTATGACAGTTCTACCATCTTTCCTTGTCTTTCATGACTTTGACACTTAAAGACTGCATGTCTGTTATTTTGTAAAATGCCCCATAATTGGAGATCATCTGATGTTTTCTCGTGGTTGGAAAGAAGGCATGCATTTTTGCAAGAATACTACAGGGATGACGTGTGCTTCTCCATGTGTCTTACCAAGGCCTTCATATTGCTGATGTGGCATCTTATTAGTGATGTTAGCTTTTTTACAAATAATTTTTATTTATTGATTTTTAGAAAGAAAGAGGAAGGAAAAGAGAGAGAAAGAGAAACATCTATTTGTTGTTCCACTTACTTATGCATTCATTGGTTGATTCTTGTACGTGCCTACAACCTTGGCATATCGGGATGATGCTCAAGGCAGTGGTCAGCAAACTGAGGCTTGCAAGCTGCTCTATTGACTAAAGAGTTTGCCGACCACTGCTCTAACCCACTAAGCTCCCTGGTAGGGCCAATTTAAAAATCATCTGTGGAGCTGTAAATGTAAACGTTTTTTAAAAATGCAATGCAAAAAAAAAAAAGTTAAATAAACAATGGGACATGGGGAAAAGCTTCAGAAATGCAGAGGCAACATGTCCCTAAGTTTTAAAACAGTAAAACCTTGCTTTTGATAGGTCAGTTGAAGAACTAAATTGGCTGTTGAGCAGGTCAGAGCAGGACTAAACCACTGAGGAAGTTGGCTCTTGTATTGCCTTTGCTACATGGAAATTACCTCCATCAACATTAGTCAATCAGCTGTTTTCTTTCTTTCTCTCTCTCTCCTCTTATTTGCTTGCCTAACCTATTTCACAGTCTTGGAGCATTAAAAACAAATAGCTCCTTCAAATGTCTGGCAAGAGCTACAGAGGGCAGGGACACGGCTCCAGAAAGGCTAAATGGCAATACTATCACCAACGTTTTGCTGATTGTAATGTCTGTTTCCTGGGAGGCAAGGGTCAGAGAAACTGTCACCAAGTTAGCCTAAGGCTGCTCAAGCCAGAAGTCGAAACATCTGGGAGAAAGTTTAGCTCAAAGATCTGGTTGGTTCCACATATCTGGATTCATTCATCTGAAAACTATTTATTGAGCACCTGCCGTATGTCAGGCCACAGACCAGAGTCAGGCAGGGAGGGTGACTGGGGCACAAAATGTAGGCACCTCCTTTGTCCCATCCTCATCCCCACACCATGCCAGCACTGAGGAGGGTAGAGGAGTGAAAAAATAAATAAATATATATATAATAAAAAGGGAATATGCTATATGACTCTCACACCATCACAAAGATGGCAGCACCCACAGCCAATAAGGAGGGACTATGCTAATTGACTACCATGCCCTCAAAGATGGCAGCACCCACAGCCACAAGATGGTGGCGCCCAGTCCCTTCAGCCCTGCTGCAGTGTAGGCACACAGGGGCCTGGCCTTGCTGCATGCCTGCCTCTAGAGTCCCCCAGTCCCTTCAGCCCCCCAGCCACCCAGAACCAGCCCAAGGTGCAGGCAAGCCTTAGATGGCAGCTGCCCAGCTGCCCAGGGCCTGCTGAGGCTCAGGTAACCAGGGCCGGCTGAGGCTTGCGCTGCCAGCAATGGCAACAGCAGAGGTGTGATTGGAGGTGTAGTCTTCTCCTGGTCACTGGGTTGCCTCCCACTCCTGAGGGTCTTGGACTATGAGAGAAGGAAGGTTGGGATGAAGGGACCCCCACTCCTGTGCATGAATTTTCATGCACCAGGCCTCTAGTATATATATATATATGACCAAGTCTTCACTCACACTTTAGGACTGCATATTTGGTGCTCAACTGGTTCTGTTAGAAACAGAAGGCTTGCTCACCCTTCACCTTGGCCTTACTAAATGGCCACCCCAAGTCTTGCTTTGGTTTATTTCTCACTTTGCATCCCCAGCTTGCCCTTTGGGGCTCAGGACTGGCTTGGACAATGGAACATTCTGGCCCCTGAGCGCTTAGTGATGCTGGTGCTGCTACAGACACATTGGCCACTCTAACCTACAGAATACGACCTGATTATCGCTGTCTGCACACTTAGGTCACAGCTGGTCTGTAGCCTGGGAGCGGTCACCCACAGAGAAGACTGGCTGAGATTAGATTCAAGCCTGAGGTGGATCTGAATGACACGAGTGGGTGCTCTTCAACAGTCCATCTGGTCAACTCTTACTTCCTTGCCAGCGCGCTGGGCTCAAGGCATTGCCTGGAAATGCAGTCAGGGCTGCTGTTTCTCCCTGTCCAGTACCAGCCTTGGCAAGATGCAGTCACCCCAGGTGACCCCCAGGGTGCCATCATTACCTGCCATCTTACCTTCTGGCCCAGCTGCAAAGAAAGGTTCTAGCTGAGCTTTCTGGCCCCATCCACCGTCCGACCCAATCTACACCAATCTGTCCCCTTGTCTTTCAGCATCTTTCTCCAACCATTTTAGCCACCCTGTCAGCAACAATATTCATAGCCGGCATGCTGTGAGTCCTCACTCCTCCCTTCCTTCAAACAACCACGTTATTACTCGCCTGCCTATGACATGCCAAGCCCTATTGTTAGCACTGGGATGCAACAATGAATAAGAGCAGGCCTGGTACCCATCCGCATGGAATCTGTGGTCTAGTATAGGGGGATGGACATCAATCACAGACTCACGCTCAGGTAGGTAGACAGCCACCATCCACTCTGGGGTCATTGGTATGAAAAGGAGGTTCAGGGTGCTGGTGAGAGAGCTGGTTAGTCCGAGGGGGCTCCTGAGGAAGGGACCTTTGAGCTGAAACCCGTAGGATGAGGTAACAGGTCAAATGGGCAGGAAGAGCATTCCAGGCAGAGGGAACAGCATGTGCTTATAGGGAGTTGGATGAGTAAAAGGAACTGAAGTCCTTGATGCTGAGCAAGGCGGTGAGACCAGCTATGAGGCTGCAGAGAAATATGAGGCCATCTTGGAAAAGGCCTGACATCTGCCTCCGAGTGTTGATGGGGAGCAAGGGAGCTGCAAACGGAGATGTTCCTGGCATGGTCTGGAGCTCTGGTGGTGGATAGAGTGAGGGGGGAGCAAGGGAGTGAGGGGTCCCCGCTGACCAGCACAACTGACTAGAGCAACTGCTGATCTTGCTGTGACCTTCAGTGACCTTCCTGGATTCAGACCAGCTACCCCGCCCTTGCACAGGTGGGAAATGGCATAGAAGTTTGTATGTAAAAGACCTCTATGTTTTCTGGTTTTATCTGTTTTTCTCTCTGCTCTTGAATGCCCAATGGAAAACTTTTTGGCCAGTGAAATGAATTATGTAAAGAAACTAGAATCTCCTCTCTTCTTCTCCTGTCTCCGTGTCTGTCCCATTCTCCAAGGGCACCATCGCTGAGCGCCAGAGGATAATGAGCTGAACAGAAACAGTTCTCATGTCACTAGTGGCTTAATTTCATCAGCAGGTAAAACTGCTCCTGATATCACCACAGGTCCTTCTCATTTAATCAACCTGGCGATGTCTCAGGGGCTTCCCAGGTTGGAATAACCAAAGCGATGGTTTCCTTCCTAAAGGGTTATGGTATCAACAGGTGCACACCACATATCCGGCCCTCTGCCTGTCCCCTCCCAGGTGACCTGGCCTGGGAAACAGAGAGTTGCAAACAATAAATAGGTACGATCTCATTTATGTAAAAAACAAAACAAAACAAAAACACACCGTCACTCAGCTGCGTTGGTATCGTCTAGGACCGTGGTGGGCAAACTGCCACTCACGAGCTACATGTGGCTCTTTGGCCCCTTGAGTGTGGCTCTTCCACAAAATACCACGGCCTGGGCGAGTCTATTTTGAAGAAGTGGTGTTAGAAAACGCTTAAGTTTAAAAAATGTGGCTCTCAAAAGAAATTTCATTTGTTGTACTGTTGATATTTGGCTCTGTTGACTAATGAGTTTGCCGACCACTGCTGTAGGAGCTTGTTAGAAATGGGGGAGTCTCAGATCCACCCCAGACACACTGAATCAGGACCTGCATTTAACGAAGTCCACAGGGGTGGCTCTGGTACAGGAAAATCTGAGAAACACTACTGTAAACGTTTACATTTACACATGTACACAAACACTTCTGAGTGTATTCTATCTACATACCTATGTATCTATCTACACCTACACAGAAATAGATTTTTTTTAAAAAGAAGGAAGAAATAGGTGCAGTTGGCCCTTCTTATCCTTAGATAGATTTGTGGCTTCAAACAACCTCAGATAGAAAATACTTCTAAAAAATCACCTTGTTGCCCTGCCCAGAGTAGCTCAGTTGCTTGAGGCGTCGTCCCATAGTCCTGGGTTTGATTCTAGTCAAGGGCACATACCAAGGTTGCAGGATTGACCCCTCAGATCCCCTGTCTCTCTCTCTCTCTCTCTCTCTCTCTTTCCCCTCCTCCCTCTTTACAATTATTACTTAAAAATATATTTTATTGATTTTTTTGCAGAGAGGAAGGGATTTTTTCTAAAGAGTTATAAACATTAATGAGAGAGAAACATCTATTAGCTGCCTCCTGCACACTCCCTACTGGGTATGTGCCCGCAACCAAGGTACATGCCCTTGACCGGAATCCAACCTGGGACCCTTGAGTCCTTGGGCTGACGCTCTATCCATTGAGCCAAACCAGTTAGGGCTAAAATTATTATTATTATTTTTTAAAGCATTAACATGAAGATCATTTTGTTGCTGCCATGTACTATGTAGTTAGGCCTACGACAGTTGTGTCTGTACTGAACATGTACAGACTTCCTTTGGTTGTTTTAATTCTCTAAACATTCCGGTACAAAAAATATTTACATAGCATTACATTGTATTATGTATTACAAGTAAGCTAGAGATGACTGAAAGTATACAGTAGCATGTGTATAGATGATATGCAAATACTGTGCCGCTTTAATGAAGGGACTTGAGCTGTATAGATTTTGGGATCTGTAGGCGGCCCTGGAACCAGCCCCTCACAGACAGGAAGGGACGGCTCTGTATGAATAGAAACATGAACGCTCAGAAAGGTCTGGAATCATATGCGTTCATTGCTCCCTGTTACTTTTGAGGAGGATGCAGTGATGAGATCTGGGGTGGGGGTGGGGGGAGGGGAGGGCATTCAGGGGGCACTTTCACAAGTTACCCTCTATCTTTCTGAATTATTTTTTTTATTGGCTTCATCAACAGGGGGAACCTGTGAACATATTACTTGGGTATCTTAAATTTAAATATGGAGGCTGTGAAACCGAAGGCATGAAAAGCCGGCCTTGTAAATGACAGGGGCACCTCGGGTCCTTCCTCTCCACAAATGGGCTAATAAACCCTTTGATCTGCCAATTCCACTCGCAGAGATGCGCCCTTCGAATTACTCACACATGTGTGAAATGACGTCTGCCCAAGATTAGTCAGGGGAGCGCTGTTTGTAACAGCAGCAGATCAAAGGGCGCCCACAGGCCCGCGGGTTGGGAGCGGTTAAACAGATTAAGGTACCTTTACAGTGGAACACTATGTAGCCATAGAAAAGATTGATGAGCTCCGTGGTACTGAGACAGAACAATGGCCAAAACCAAGGGGCCATCCCGGGAAGGCCAGCCACACAGCCTATATGGCCTGTTCACATTGTGCAGAGGGGAGGGAAGTGGAGGACGTGTGTATGTTGGCTTCTGCGCTCACAGCCTATCACTGAGTGTTACGCATAAGGAGCTGGTGCTCGCCAGGGGCAGGGAAACAGGCTGCAGGACAGTCCTTAAGGTACTTTTCACTGTCTGTGAGACTTTGTGATCTCAAACCACTTGGCAGCATTAACTATTCAAAACTCTGCTGATCCAAGAACAAAACAAAACAAACAGCAGTCTCTAGGGTTCTCTTTATTCCTCTGAGAATCCTCACGCATGGGAACTCCATCTGGAGAACTCATTGGGAGCCTAATAATCCAGGGGCCGGCCTGGCTTCCCATGAAAAGAAGGCAGCTTTTCAGGGAAGGACGGGGGCATTCTCCATCCTATGGGACACCACAGATTCCCCCATGCTCCCTTTATTGCCCTTCCGTCCTTTGCTGTCTCCTTTTATGTGGCTCAGCCTTCTTTCCCTAAAGGTCCCGCCAGTTTTCTTTACAGAGAATATCCAAATTAAAACATTTCTATGATGTTGGGCCGGGCCAGGAGGCTCAGTGGGTTAGAGCATCGTCCTGATACTCCAAGGTTTCAGGTTCGATACCCCGAGCAGGGCACATGCAAGACTCCACCAATGAATGCATAAATAAGTGGGACCACAAAGCAATGCTTCTCTCTCCAAAGTCAACACATTTTAAAATTTTTCTGTAATTTTGCTTTTATACCATCTACTGTCACATTTAAAACATTTTTTATTTTCAGATGGAAATAATGAATAGGAAAGAGTTGGTTTCATCCTTCCTCCATCCTACCCCCCTACCCAACTACTGAAACCAAAGGGAACAGGAAGAACAGACGAGGAAAATGGGTCAAAACCAGAACATCTCCTGTGTTTCCAAGGCTGTAGGCCTCACTCCCAACACCTGGGAAACAGAATTTTTGAAAAGGTGCTGCATACTTGTTGTAAAAACCTAAATTGTTTACATGGTCTGGAAGCCCAAAATACCTTGTTTCCTACCCTGTTTCCCCAAAAATAAGACAGTGTCTTATATTAATTTTTGCTCCCAAAGATACAATAGGTCTTATTTTCAGGGGATGTCTTATTTTTCCATAAAGAAGAATACGGTACACATTTATTGTTAAATGAGAATAAAGGAAATTTATTACCTGTATACGGTACTGTAGTACGGTAGTTGTCAACACAAAGCAGACAAACTGTGAATCCTATAGTATCAAGAATTTACTCATTTATTCAATGACAATCATGCCATCATCTTCTGGAACATCATCATAACAATCCAATTCCTAAATTTCCTGGTGAATTTCTTGTGACTCCATTTCTTTCAGAATCAGCGGACCAAATCTCTCATGTTTAACAATAGCACTGTCTTTAAATGAGTACTTCTTGTCAAGGCAGCCTGCTCGGAGTGCATTTGCAATGCAACTGTCAGTGATTTTCTCCCATGAATTCTTCACCCAAGTCACAACTTCTTGCAGTTTAGGTTTCACAAAGTTTCCACGCTGATTTCTCTCCATTCTATTTTCAATGTAGTCATTAATTTCCACGCTCAAATTGTCTTTGAATGGCTTGTTTATTGCAATATCAGGAGTTTGGAGATAGGCCGTCATTCCTGTGGGAATCATTATCTGATTTATTTTTCTTTCGTGAAGAAATGTCTTCATGTCTTTAGCGCAGTGAGTGCTGGCTGCATCCCAGAATAGCAGACCTCTTTGGCTCCCTCACATAACAAGCGGCAGCATTAAATCGACCCACTTCCTTATAACTGCATGTGTGGCCCAGGCTTTTTCAGTTTCAAGAATAAAAACGCCCAAAACACGTTCAATTTTTTCATTCTTGCCCTTAGAAATGATTAAAGGAGGGATTTTAGTGCCATCCAGACGAATTGCCAAAATACAGGAAACACGTGCACTTTCGTAAGCAGTGGAGGGAATGTACACTAAGGAGGCACCCCACTGTTCAATTGCTGTTTGAGATGATTGGTCCATAAACACTGCAGTTTCATCCATAGCAATTATGTTGGAAAGATTGTATTTAGAGAAATCAGCATCATCAATAAAGGACTTGAATGCAAGTGCTTGCTTATATTCCAACCTAACAATGTTGTAGATCTTCTTTTTTTTTTTTTTTTTTAATATATTTTATTGATTTTGTACAGAGAGGAAGGGAGAGAGATAGAGAGTTAGAAACATCGATGAAAGAGAGTCATCTATCAGCTGCCTCTTGCACACCCCCTACTGGGGATATGCCACAACCAAGGTACATGCCCTTGACTGGAATCGAACCGGGGACCCTTCAGTCCCCAAGCCGACCTCTATCCATTGAGCCAAACCGGTCCCGGCTGTTGTAGATCTTCTTAAAGATAGTTCACTTCGCTGAAGGAAATTATCCAGCCAATGTTGTGATGCTTTGAAGTCTTCAGGGGCTATGTCAAACTGTGGTGCCATTGCAAGGGCAAATTCTTGAATCTGAGCCCTATTCACAACCAAAGCCTCTGCTCTCCTGTCAACAACCCATTCATAGACCAGGTTTTCCAGCTCAGAAAATAATGGTTGCTGACCTGATCCACACTTGTGCTTTTTAGCATTTCCCTTGTCCACTTGTTCAATGAGGTTACCATACTCTGCTCGCCATTTTTGGACCAATCGGATACTCAACATCTTCTCTTTGCAGAAAGCAGTAAGATTTTGGCCCCAAGAGTCTTCCACGATTCCTTTCTTGTACTCCACGGAGTAACTTTTTCTTTTTACGCTCATTTCTAGGGGTCAAAAAAAGGAATTGTGGTATCAAGGTGGGGGGAGGGGGATCACTTAAAATGACACAGGGGGGATTAGAGGGGGGAATCAAAATGGCACAGGAGAATCAGAGGGGGGATTATCATTTTAGTAACCCCTTTTGATCCTCCTGTGTCATTTTGATTGCCCCCTCTGATCCTCCTGTGTCATTTTAAGTGATCCACCTCCCCCCACCGCTGTGCCACTGATCACCTTCACCAAACATCCCTCCTACCTCTTTATCAGACATTTATCCCCTGGGGCCTGCCTGGGGACTGTTACTGGGCTTGCTGGTGCCTGGATCTGGGCTGGAGCAGGGTCTGCCACTGACTGAGAACCTTTAGTCATCATGAGGGCGGCTGTGAGCATCAGATAGTGTCACCAGAGACAGACCAGCACTCAGCACCTTCATCAAGTCCAGTCCCCTCTAATCCTCCTGTTCTTCTACACGCATCTGCGAAAGTCTCCTCTTCTCTCCCGCCCCGCGCTCACGGCTCACTCCGACCTCCGCTCCGCCTCCACACAGCAGTGACATCAGGACTCTGAGTAATGTCACTGGTTGCTAGACACCAGTCAGGGTGGCCCTAGCGACCCGTTTATGGTAAATTAATTTTCATTTTGAGACAGAGCCTAGGGGGTGGGGGGCGCTTATTTTCTGGGGGATGCCTTATATTTCACTCAGAAGGAAACCTATAAGTAGATCTTATTTTCGGAGGATGTTTTATTTTCGGGGAAACACGGTAGCAATTGCCTTGATCTCCCTTACGCTTTCCTGAGATCTGAATTATGCGTGAGAAAAAGAAGAAAGGAAAACAAGATAGAAAATAATACCTGCTTCCGTAAATAGAACCACCTGAGGAAGACTTCCCAGAAGGGGCGTCTTTCCCCAGTCCCACTGTATAGAGGGAATCACCAAACAAAGGCCTTTGTGAAGGGATCAGTCCTGAGCCCACCATAGCTGAGCATACAGTGGGCCAGCTTCATAAGTAGGCTTCCAGGGGCCCTGATGGCTGTCCAGGAGCACTGAGGAGGGTGAGGAGGGAGGAGAAGGGGGAGAGGGAGAAAGGGAGGGAGAGGAGGGGGAGAGAGAAGAAGGAAACATCTGGAATATTCCAAACTATCTTCCCAGTTAGCATTCATGAGTGCATGAAAGGCTTATCAGCCTGAGTCCCACCCATTTTTCAAAATAAGAAGCTTCTGTCATTTTCTTGTGTATCTGTTATTGGCCAAGAGTCCAATGAATGTTTCCATTAATGTTTCAGTGAATGTCTCAGTGTTATGTTAAATGATCAGGTATAATAAACAGCCCTTTAAATTTTGCTGTATATATGTTACTATATACATTATACATGATACTACATATATTAACTATACTGTACTATATATGTTAAGTATATTAATATAAATATATTACTATATATAAAATATATTTTACTATAAAATATTATATTCTATATTATATGTGAACATATTTTATACATAATTTATACATGCAAATTTTGAAACGTTGAAAATTAAATGTGTGACTACTGATTTGTTAAGAATAGAATATTTTGCTCTTAAGATTGAAAAAGTCCTGAAAACTAAGTTCAGGTCAGTGTCAGATGACAGCATGATACATTTTATAGCCATTTATGAATTCCATATTTTTCTTTGGACGAGCAGAGCTCATAGGCCCTTGAGTCTAGAGGCCCACAGGCCTACAAAAATATCCTTGAAGGTTTAGGCAAAGCAACCCTCAGCATTCTTTGACCCCGCCTGCTACCCAATTCCATTTGCCAGTTATCATAAAGCCATTTCTGATTTCCCTTGTAGCCTGAGGAGGTGAGGGTGAGGTTCAGAGGGGTGGGGGATTGGGTCCAGGTGTGGCAATTAATCTTCAAATATTTCTTAATCTTCTCCTCTGTGCAAACACACTGTATGCAAAGACTCTATGTGATAAAAAGAAATATACAACAAAATCCCTTTAGGGCATTGCAAATGAATATGTAGATCAGGTTCACGAGCTGTGTAGGAGAAGATTCTGGACCCCTAGGCATTATAAGAAAAATGCAAATATAAATCACTATGAGGTATCATTTCCCCCCCCCATTGATCAGATTAGCAGATATCGAAGTTTGATAACACTGTCTTTGCAAGGCCTGGGGCAGCAGAACCTCGCCTACCTGGCCTGGCCTCCTGGGTGGGAGCGAAAATTGGTTCTACCTCTTTGGAGGGTATTTAGCAATATTTACTAAAGTAAAAGATGTACATGTCCTTTGGCCTAACAATTCTTCTGCTGGAAATTCACAGAAAGACCCGACTGAACACACGACAAATGATGTATGTTCAAGGAAATACATGGCAGCCTCCCATGTAAAAGCTAAATAATGGAAACAACCAAATGTCCATTAGAGGAAGCTGTCAACCTAAGTGATGGCCGTCCAGAATGCGCATTGTGTTGCTGCAGCTGGAGGCAGCTGTGTTTATACTGATACGGAATATTGTGCGTGTGGTGGAGTGAAATGAAAAAGCAAGCTGCCAAACTGTGATCTGGATGCTACCCACTCAGCTGAGGGGGAAAAAAACACTAGGCTGAATCGTGTGAGAGTACCAATCAGCATTAGTCCATTTTTGACATGTAGACATAACAATTTTATAATAATTCAATGTTTTATATATATATATATACATATATATACATTCATACACACACATTTACTTAAACTTTTTTGGGGGATAGGAGGTACAAATTACTTTATTTGAAGGAATGGTACAAATGAAGGACATGAGTGGATGAATTGGTACAAGTTATCCTATATAATAAAAGCCTGATATGCAAATTGACCAAGTGGCAGAATAACTGGTGGAATGACTGGCCAATATGATGCACACTGACCACTAGGGGGCAGATGCTCAATGCAGGAGCTGCCCCCAGCCCACAGGCCCCAGGCCAGCCAAGGTGGGTGCCAGCGGAGGGGGTGGGGGAGCAATCACCCCTCAGAGGAAGGCAACCAGGGGTGACAGTGGGGGCGTGGGGCCAGTGAGCAGGCGGCGTCAGGCCAGCCAAGACAAGTGTCAGCAGAGGCCCCCTGATTGTCCCACTGGTTGCCCCACAGATTGGCCCTGATCGCCTGTCAGGCCTAGGGACCCTACCAGGGCACAAATCTCGTGCACCGGGCCTCTAGTAGAAAAGATAAAAGTAACTGCAACATGCACACACTGCTCTGGTGATCAGGATGTCACCCACATGGATATGGTAAGCTAGCCTGAGGCTTAGCTCTCCTCACTGTCTCCCAGGATGTGCCTGCCATGCCAGATTCAGGTGTCCCCAACCTGCACCTATTGGTTACATGATCACCCAATTCTCTGATGGATTTCGCCTGCTCATTCAGGTAGTGAGTCTCAAGGAAGTCACACAAATGAGGGTCATTTTTGTCAGTGGCCAGTGTGTGCAAGTCCAGTAATGGCCGACTCACACTTTTCCCCAAGTGTAACGCACACTCCATGGCATTCAGCCCATTCTCCCAACTCTTAGGTCTGGTTTCTCGCCATCCTGAAGGACGATGCGGCCACCTCGGTGGTCCCGCAGCTTCATCCGTTTCCCAGCACGTTCCCTCTCCTCGTGAGGTTAGTGAAAAAAATATTTGGCAACGTTCTTCAAAGCCACATCATCAAGGTCAAAGTTCTAAGACATGGACAAGTAGAGTAGGTGGTATAGAGTTCCAGGTTGGTCTGGCAGTGGATGGCGGCCTCCAGTCCTGGTAGCCGTTCCCACACACCTGGGAGGTGGACGTGGTCATCACGGTCATCACAGCCATCTCGATGGGTGGGGGAGGAGAGGCGTGGCTTCAGAGGAGAGGCGGCTGTGGTGCTGGAGCCTTGGCAGTGGCCTTGAGGGGCTCCCAGGGCACTGGGAAGAAGTGGCAGAGGCTGGATCTCAGCTACTGGCTGGGATGGGGGCTGAGTGCCCAGTTCTGTCCAGAGACTATAGAAGCAGGAATCCCCTGGGACTTTGGTGAGGACTGTAAACTTTCAACTCAGAGAGACCTGCAGATTCACATGCAGTTGCAAGAAACAGTGCAGCCTTGGCCCGTGTTTTCAGTGGTTAGATTGAAGTGTCTTTGGTTTAATTCCCGGTCAAGGCACATGCCTGGGTTGTAGGTTCAACTGACCCCAGCCACCTCCCATACTCCCTCCCCCCACTCCATGGAGGCATCCAATCAATGTCTCTTTCACATTGATCTCTCTCTCTCTCTCTCTCTCTCTCTCTCTCTCTCTCTCTCTCTCTTTCCCCTCCCTCTCTCCCTCCCTCTTTCCCTTCCTCTCTCTTTAGAAATCAATCGAAAAAAATATCCTTGGGTGAGGATTAACAAACAAACAAAAAAGAAATAATACAGAGAGAGCCCATGTACTCCTTACCTAGTTCCCATGTAGTAGCAGGACACAAAGGTTTAGTGCAATGTCACAGCCAGGATACACTGATACAGCCAAGACACAGGCCAATTCCATCACCACTAGGATCCCTCCTGTTGCCCTTTCAGAACCAAACCCCTTTCCCACCCCTCACTCTGTCCCTGACCCCTGGCAACCACTAACCTGTCCTCCATCCCTAAAGTTTGGTCATCTCAAGGCCGTTACATCAGTGGAATCACATGGTACGTAATCTTTTGGGATTGGCTTGTGTTCATGCATATTCTTCTCCAGAGTTCCGTCAGGCTGTTGTTCCTTTTGGTCGCTGAGTCCCACCCCGAATGTGCATGTGCCCAGTTTACCCAGCCACCTGTTGAGGAGCATCTGTGTGGTTTCCAGTTGGAGCCCGTAGTGAATAGAGTTGCTGTCAAGTTTCATGCATTTTTAAAAATGAATTGATTTTTAAAAAGAGAGAGGAAAAGAGAGAAAAGATGTTTTTAAAATGTATTTTTTATTGATTTCAGAGAGGAAGGGAGAGGGAGAGAGAGGAACATCAATGATGAGAGAGAATCATTGATTGACTGCCTCCTACACCCCCTCCCCCCAACTAGGGGTCAAGCCCAAAACCCAGGTTGACTGGAATAGAACCCAGGACCGTTCAGTCTGCAAGTTGACTGTCTATCCACTGAGCCAACCAGCTAGGGCAACATTGGTTTGTTGTTCCACTTATTTATGTATTCATTGGCTGACTCTATTTTTTAAAAGGGAGGTATATCTATATCTATATCTATATCTATATCTATATCTATATCTATATCTATATCTATATCTATATAAACTTTTATTGATTTTAGAGAGAGGGAAGGAGAAAGAGAGAGAGAGAGAAACATAGAAGAGAGAGAAGCATTGATTGGCTACCTGGTACTGGGAATCTAGCCCACAATCCAGGCATCCTATCCACAATCCATCTGATGGGTGTGTGCTAGGTCCTTGTGATGCTATTTTGCATCCCTGATAGTAATGATGTTGTTCACCTTTTCATGAGTGTATCTGTGTGCCCTCTTTGGTGAAACTTGTATCTTTTGCCCATTTTTCTGATTGGGATGTTCATTTTCCTGTTTAATTTTAAGAGTTTTTACATCTCCCACCCCCAAGGACCCTCCATGTTGGATACCACTCTTTGGTGGGTATCCTACAGGATGTCCTTTCATCCCCTTGACAGGGTCTTTCACTGCCCAATGCCGTTAGCTTCAGTGATGTAACCGATCGCCTTTTCCTTCTCTGTGCTGTGCCTCTACTCGATGCTGAGCCCCAGATCCTGAGGATTTTCCCACCTTTGTTTCTGAAGTTTGATCACTTATATTACTTCCCGGCGTGCTCTCCAGAGCATCCAAAGACAGCGGCAGAGTAGGCAACGGGAGATACTGAGGGGACCAGGTCTGGCCAAGTCTGGTCATTGGTGAAGGTAGAAGTCACGTTCATTTACATCGTAGGGGTGAGGCAGCACAGCGAGGTGGAGAACAAATGATTCCTGAAGGTGTCCACACCTCAGTTCTTCTTCCCCTTTGACCCTGTATAGCCAGTGACTGCCCTTCAGAAAAATAATTCAGACTTCTCTCCAAGTCCCTTCAACTCATCACCTCAATTACAGTGGTAGGAACTGAATAATAATTATGATTACTATTAACAATGTAATTGTGCTATATAATAAAAGGCTAATGTGCAAATCAACCGAATAATGGAACAACTGGTTGCTATGATGTGCACTAACCACGGTGGGGTGGGGGGTGGGGGGGAAGAGACGCCCAACACAAAAGCTGTCCCCTGGTGATCAGTGGATTCCCACAGGGGGAGCGTAGCTCAGCCAGAAGCCCAGCTCACAGCTGGCGAGTACAGCTGCAGTGGCAGGAGCCTCTCCTACTTCCACGGCAGCACTAAGGATGTTCAACTGCTGGCTTAGGCCCACTCCTCATGGGGGAACAGGCCTAGCTGTCAGTTGGACATCCCCCAAGGGCTCTCAGATTGCGAGAGGGTACAGGTAGGGCTGAGGGACCCCCCCAAGTGCATGAATTTCATGCACTAGGCAGCTAGTTGGTAATAAATAATTATCAACCTTTGTCCAATATGTCTCAGTTCAATTGCACTAGCACTTTACATTTATTCTCACTGGGGCTCAAACAAATCCTAGAAGACTATGCTGTTAGTAGCCCAGCCGGTGTAGCTCAGTGGTTGAGTATCGACCTATGAACCAGGAGGTCATGGTTTGATTCCCAGAGAACATACCCAAGTTGTGGGCTCAATCCCCAGAGGTGGCATGCAAGAGGCAGCCAATCAATGATTCTTCTCATTTATATTTCTATCTCTCCCTCTCCATTCTTCTCTAAAATCAATAAAAATATATATTTAAAAAGAATATGCTGTTAGTATAATTCACCTTTTATAACTTAAAAAAAGGTTTATTTACTTATTTCAGAGAGAGGAAGAGAGAGGGAGAGAAGGATAGAAACATCAATGATAAGAGAGAATCATCAATCAGCTGCCTCCCACAACCTGGGCATGTGCCCTGACCAGGAATGGAACTGTGACCTCCCACTTCATAGGTTGATGCTCATTGAACCATACTGGCCCGGCCCCTTTTAGAACTTAAGGCCATGAAGGCTCCGAGGGGTGAGGTTCCCTGAGAGATCACCGGGCCGTAGGGAAGAAGAACGGGGTTCTGAATCCTAGATCACTTGGGGAGCTGTCCTTAACCGTGGTCAGGCTTCAGAGATGCCCTTGGCAATGAGACCTGAGGGTGCCCACCAAACGAAGTGTTTGTGCTGGTACAACAAAAATGAAATATTTGTCCTAGGCAAACGAGTGGACCTTTTCTTCACACCACACACAGAAGTTAACGCAAAATGTATCTGTGAGCTAAATGTAAGCGCTAATCCCAAAGGAATCTCAGGAGCAGACGTAGGGGTCCATCTTCACGACCAAGCAGGGAGCAGTCAGCCCCGGGGCCTCGGAGGCACCACAGACCTGGCCGGCTCTGTCCGTTGCACCCGGGACCCAGTTCTAAAGGGGAAGCCGGCCCACCGGCCTTTGCCAACAAGCAAGACAGGAGGCTATGGGGCCCAGGAACCGCCCAGGCACCCCGGCGTGGGCAGAGCGGCTGTGAAGGCAGGGCCTGGAAGGCCGCCCTGGCCAGCTGCCTGCTCTCCCCGGGGCTCTGCCAGGGTGGAGCCAGCACTGGCCCTGGATGACACCCGGACATCCGATCGGGGACTGTTTAGATGGGATGGAGAACACAGCTTAACAGCCCAGCGTGGCGGGATTGTCACATGGCGGCACAAAAGAGGCAGAATTATTCCCGCGAAACCATGAAGGAATGTTATTGCCCGGTGACGTTATAAATCAACTTCTCTGTAAATGCAATAAAACAATTGTTTAGTCTGCATGATTCATACCACAAACCTTAGCATTCTGGGTTTTGATCTTATTGCCGCAATAAACTGTCTAGACAGCAATTAACAAACGGTTTTGCCTTCAGATGTTTGGAGGCTGGTACCTCGGGAATCGGCAATCACGAATCCAGGGCTTCTTCCTGGCTCCCATTAATGATCAGGTTGGGGTGATGGGAAAAGCCCGAAATCTTGTCGGAATGAGCCTCCTAGACACCTCCTGCTCTCCCCAGCTCCACGCTTCACCAGCTCATGCTGCCTTATAACTGGCAGGAAATCCAAATGTTCCGCTTTTTCTTAAGCCTTGACTCGGGATTGTATGTCCCTTTAGATTAGAAAGAGGTTGCCAGAAGTAATCCTAAAAACTAGCAGCATGGAGACTCTGAACTGGACACCTAGGGTCCCATGAGGCCACAGGAAGAGACTGTATTGGACAGTGACCATCTGTGCCTTCCGAGGGCTCCCCAGAGGCGATGCCCCACCCACAGGCTACCCAGTCAGTCTTCACATGGTCCCACAAGGGTGCCGCTGAGGCTGCCCAACCTCTGAAAGAGAAGCCACTTGCCCGAGGGCCAGAGCTGGTGGGAAAGGGCTGGGGATGCGTTCCACTGGCTCCCGAGCCCTCCTCTTCCCACAGGTCACATCTATACCCACGGAGAAGGGACACGAGGTTCCAAAGACCCGCATTTAAAATCCCCAGCCCAAGCTCTCATGTAGCGGCTGCTCATCGCATGCCCCGCTTCCAAGCTGAGGCAGGAAGGGTCCTGTGCACGTGGAGAGGGATGAGGCCGTAGTGTTCCTGGTGAGAGGGAAAGACTGGAAACCAACTACGTGTCCACCAACAGGGAACTAAACAGTGCAGCGATGGGACAGACCCAAACTATAGAGCTATTCCGCCATTTAGTTAAGGGGAAAGGGACGGGTCTATGTGAACTGCCATCCATTACAGGCCGACGGGAACAAGTTGGAAGACAAAACACAGAAAACAGAAACCAATGCCATGTATTCTTTACAGACTCTTATTTACACAGGGACGTGCAAGGAAAAAGCCCTGGAGCCCTGGTTCCCATTGGGAGGGGGACAAAAAGAAATTGGGAGGAAGATCATCAAAGAGGGCTTTCGCTTTATCTGTAATGTTTTAGCTTTTTGCAAAGGATGTGCTCCTTCTTCCTTCCTACTTAACTCCCATATACTTATCCAATCATCTATCCATCCTTCCATGCAGCCATCCATCCACTCATCCATCCATCATCCCTTCATCTACCTACTCACCCCTTCAGGCTGCCTTGGCCTGGTACTCTATGCCAGATTGTTGAGATTACAGAAGCCAATAGATCCCAGATTAGTTGGAAAGAAAACCAGACCCCAGGCGACAGGAAATATTTGCCCCTGAAGGGAACAGAGAGAGAAAACCTGGGAAAGTGTTTGGCTGCTGTCCCAGCCCTGAAGGCTGTTTAGGAAGTGACGTGATACCCACTCACCTCCCGGGCTCGGGGCTCAGGGCTCGGGGAAGGAACACAGCTAGATCAACATCAGTAACAGCGTGAGGCTGCACCTTTGGACAAATGCTCCCACCGAGCGGAGAACAGAAGTGGGGCTCACGGGTGACAGTCTGTCACACTCTTCTAAACAAAAAGGGCTCCTCTGGCATCTTCCCCATCTTTTCCGCCCTTCCTTCTGCCACCCCCTCACCTCCATTTTTTTTACCAAATACCATCTGCCTGGGAGGAGACCGTGCAGGCCACGCTGGGGATGGCTGCCTTGTTTACAGAGAAAACAGACTCCGCGGAGTTCCAGGGTTTGGAAAGGAAGCTCTCCCAGGAAGGAATGCCAGGTTTCTCTTCTGCGGGGAGAGCAGTGGGGTGGGGCTGTCCTGTCCAGAAAAACCGACTTTTAAATGTCACAAAAATCATATACCTATGGATGAGGACAGCGGGGTGTGTGTGTGTGGGGGGGTAAGGGCAGAGGGTGGAGTGGGGACCAGGTGGAGGGAAGCTATGTGGGGGGGTGGGGGAAAGGAGAAACAATTGTAATAATCTGAACAATAAAGATTTATTGAAAAATAAATAAATAAAAATAATGTCCCTCCTGCCGACACCTCAATTGCAGAGGAAGAGTTCGTCCACAATCTTTGGCCTTGGCGCCAGGAGCCGCCATTTTTTCAACTTAGCCCTCAACCGGGCCTGGACCTTGGTCGCCAGTCCTGTCTCTGTGAGGCTTCCCTCACTGAGCTGACTCAGGCCTCTTCCTGTCTCCATGGTAAAGGCGCACCTCATCTCTGAGAGTAACACTGAGCCTTCCCCGCTTTACCCCAGTGACCCCAGGGCTATCTAATTATCAGCTTCATTCTCAGGGGACAGAGCAGGAAAGGTTGGTTCTAGTCTGAACGAGGTGAGGGCCGAATGTGAAAGCCAGTCAGTAACGGGGAACCACGATGGGGAGGGCCCTTCTTCCTTTCCGATCTCAGCTGGAGGATGAGATGGTCAGAGCAGGGTGTGTGGAGGTGGACCTTGTGTTTCCACCTGATCTTGGACAGCATTCGCCCTGGTTTCCTCATCGCTAAACGGGGGGAAGACGTCCCCAATGACATGCGTTCCTCCGGAGTCGCGTTCACAAATCGATGCAGTTACCGCTCACTTACCGCCTGCCCTTTGGCTGCATGCTGGGCTTCAGGGTTCCAACAAGGCCTCCCCCAGGAGCTGCAGGCTGCTGTCCTGTTGGAGGGGACATGTGGGAACAGATGACAGATCCACACATAAATGTAAAGGAGGTGATGTTGGCCAACAATAAGTGCATCGAAGACATTGGGCTGGACATGACTCAGGGGAAGGTTAGCACTCTCACCAAGGTGGTCAGGGAAAGCTTCCTGGAGGAGGTTGCAGTGGAGCTAACATTGAATAATGAAGAACAGGCATGGGGACATCTTGGGGAACAGCAGCTGTGGGAGCAGGCACCACAGAGGCCCTGAAGAGGGAATAAGCGGGGGTGGGAGCTCTGCAGAGAAGCTCACACGATTAGGGCCACGTGATTGGTGCCAACACAGGGAAGGGAAAAGAGTAGGTGGTTTTGTTGTTCAGGTGTGTATGTGTGCGCGTATGTGTGTGTGTGTGTTAGGGAGGAGGAATTCTACAATTAAAATTTATCAGACTAAATATTGAGTTGCTTTTACAAAATTTCAGAGCTCATAGCATACAGCAAGTCATCTCTATTGTTTTAAAGTCTGTCCATGTCAAACTTCAATGATGATTTTAGAAAAAAGTGGACCTTTTATTGAAGTCAAAATACAACACTTATACTATGTAAATGTAAAGGGTCCAATGACATGAAAATAATGCAATGTACGAATTATATTAAATGAGTCTATATTTAAAAACTATTTGCGAAGCATTAGAATCTTATTCAACTTAAACATGAGCCATTTGAGCATCGACTGAATAACAGGAGTTGGACTGGAAAGAAACCAAGATCAGTAGTGTAGAGAGACCCGGCCACACCCATGCATGGAGGTGGGTGCTCATGCCCGCGGCTCTGAAGATGAATTGACCCAGCATGGACCCCTGAGCCCTGAGCCTTCCCACATGACCTCCCTCCTCTGTTCCCTGCACAGCCACGAAGGCCCACAGTACCAGGTGCCCAGGGGACCTGGTACTGTGGGCCTTCGTGGCTGTGCAGGGAACATCGTAGCAAAAAGTCCACTGGCGAAGACTTGGGCAGGAACTGGACGCTGGGCGGCATTTGTCTGATGTGATCACTCTCTTAGCCTGGGAGCCTCTCGGCCCAGAGCGCCATCACCTTCCTGAGCTTTTCTCCTGGAAGAGCGCCTGCCCCCTCCACTGCCTTCTCCCCTCCTCCTCCACCTTCCGGGCTGCTGGCTGCGCTTCTGACAGAGCAGCCCTGTGGCCGCTCACTGTGGCCTCCCCCCTCCCACCTGTCTCAGCCAGCTGCACTGCTCCCCATGCCGGTCCCCAGCATCAAAGGGGCCTGGGATCCCAGCTTCATTGCTGGGCTGCAGCTCAGGCTGTGAGGACGCCTGGTCTGCAGGAGGCGGCACTTTGTCCCGAGAGCACGTCATTCAGTTCATTTTCTCCCAGTTTTCTGGGTACTTTCCCTTCTTCTCTTTCACCCACTTTCAAGTTGGGAGCCAAATGAGACTCCAGATGGGCTTCCGAGGAGCGGCTGGGTGGTGCCCACCACCTGCTCCTCTCCTTCTGCCTCCAGGGGCGGCCTCCCCGGGACCTTCTCTCAGGAGCTGGGCACCTGCATCCACCAGGGAGAGTGAGCGGCTCTCTGTCCCTGCCCTGGGTGAGGGTCGATCTCCTGATTCCCAGGCCCCTCCTGCCACCGGGAAGGCTGACTGTCCTAGAGGCCCCTGGGGCCGCCCTCCCTCTCTACGATGCCCTCTGTCCTGGTGTCGGTCATGTTCGCCCCTCTGTCCTGGTGTCGGTCACGTTTGGGCTGGAACAGAGGACCCAAGGTCCTCCCAGAGGGACTAAGAGCCTGCATTCAGCTGGGGAACTCTGGAGAGACTGGTCACTCTGGCAGGCCTTGAGGCTCATGTCTTTTGTGTGACCCCGTTTGTCCCAGTAAAACCAGGTGCTGCTGATGGGGTGACGCAGGGACCAGGCTCCTTCCCCCGGTGGTTTCCATCCTCAGCTCAGGGCCCCCGGGCAGCCCTGGGGAGGGTCGCCTCCCCACCGAGTGGTCCTCAGAGTGTGCCTCCGCAGAGGAGGGCTGGCTTTGCCACCTTTTGCTCCTTCAAGTCCCTCCTCTTCTCCTAGTGCCTCTCACCAAGGGGGGCTGAGCCTCCTGTCAGTCCTCAGACTCTGCCAGGAGCCGTGGTTGGAGGGTTAAATGGACGAGTGACATAATCTGAGTGATGTTTAGAAACGGTGAGGAAGAGGGTTGGGGAAGGGGCTTGGAGGTCATTGTGGTTAGTGGTCCAGGCCCACCCAATGGGAGTGGCAGGCCTAAGGAGGTGGATACAACTTGAAGGGGGCTGAGTTCTGGAGGACAGGAGGTCAGTGAGGCACTTGGTGGCACTCAGTTACCATGTTGTGAAGGTTCAGTTTTAGGATAATCGATTACTTCCAGTGTGTTTCCTGAACTTCCCACGCTCTGTACAACAGGAGGGCTCCCCAAGCCACACCAGGTCACTCTGAAGCACCTAGTTCAGCTAATCAGGGAGACTGGACCAATGCATCCCACAGGACACCTACCAGGAAGGCCACCCCACCAAGACTGGGAGACCTGGGAGATCTACCTGACACTCAAAAACAGATAGAGAGAGGCAGCCAAAATGAGATACAAAGAAACACACTCTAAACAAATAAACAGGAGAAATCCCAAGAAAACAAACTAAATGAAATGGAGGCAAGCAATCTACGGGACACAGAGTTAAAAGCAATGGTTGCCAGGATGCTTAAGAAACCAATAGAAGAACGGATGAACTCAGTGAGAACCTAGAGGGCAAATAAGTGTAAAAAAGGACATAGAAATCACAAAAAAGAACCAGTCATAAATGAAGAATACAATATCTGAAATGAAGAATACACTAGACGTAATCAATTTCAAATTAAATGAGGCATAGGATCAAATCAATGATTTGGCAGACAAGTTAGCAGAAAACACCCAATCAGAGCAGGAAAAATAAAAAACAAATAAGAAAACGAGGACTCTTTAAGTGACCTCTGTGTCAACACTAAGTTGCCAAGAGACATATAAAAAGATGCTTGATGTCACTAATCATCAGAGAAATGCAAACTAAAACCTCGATGAGATATCACCTCATACCTGTCAGAATGGCTGTCATCAGTAAATCAACAAACAACAAATGTTTGCAAGGATGAAGAGAAAAGGCAACCCTGGTACACTCTTGGGAATGCAGATTGATGCAGCCACCACGGAAAACAGTATGAAGGTTCCTAAAGGAATTAAAAATGGAACTGCGATTCCACTTCTGGGCATCTATCCAAAGAATTCCAAAACACTAATTCAAAAGGTTATATTCACCCCGAGGTTCACAGCTTTGTTATTTATAATAGCCAAGATATAGAAACAGCCCAAGTGCCCATCTTCAGATTAGTGGATAAAAAAGTGGTGGTACGTAAATACAATAGAATATTACTTGACCCTAAAAAACCATGAAATCTTACCTTTTGCAACAGCATGGAGGGACCCAGAGGATTTTATGCTAAGTGAAATTATTCAGACAGAGAAAAACAAATACCATAGGATTTCACTTATAAATGGGATCTAAAGAACAAAACAAACAAAATAGAAACAGATTAATAGATACAGAAAATGGATTGGTCATAGCCAAATGGGAAGGGGGTTGGGGACTGAGTGAAGAAAGTGAAGGGATTAAGAAGTAAAAATTGCCCTAGCTGGTGTTGCTCAGTGGATAGAGCATCAGCCTACAGACTGTAGGGTCCCCCTTTGGGTTCCAGTCAAGGGCATATACTCAAATTGTGGGCTTGATCCCCAGTAAGGACATCCAGGAGGAAGCTGATCAATGATTCTCTCTCCTCATTGATGTTTCTAACTCTCTCTCCTCCTTTCCTCTGTGAAATCAACAAAAATATGTTTAAAAAAAAAAAAAAGAAGCAAAAATTCATAGTATAAGTTAGACCATACCACCCTGAGGGTGCCTGAATGTTCAATTTGTGGTTTTAATTTGCATTTCTTTTTAAAAAATATATTTTTATTGAATTTTGAGAGAGAGTGGAAGGGAGATAGAGAGAAAGAAACATCCATTGGCTGCCTCCTGCACTTTCTGGGACTAAGCCTGAAACCCAGGTATGTGCCCTGACCGGGAATTGAACCAGCAACCTTTTGGTGCATGGGACAATGCCTAATAAACTGAGTCATACCAGCCAGGGCTAATTTGCATTTCTTGATTATAAATGAGACTAGTCATCACTTTACACATTTACTAGAGGCCCAGTGCATGAAATTCATGCGGGGGGGGGGGGGGAGGAGGAGCAGTGTCCTTCAGCACGCCCTGCACCCTCTTGTAGTCCAGGACCCCTCACTTCTTACTGCCCGCCTGCTCACTGCCCCTTACCACTCAGCTCACTGCTCCTAGTGCCACTGTGCTCGCCAGCCATGAGCCCGGCTTCTGAATGAGCAGTGTTCCCCCTGTGGGAGTGCACTGACCACCATGGGGAAGCTCCTGCATTGAGTGTCTGCCCCCTGGTGGTCAGTGTGCATCATAGTGACTGGTCGTTCTGTCCTTTAGCCGTAATGGTCATTTAAGTTTTTATTATGTAGACTAAAGGCCTGGTGCATGAAATTCATGCATGGGGGATGTGTGTCCCTCAGCCCAGCCACCACCCTCTCCAATATGGGACCTCTTGAGGGATGTCTGACTGCCCATTTAGGCCCAATCCCAGTGCAATTGGGCCTAAATGAGCAGCCAGACATTCCTCTCACAATCCAGGGCTGCTGGTGCCAACCACTAGCCTGCCTGCCTGCCTGCCTAATTGCCCCTAACTGCTTCTGTCTGCCACCCTGATCACCCCCTAAGCACTCCCCTGCCAGCCTGATCAACGTCTAATTGCTCTCCTGCAGGCCATCTTGTGGTGGCCATCTTGTGTCCACATGGGGGCAGTCATCTTTGACCATATGGGGGTGGCCATCTTGTGGGTTGGAGTGATGGTCAATTTGCATATTACTCTTTCATTAGAAAGGATTGGGCATTCATGCTTCCTCTTTTGTGAAATGTCCACTAAAGTATTTTGCCCTCATTGGTTGATTATTACTTTTTTTAAAGAATGTTTATTGATTTTTAGAGAGAGAGGTAGGGAAAGAAGCATTGATATGAGAGCACATCTATTGATTAATGGCACATAATTGATTATTACCTCCTACTCCCCTTCCACCAGGGAGTGAGCCTGCCACCTGGGCATGTGCCCTGAGCAGCAATCGAACCAGCAACCCTTTGGTATATGGGCCGATGCCCAACCCACTGAGCACACCTGCCAGGGCCATTGGTTGGTTCTTGCATGTGACCAGGGACTGAACCCACAACCTTGGTGGATCAGGGCGATGCTCTAACCCACTGAGCTACCTGGCTAGGACTCTCCCAACCTGTTTTTCCATGGGCGTTTCCTTGGCTCTTGGCCATTTGCTCAGCCATAAAAACTTTAGAGTCAGCTTGTTAAATTCTTGAAAAACCTGACTCTGCAGGTTGAGTCCATTTTTGGCAAGTTATATTTTTCTAAGAATTCATTTATTTATTTATCTAAATTTTCAAATTTATTGGCATATTGTGGGACCTGGGGCAGCCCTTCTAATCAAACTCATTGATATATTTGCAAAAATGTCCTTGCATTTAAAAAGTTTGCTGCATATGTACAGTCTCTTAACATTTATTTGTGCTGTTCTGTTTTTTCCTTGATATTTTAGGTGGATGTTTGTCAATTTTATTAGACTTTCAATTCTTGCCTGTGTTGATTCTTTGTTTTGTATCCCCGTTTTTTATCTTGTTAATTTCTGCCTTTGTATTTTATTATTTCCTGCCTCTGCTTTTAAGGATGTTATTCTATTGCTACTTTTCTGATTTCTTACGTTGGATGACAGGCTAATAATTTTCATCCTTATTCTTTTCTTTTTTTTTTTTTTAAATATATTTTATTGATTTTGTACAGAGAGGAAGGGAGAGAGATAGAGTTCGAAACATCTATGAGAGAGAGTCATCGATCAGCTGCCTCTTGCACACCCCCTACTGGGGATATGCCCACAATCAAGGTACATGCCCTTGACCGGAATCGAACCCGGGTCCTTCAGTCCCCAAGCCGACGCTCTATCCATTGAGCCAAACCGGTCCCGGCTCATCCTTATTCTTTTCAAATGTAAGCATTTAAGTTCTTAGGTACTGCCTAGTTGCATATCATAAGTTTTGTGTAGCACATTATTGCTGTTACGATACCTTCAAAATTCAATAAGAACTTATCCTTTTAGCCATGATTTTTTTTTTTTTAAATGTGACTTAAACTTTCCAAATGTGTGGGTTTCTCATCACCTTTTTGTTATGGATTTCTCACATTGTAGACAGAGGACATGGTGTAAATGTTACTCAAACTTGAAAATGGATGAGGTGAGCTATATTCTTAGGGCAAAAAATACAAAATAACATCATTTCTTTTCATAGTATAGTTAAGTGGCTCAGTTGGTTTAAGTGTCATCCCATGTATTTTAAGGTTGTGGGTTCGATTCCCAATCAGGGCACATACCTGGGCTTTGTGTCCCATCCTTGATTGGGGTGTATGTGGAAGGTGGCTGGCTGATGAATGTTTCTCAGATCAAAGTTTCTCCCTCTCTCTCTGTCTCTCTTTTTCCCTTCCTCTCTTTAAAAATCAATAAACATATCCTCGGGTGAGGATAAAAACCATGCAGGAAAATGATAAAGTCCAACTTCAGGCTGGGGGTTTTCTGGGGAGGCAGCAGGGAATGAGGTCAGAGGGTGGGAGGGACGCTTGCTCTATCTGTATAATTTTTTTTTCTCCTCTTAAACACTCTAGTAAAAAGATTTGAAAGTAATTTAGTGAATTCCACAAGGCCTTCTCGGAAATTCCTGGGGCTGGATGTGTTTCAGAATTTAGAATTTTCTAGATCTTAGGGAGACCATATGGAGCACATTCCTATACTACATAATCCCAGTGGAAACTGGGGCAGCCCTTCTAATCAAACACATTGATATATTTGCAGTAAGATGTCTGTGCTGTATTACAAAGTAGGCGAAATATTCGGGCTGCACACAGCGCTTGGTTTCCAGAGTGTAAATAGTTTTGTTTGTTTGTTTGTGTTTTTTTTTTTTTTAAATATATTTTATTGATTTTTCACAGAGAGGAAGAGAGAGGGATAGAGAGTTAGAAACATCGATGAGAGAGAATCATCGTTCAGCTGCCTCTTGCACACCCTCCACCGGGGATGTGCCCGCAACCAAGGTACATGCCCTTGCCCAGAATCGAACCCGGAACCTTTCAGTCCACAGGCCGACGCTCTATCCACTGAGCCAAACTGGTCCCGGCCAGAGTGTGAATGTTTTGCGAATACAGAAAAAGAAGCGTGGACTTGTAGATATTACCATGTATTACATCTGGATGGTGTGAAACAGGTCTGCTACTTTATTAGTTTGTTCTTTGAATATTTGAAGTACGTCCAAATGTAAGGTTATTAAAACTTCTCTTAAGCCTGGCCAGTGTGGCTCAATAGTTGAACGTTGACCCCGTGAACCAAGAGGTCACCAGTTCAATTCCCAGTCAGAGCATATACCCGGGGTTGCAAGTTCAGTCCCCGATAGGGGGCATGTAGGAGGCAGCCCATCGATGTTTCTTTCTTATTGATGTTTCTACCTCTCTATCCCTCTATACTCCTCTTCCTTCCTCTCTCTAAAAATCAATAAAAGTCTATTTATTTAAAAATAAAACTTCTTTTAAGACAGTGGTTCTCAACCTTTCTAATGCCATGACCCTTTAATACAGTTCCTGATGTTGTGATGACCCCCAGCCATAAAATTATTTTCGTTGCTACTTCATAACTATAATTTTGCTACTGTTAATGAATCTTAATATAAGTTTTCTGATGGTCTTAGGCTTTAGAGCAGTGGTTCTCAACCTGTGGGTGGAGGCTTTAAGCAATGTGGGTTTTCAAATGAAAAAACAATGATGGAAAAAGGGGTGACATCCAAATGCAACCTGTAAAGTGGTGAGTAGAATTTTATCAACATGAATTTCTTCATTTTGACAAATGCACCCGGGTAATGTTAACATTAGGAAAGCTAGTTGAAGGCGTAGGGGAACTTGGTACTATCTTTGCAACTTTTCTACAATTTATTGCAAAACAACAATTTTTTTTTTTGAAAGAGAGACACCATTTAGCATTGGCGAGGGTATAGATGTAAGTGCCCCAGGTCTCACATGCTGGATGGTGAGAGGGTCCAGTGATTGAAGCTTTTGAGGGCACATTAGCTTCCTAGGGCCACTGTGACATGTGACCACAGACGGAGTGGTTTAGAACAGCATAGGGTTAACCCCACGTTCTGGAGGCTGGTCGTCCACAATCATGGTGTCAGCAGGCCAGGCGCTGAGGGTCTGCCTCCCTCTTCCAGATTCTGGGGCTCTTGGTAGTTCCGCTGCCCCGTGGCTCCCAGCGACATCACTCCAATCTCCGCCTCTGTCTTCATGGGTCGTCTCTTCCTCCGTCTGTGTTTCTTCTCTTCTTACCGGACACTGGCTGCCGAGTTCAGAATGTGGTCACCTCCTGAGGTCCGGGGAGGAGAAGCTGGTCACCCAGCATCATTCCAGGCACCCAGTGGTTCCTGGGGGGCTGGCTGCCACCATCCTGGACAGTCAGATTTCAGAACGCTTCCCTCAGTGTGGAAAGTTCTAATGGGCATTATGACTGTCCACCTCGTTTTGTAGGATTTCCGCCTGGGGAAGACCTTCTTGTGCTTTAAGCACACTGAGCTGTCCAGGGGAAGGTAATTGAGTGGATAAGTGTGATTCCAAGTTTATCATTCCACAGACCCCCCTCACCTACCCTTCCCACTCCACATCCTTTCACCCATGCAAACATCCCCAGTAGATCCTGTGTCCCGTGTTCTGGACAAACTGGTTTAGGAAGCCACGATCTGGGGAGCCCAGTCTTGCAGGAGGGGCCCTGTCTTTGTGTGGCCGAAATGAAGTTATTTATGGGGGCTGGAGACGACCCGGGAAGATGAAAGGTTTGGTGGTAAAGGAAAGCAGAAGCTGGGAGAAGTAGGTTTCTCCTCAGAGCAATGACCGCGTAGATAGGATAAATCATCAGACCATTAAACCTTCACGGAGAGTGCTCGTAAACCTGCTGGGCCCACAGAGCATGCTCTCCCGAGCGGCAGCCCATGCCCCCCATCCCTTTCCTCAAACCACCACCAGTCCCATTCACCCTCCTGGACTCTCTGCCAGGACACCGAACCGGAAAATCATGTCCAACGTCATTCCTTGGGTGGCCAAGCATCCCTCAGGGCTAAGTTCCGGCACACCCAGTCAAGGGGTCACCCTATGTCCCCTGGACCTTGGGGATCAGCAGAGCCTGCGGCTCAGAGGGCAGGCTTTTTTTTTTTTTTTTTTTTTTTTTTCATATTGAGCTCTCTCTCCTGATGCTCGGGCAAGATCCTCTTCACTCACTTTTCCTCCTTTAATCCTCACAACCAAATGGGGGCTGTGTCATGGTTGTTCCTGATGGACAGGTGACGGACAGGTGACAGAACAGGCCCAGGACGCTGATGTGACTTGCCCAGATCATCCATTCTGCTGGTGGCTGCGTCTCCACAGCCCATGCTCTGACCGGCTCTCCTTCTCCTTCTTTTTTACTCTGCCTCCTGAACAAATGGGAATTTCTGGGGTTTCTAGAAGCTTCCCACAAGAAACAAGCCTCCTTTCCTTGTTCCCCAGAGGGGTCAGACTTCCAGCTGCATTGCGTGTTAAAAAGTCAAGTCCCATCATCTATAACTGTCTGGACCTCTTCATTGGCAAAGACCAGGTTGGAAGGATGGCCAATACATCACTCAGAGATGCTCATTGGCTGTGGCTGCCCGAACCCCTCACCACCAGGGAGCCCTCAAGACAGGATGAGGTGAGATTTCCCCGCCAAACCCAGGACCTATCAGAGCAGAGCACCTGTGGCCACAGGGAAAGCCTGGCTTCCCCGACATTCTCCCCAGAGGAGGAGGGAAAGCATCGGCCTGCTCATCGATCACTTTTATGGAGGCTTCCCGCGTGCCAGGCACTGCCTTATTTCACTCACGTCTCACGTCTCACTATCTGTGAAACAGATAAAGCTGTTATTCCAGCTCAGAGAGGAAACTGAGGTGTGGGGCACTTCCGTGCATCCAGACCAACGGCTGTCCATTGGGGTAGGGTCTGGGGCATTTTTTGTTCTCACAATTTGGAGGTGCTGCCAAACAGCCCCCAACGCACCAACCATCCCCCTCTCCACCAACAAAGAGTGATCAGGACGCAGATGTCCATAGTGCTGAGGCGGAGAGATCCAGTTCTAAACCAAGAGGAGGCCTGAGGGACCCTCTCACCCCAGAGCTTGAGGGGTTCACCTATCATCCCACACCTGGCAAGAAGCAGAGTAGCGGAGAAACCAAGATGGCGGCATAGGGTAGACACACAAATGCAGTCTACCACAACAAATTTGAATTTAGAACCGAAAAACAGGGGAAACATCACCCAGAGGCTGGCTGAGAGGATGCTCTACCATCTGGGAAGGAGAAAGAAGGCGCACTGAACCTCAGGAACTGTGAAGGTTCGGAGAACTGTGCGCGTGAAAAGGCGGTCGCAGAGTTCGCTGCCGGCTTGCTTGCGGAGCGCAGAGAGGGCAGGACGAGTTTGCTATCGGCTTACTCCTGCGCAGGGAGAGGGCAGACAGCTAATACACAGCTGGCTTTCTTGTTCGGGAGGAAAACAGAACCACCCTATTGCGCTGATAGATGGCCCCAGACAGGGAGAGGCCAGACTGTCAGGCAGTGGGCAGAGATCTCTTGGAGGTGTGTGAAGCCAGCGGGCATTACTGCAGGACTCAGAAACCGGACCCTCGTAGGGAGGGGCTGAATAAAGCTTGTCTGCACTATCCAAGCGGAGCACAGAAGCCCTTCCAGTGGCTAGCTTCCTCATTCGCTGCCAATAGGACTCTCCTAGGGAGGGGCAGACAGGAATCTAAAGCTTATCTGCAACCAATTGTTCGGGATTCAACAAAGCTTGTCTGTGCCACCCCGAGACTCCGCCCCATTCAAGCGGAATACAGAAATCCTTCTAGCTGAGACACTTCTGATCCTCATAGCCAATTGGCTTGGAGATCAACACTTCCAGTGATACCAACAACAAGCAAGGCTTAACAACAAGACCGAACACACAGCCCACAAAGGGCTACACCAAGATTGTCCACCTCAGGTAACTGGGAGGCTGACTCACTGAATCATATAGGACACCTTAGCACACAAAGCCACCCTACCAACACAGGGAAGCTGTGAAAATGCCGAGACAAGGAAATAGATCACAAACAAAAGAAATGGAGGAAAAGAAGAGACTGGATATAGAGTTCAAAACCACGCTTATAAGGTTTTTCAAGAATTTCCTAGAAAAGGTCAGTAAAACCTATGAGGAGATGAAAAGGGATCAACAAGAAGTAATAAGGGATCAACAACAAGAAATAATAAGGGATCAACAAGAAATAAAGAATACATTGTCTGAAATAAAAAATATTATACAGAGTCCTAAAAACAGAATGGAAGATCGCAAGAATCAAGTCAAAGATTTGGAACATAAAGAGCCAGAAGACACTCCTCCGCAGAAGCGAGAAGACAAGAGAATCCAGAAAGTTGAAGATAATGTAAGAAATCTTTGGGACAACTTCAAGTGAACCAACATCAGAATTATGGGGGTCCCAGAAGATGAGAGAGAGCAAGATATCAAAAACATACTAAAAGAAATAGTGACAGAAAACTTCCCCCACCTGGTGAAAGAATTAGACTTACAAGTCCAGGAAGCGCACAGAACTCCAAACAAAAGGAATCCAAAGAAGACCACACCAAGACAAATCATAATTAAAATTTCAAAAGCAAAAGACAAAGAGAATATTAAAAGCAGCAAGAGCAAAGCAGGTAGTTACCTATAAAGGAGCACCCATACGATTGTCAGCTGATTTCTCAACAGAAACCATGCAGGCCAGACGGGAATGGCAAGAAATATTCAAGGTGATGAATAGCAAGAACCTACAGCCAAAAATAATCTACCCAGCAAAGCTATCACTCAGAATCGAAGGCCAGATAAAGAGCTTCACTAATAAAAAAAAGCTAAAGGAGTTCATCACCACCAAACCAGAATTATATGAATTGCTGAAGGGGGTTCTTTCGGAAGAGAAAGTAAATAAAGATAAAAACTATGAACAACAAATATGTAACTATCAACAAGTGAATCTAAAAACCAAGGGAATTAAAAAAAAATCTGATGAACAATATTAACCTGAATATAATAGAATCAGAGGTATGGAAGGGTAGTGAACTGATGATTCTTGGGGAAAAGGGGAGAGGGGCGTATGGGAAGAGACAACATAAACTGTGCACCTATGGATGAGGACAATGGGGGGTGGGGAAAGGGCAGAGGGTGGGGTAAGAACCTGGTGGAGGAGAGCAATGGAGGGGGGGCGTTGAAATAAGGAACATTTGTAATAATATGAACAATAAAGATTTATTTAAAAAATAAATAAATAAAAATCTGAAAAAAATAAAAAATTAAAAAAAAGAAGCAGAGAAGCGATTCTGCTTTCTGCCCTCACCTTCCCACACCTGGGGGAACCTTTGCTGAAAGGTCAGCTTGGAGGGTGCAGACTTTGTGTCTGTTTGATGCTGGAACAGTGCTGGGCATAAAACAGGTGCCCAGGAAATATCTGTTGAATGAATGGATGAATGGATGGATGGATGGATGGGTGAATGAATGAATACTAAGTGCCATTCACTGGGGGTTTTCTGTCTGCCTGATCCTTTGCAAAACATTATTAGCATCTTCTCATTCAACCTTCAGAACCATCCCAGAGATAGCCACTGCCACTCCCAGTCTTAGTTTACAGACTAGGACAGTGGTCAGCAAACTCATTAGTCAACAGAGCCAAATATCAACAGTACAGCAATTGAAATGTCTTTGGAGAGCCAAATTTTTAAAACTTAACTTCTTCTAACGCCACTTCTTCAAAATAGACTCTCCCAGGCCGTGGTATTTTGTGGAAGAGCCACACTCAAGGGGCCAAAGAGACGCATGTGGCTCGCGAGCCACAGTTTGCCGACCACTGGACTAGAAGACCGGGTGGGCGGGCACCGAGAGGGGAGGTCCCACGCCAGGCTTACCCATTGGACAGTGACTGAGTAGGTCTGGGAGAGTCAGACGTTCCGCTTTTGGCGGGACAGTCCCGATCTTTAACAATTTGTCCCGCGTCCCGCGGCGTTTTAAAGAGTCCCTAATGTGACTGTTTTTATGCCAGGTGCACCTTCTCAATTGGATAGAACAGCATTGTTTCTCAAGGCAGCATCAAGATAACCACTAAGTGCACATAGGGCTGGCTCTTTAATTAAAAAAAAAAAAAAAAAGGAAGTTCTGCCTGTAACCTTGCTTAGAATTTGAATTCATCCTATTTCACAGATGTCCTGATTTTTCGGGACTGTTTTAAAATGCCATGGGACATGGGACAAATTGTTAAAAATCGGGACTGTTCCACCAGAAGCGGAATGTTTGGTCACCTTACTAGGGGGACAGTCAAGATTAACCTCTAACTGCATGGCTGCATTTCAGAATGTCTGGAATAAAAAGCAACTTCCAGCTCATGCATTGCTCCCTTTCTCACTGTCTTGGGGTTTATGAGTACTGTCCTCTCCTCACACTGACCCCTCTTTTGAAAAAAATAAAATAAAAGTTTTGGTTCTAATAGATACCATAGACCAGCGATTTTCAACCTTTTTTATCTCATGGCCCACATAAACTAATCACTAAAATTCTGTGCACACCAAAAATATATTTTTGCCGATCTGAACCCACCCATGCCAAAAAAGGTATAATTAAAAAAATATATATATATATATTTTATTGATTTTTTTTTTTTTTTTTTACAGAGAGGAAGAGAGAGAGAGTTAGAAACATCGATGAGACAGAAACATCGATCAGCTGCCTACTGCACACCCTCTACTGGGGATGTGCCCACAACCAAGGTACATGCCCTTGACAGGAATCGAACCCGGGACCTTTCAGTCCAAAGGCCGACGCTCTATCCACTGAGCCAAACAGGTTTCGGCAAAGGTATAATTTTGATTCATTCGCACCGGATAGCTATTGTTGCGTTGGCTGTCACTTTTTTGTTTAAATTTGACAATCTAAGGGAAAAGAGGTCAGTGCCATGGGTTTTAAAAACCTCCCGGCACACGGGCACATCACTACCACAGAAGGCGGAGGGCTGCGGAGACAGCGGGGAAAGGCCCTGGTGCCAGAGGGTGTTGTGATCAGAAAGAGAAAGTGGAAAACAACATTTCGTCCTGGGCGAGGTGGGGATTGCAGGCCCAGCCAGGAGGGGAAGCCGGCTTTGCTCCCCTGGGCTGGCCTTGCCTTCCTCAACTCCTGGTCCCCCTGAGCATTTTAATGAGCGTCCCCAACAAGCGGGCTCTCTATTGCATTTCCCTTTATGACTTTTTTTCTTCTTTTTAAATATGTATATATATGCCAGAGGAGAGGATTTGGAAAGAAAACAAGCCGGCTCCCAGGGCTCCTCTTTGTCATTAGCATTGGGCAAAAAACAACCTTAACGAGGTGTGAAGAGGCATCCTGCAGCCCATTGTGAGGGAGGCCCGGGATCTCTTAAACTCCTGAAAAGCTTTGGGGCCATTTATGATCCGGACACCACCCCTTCCTGACGAGGCTTGGAGGGAGCATCTTTCACTCTGGGGCCGCTTCCTGCAATTTACACGCCCAGGCGGCCCAGCCACACACTGAGCTCAGCTTCACGCAGGGTCCCCGCGGGGAAACAGGAGGGCCCCCAGCATGAAAGGGTCTCCCCGGTTGCTTCCAGAGATGACCTGTATGCATTGCCCTCCTGACTGGTGAGGAATTTATCAATGATGCTGCTAGAAAAAAAAAAAGAAGTAACAACTTGTGCTGTTCAGCAGAGAGAAGGGTTCCTTGACCAATAAATGCAATAGTATTTTACTAATCAGTCAACATTCTTCCTAAAACAGGCCTCACTTAAGGCTGAGGGATTTTTTTCTATTAGTGATGAGGACAGACACCTCAGATTTCATGGAATCCATGATTTGAAGAAAAAAGGAAATAATTGAATCCTTCATGTCTTCCTCATTTGGGAATCGGTTTTTTTTGTTTGTTTGTTTGTTTTTTTTTTGTTTTTTTTTTTAAAGGAAAACCTGTCCTGGCCGGTTTGGCTCAATGGATAGAGCTTCGGCCTGCGGATTGAAGGGTCCCAGCTTCAATTCCGGTCAAGGGCACATGCCTGGGTTGCAGGCTCGATCCCCAGTAGGGGGCATGCAGGAGGCAGCTGATCAATGATTCTCTCTTATCATCATTGATGTTCCTATCTCTCTGTCTCTCCCTCCCTCTTTGAAATCCATAAAAATACATTAACAAAAACAAAAAAAAGGAAAACCCATATGTCACAATTTATAGGGACCCTTCCTGATTTATTTGATAAATCTCACAACTGTTCAACAACCCTACTTTATGTACTTCTAAATTCCTAAGGGATTAGATCTTCAATGTTCTCACCACAAAAAAGAAGTGGTAATTATGTGGTGTGATTGAGGTGTTAGCTACAGCTATGGCAGTAAGGACATTGCAATATATAAATGTATAAAACCGGCAGGCTGCACATCTGAAACTTACACATTGTTGTATGTGATTTCTAGCTCAATAAAAGAACACAAAAACTTATAATTAAAAAATCTTAGCTCGTCATTTTTTCACTGCTATTAACTTGTAATATCAGCATTTTTTCAAATCAAGCACAATCCCTATTTGATTTTCATAGTTCCTTTTAATGGCATGCAATTTATACTTAACTTGCACATTTATATTTCCCTTGAATGAAATATAAAGAAAAAGAAAAGTGTATGAATTATATATTCTGCCACGCAAGATTTTATGGTTTATTCACAATCCGATTGGATAAATAATTCATGTGTGAAATCTGTTTGGTTCCTAGGTCCTCTGGGGAGATATGGGAGAAACAACCACAAGACTTAGAGCTACAAGGCCAGAGTGAAAGACACTTAGCAACCGCGTGGTCCTGAGCCCATCCTGTCACTCACTGTCACTGACCTCAGATTTCCTAACGTGATACCTATGTGGCTGCCTGTTAAATTATTATTTATTTATTTGGTGACTGGTAGTTATTTAACTGGGTGTAAACTATGAGCAAGGTGCTGTGAATGCATTATGTCAGTTAACTTCAGAAATAACCTAACACGTGGGGATAGTTACCAATGCACTCATGTAATGGGTGAGGATCCCGGGCCTAAGAGGGGTTAAGTGATTTACCCACAGTCACACAGGCTCCAAATGGCAGAGCTGGGATTTGAACCCACAAACGAGTGAATATGAAGCCGAGAGTCTACCTTGGGTCACAAACTAGGGAAGAGGTTTCAGATAGGAAGAAAGATCCCCCGCTGCCTGGAGACACCCTGCAGTGCTGTGGCTAAACACTCAGACATGAGAACAAGAAGCCTGGGTTCAAGCCTGAGCTCCATTAATTACTAGTTTTGTGAGAGTGGGCAAGGTACATAAACTCTCTATACCGTAGCTTTTGCATTTATAAAATTGGATGGATGGTAGTTAATTACAAACGACTGAATGAGTTCAAAGAACATAAAATGCTTAAGACAGTGTCTAAGATATGGTGACATATACCTTTAAGTATATTGTTATTCTAGCCACTACTAATATTCTTAAAAACCATAATATTCCTAGTTGATGAATTGACATAAAAAGAAATCCATTGGTACCATCACCAACTCTATCCTTCTGTAAACAACAAAGGATGAATGAACCAGCACAAATCATCTTTGTAAACCACCAATCTGATCACTTCACTTCCTGCTGAACAACTAGCCATAAAATATTTGCAAATTATATATATAATTTGCATATATATAATTTGCATATATATAATTTGCATATATATAGCCAGCAACCAGAATGCTGCAACAACTGGAACAATCGGTCACTATGATACCCACTGTGGCCAGCAAACTGGCTCAATTAGGGGGTGGGGACAGCCGGCCAACCTCTCTTGGCACCTCCCCCTGGCAAGCCCCACCCCTGCTTCCCCTCCTCCCCATTCCAATAGGGGGCATGGCTGGCTGGCCAACCTGTAGCCCGTCTCCCCACCTGGCCCCACCCCAGACCAGTCCCCCCAACCCAATCAGGGACAGGGTTGGCGGGCCAATTGCCTGTGGCCCTGCCCCTGATGGGTCGTCACCACCCCCATTGGCCTGTGGCCCCTCCCTCCAGCCAGCTCTGCCCCTGATTGGCCCCCCCACATACCAATCATGGGTGGGGCTGACTGGCTAACCTCCCCCTGCCCCTTCCCTGGCCACTGACCTCCGATCATCCCCTCCCCACCCCAATTCAGGGGCAAGACTGGATGGCCCACCACCCACAGTCCCTCCCCACAGCTGGCCCTAACCCCAATCGCCCCCCCATCCACTGACCAATCTCCTGCAGCTCCTCCCCCAGCTGGCCCAGCCATAATCAGGTCCTGATCAGGGAGGCCAGCTGGCCAACCTCCTGCTGTCTCCTCTTCCTGATTAGGGCCGGGCTGGCCAGACCCCACCTGTGCACAAGTTCATGCACTGGGCCTCTAGCATACTGGATAATGGCTTATATCCTGAATATATAACGAATAAGCTGATTAAATAGTGGGCAAAGGACTTGAGTAGACATTTCTCCAAGGAAGATCTATAAAGGTCAACAAGCCTATGAAAAGATGCTCAACATCACTAATTATCAGAAAAATGCAGGTCAAAACCACAGAAATATATTTCATACTCATTATATTGGCCACTATCACCCCCAACCCCAACAGAAAATAACAAATGTTGGTGAGAATGTTGAGAAATTAAAATCCTTATACACTACTGATGAGATTATAAAATAGTGAAGCCACTATGGGAAACAGTATGGCACTCCTCAAATATTAAAAATAAACTGTCATATGACTCAGTGATCTCACTTCTGGATACTTATCCTGAAGAATTAAAAATAGCATCTCGAAGAGATACTCAAAACCCATGTTCATTGCCACATTATTCACAGTAGCCAACAGGTAGAAGCCTAAATATCTCTTAAGGGATGAATGGATAAAGAATATGTAAATACTTACACTGGAATAATATTCATCCTTTAAAAAGGAAGAAATTTTGTCACATGCTACAACATGGATAAACTTAGAGGGCATTATGCTAAGTGAAATAAGCCAATCACAGAAAATCAAATATTGAGTAATTCCATTTATATGAAGCTTCTAAAGTAATAAGACTCAAGGTCCTGGCCGGTAGCTCAGTTGGTTAGAGCTTCATCCAGATATGCCAAGGTTTCAGGTTCATTCCCCCGCCGGGACACATATAAGAAGCAGCCAATGAATGCGTGAATAAGTGGAATAACAATGTCTTTTTTCCCCCCATATACATTTTTATTGATTCAGAGAGGAAGGGAGAGGAAGTGAGAGAGAAACATCAATGATGAGAGAGAATCACTGATCAGCTGCCTCCTGCATGCCCCACACTGAGGATCAAGCCTACAATCCGGGCATGCGCCCTGACTGGGAATTGAAGGGTGATCTCCTGGTTCATAGGTCGATGCTCAACCACTGAGCCATACTGGCTGGGCAACAATGTCTCTCTCTCTCTCTCCTTTCCTCTCTTTTTCTTCCTCTCTCCTCAAATCAATAAAATAAAATAAAAATTATAATTTAAACCAGCACCATTCAGTATGGTAGCCACCAGCTACATGTGGCTACTTTAACTTTCAAGTAATTACAATTAAATGAAATTTAAAATTCAGCTCCTTAGGCACACTAGCACATTTCAATTACTTAGTACTCATGAATGGCTAATAATTCGTAGATAGTCCTGATAGAAAACATTTCCATTGTCATCGAAAGTTCTATTGACAGAGCTCATTCGGCCAGTGATCCTCACCTGGAGGTGATTTTGTCCCGCCCCCCCCCGGGGCCAGTGTGTGCACATGTGTGGGTTGTCACAACTGGGGGAGGCACCTAGCATCTCGTGGGTGGGGGCCAGGGCTGCTGCTGAATAAACCCCCCGGGGCCCACGGCAGAGAATTACCGGGCCCCAAGGTCAGGAGGCCCGAGGCTGAGGCACATGTCCAAGGAAGGCGCGAGAGTGGGCTTTCTATGTCCGACCAGAATGCTAACTGTCCTAGGATGTGGAAGGGCTCATCTGCAACCACAGCCCGATGAGGACTTTTCAGAACACGCGGTGTGAAGTCCAGTGTCCGCCTCAGAGCCCTGGCATCCCTCGCTGTGTGTGGAATAGGACGTTACAATCCAGAAAGCATCTTTCGGTTGTGTTTCCCTGCGAGTGTGGGGAGACGCACCACATGTGATCCACACGCTTCAGATCAAGACGGGATTCCAGGTCCGGCTGCAGTTCAGGCTAACGCCGCCCCAAGCCAGGAATGGTTTTTACATTTCTAAACGGTTGAGAAAGAATCGAAAGAATATTATTTTTATGACACGTGCAAGTGACACACATTCACGTTCTGGTGTCCATCAAGTGAGGTGTACTGGAAGGCAGCCGTCACTGCCTCTGACGAAGTGATGTCCTTGGCTGCTCTCATTCCACAGCACAGAGCTGAGCCGGCCTCTGCGTGTGACCCGCCAAGCTGAAAGTATTCACCCTTTCCCCTTTTCAGGAAAAGTTTGCTAATTCCTGCTAAAGGGCTTGGCGGAGTTTTCTTCATATTTTTCCTTTCCTTTTTTTTTTTTTTTTTTTTTAAAAAAAAAAAAAAAAAAAAAAAAAAAGAAAGACCATCATTATCCTGATAATTCACAGGTGTAGACTCGGACCAGATGACCGAATGGACTTTCCTTGGGAAGCTGTGAGAGGCGGGATTAGCAGCGATGCAGAGGCCGTGGTCAATGATTCTGTGCGTGCAAAGTAAAGGGGGCTGAGTTCTTTTGTCAGTTTCGCAGCACACATCATACAGTTACGAATGCCCTAGCTCGCAGGAGTTTTCTTTTAATGCTTAACTCCGTGACTTCACAAAAATAATTGCTGGGGAGCAAATTTACTTAGCCCTGGGCCTTTATTTGCTGTCCCAGGGGCTCAGCCCATAGTCATATTGTTTACGGAAATGTGAGAGGGGGAGGGGAGGAGAAGATGGGTGAATTGAAAGGATTCGAGGGATTTTGTCTTTGCTTTTATAACTGGAGCCAGGATTTCCCTGCCAAGTGACCCTTCCTTTGCAGACGTGAAATCTCCCCGCCTTTTCCTCAGGCCTGAAGTCCTAGCAAGCTCTTTCTCATCGGGCTGGCATCCAGCTTTAAAAACCCTGTCATTTTTATAATCATGATGAATACTAGGACTTGTCCAGTGAGTAGGCTTTTTCAAATTCTGAGAATGTCTTTCGCCGGAAAGGAAAAAAAAAAAAAAAAAAAAAAGGTTGATTAAAAATGATCAGTGTGTTTGCGGGGCAATTGTGACTTGTTTTAGTTAGGTCCACAAGAATTGTCACTTTGGAGGCACCCGTCAGCCACTTGTGGCTCGCAATCTGCCTTGGAGTTTTACTTTGAGAAATGGCAGATTGTATCTTGGAAGAAACCTCCCCAAATAACCTTACTTTGTCCCCGTCCCTCCTTCTAGAAAACAGATGAGCCCGTGTTTACAGTAGGGATCACACGCAGCCATTTAGGGATTGCCTTAGCGGGCAACAAAATTAGGGGCGCCTCCCAGGCCTTTACTTTGTAAAGTTAAAACCTGCCGTGGCCGCGGCTGACAGAAAAAAAATGAGTATAGAAAAAAGCCAAAGTTAGCAGGCCACACCCGATTAGCTGGGGAAGCCCCTCTGATGGCACTATGATCGTGGCCTCCTTAGGAAAATACTTAACCAGCACCTCAGTCCAGCCACTTGATAACTGCTTATCTGCTCTAAGGCGGCTGAGACTCCTTTTGATGGCTCTTAGCATTCCTCTCACAAAGCTCATCTTAGGTAAGCACCTTGAGGAGAAACAAAAATTCATGTGTCTCCGCTTCTGCATTCATGGAATTTTCTTTTCACAATGGAAGGAAGCGGGCGAAGCTGGGGGGCGGGGGAATGGAGTGGGGGTGCGCAGAGGGCTTAAAAGGGAGGGGCACAGCGTTCAGTTCGTGTGGAGAGCACTCACAAAGGTAAAGCATCTGTTTCTGAGTAATGGTGGAGAAACCACACACACACACACAAAAAAAAGAGATTATTTCATGATGCCAGAACACTCTGAATTCACATCAGTGTCCATAAAGAAACCTTATTGGCATGCAGTTTCCAGCCTCTGGAGCTAAAACAGCAGAGACCATACAGGAGAGGGAAACACAGAAGATGAATTGGCTACTCTTTTGACCCTTTTTATTTCTTTTTCATTTATTGAGTTTAGAGAAACACCGATTTGTTGTTCCCCTTATTTATGCATCTGTTGGTTGACTCTGTGTGGGCCCTGACTGGAGATGGGACCTGAAACCTTTGCGTATCAGGACAGCATTCTAACCACCTGAGCTGCCGGACCAGGGCCTCTCGTCTCCTTTTTTAAAAAAATACTTTTTAAAAATTTATTTCAGAGAGGAAATGAAAGGGAGAGAGATAGAAAATTTATATATAGACAGAAAGTTATCTAAAACAGTATTGTCTGAGAGAACTTTCTGTGATGGTGGAAATTCCTAAGTCCGCCCAATGTGGTAGCCACTAGCAAATTGTAGCCCTTGAAATGTGGACAATGCAACCGAAGATCTGAAGGTTTAATTTTACTTAAGTTAAAAAATATTTATTTTATTGATTTTTTTACAGAGAGGAAGGGAGAGGGATAGAGAGAGGTAGAAACATCGATGAGAGAGAAATATCAATCAGCCGCCTCCTGCACACCCCCCACTGGGGATATGCCCTCAACCAAGGTACATGCCCTTGACTGGAATCAAACCTGGGACCCCCACTGAGCCAAACCAGCTAGGGCTTTACTTACATTTTTATTTATTTAAATTTAAATACTCACACAAGGCCCATGCAGTGTACACATCTAGAATGTATTCTTTAAAGAGTAGTAGAAAATAGAGTGAAAGGGTTATTCCCTTAAAAGATAATAAACATGTTAATTTATAAATTAAAAAAAAGTTTGATGGCAAATTAGTAATAGTGGCTTTCTCTGGAACATGTTGTAGACTTTTACTTTTAATACCATATATTCATAAACTTTTTGAATTTTTAAATAGTGAATGGAACTTATTTTGAATTAAAAAAGCAAATAAACCCCATGAAATAAAATCCAATTCCGAAATTTCAAATCACTGAAGCTGAGTCACATGGGGGTAAGACACTTCCAAGGGATCCTGCTGGAGGATCTGTCAGATTCCACACACCCCGAGGAAGAGGACAGAGCTGCCAGGTTTGAAGCAACTCAGCTGGGCTCACAGGCTACCTGGGGGCTCTCGGTAGATAAGTTTAGAGAATAATCCTCATGGCTAATGACAAAGCTGACCTCTATGTCCTGCTGTTCTGATGTGTTGAAAGCCCTGGGACAGTGTCTATCCACGGTCGTATCCCCAGTGCTTGTCACAATGACTCACATAGAATCTCTGTGCAATAGACACAAATGAAAGCGTGAGAAGATGACAAATCCTTCATTACCAGGAATCCAGCGTCCGAATTTCAGCATGGTCTTTGTTGGTACCAATACACAGCCAAGATTTTTTTTTTTTTTTGTATGTTTATATTGGTTTGAGAGAGGGGGGGGGGGGATGGGAGAGGGATAGAGAGAGAGAAACATTGATAACAAAAAACATTGATTGGCCATCTCCCACGCTGTCCCCAATTCCCCTTGGGGATCAAGCCCACAGTCTGGGCATATGCCCTGACTGGGAATCAAACTGGGGCCTCTTGGCTCATGGGCCATCACTCAATCACTGAGCCACACTGTCCAGACAGCCAATATTTTTTTTTTTTTAAAAGAACACTCTAGGTACAAAGGAAGGAGGCCAATACTTTCTTTTTCCTTACAATGATCAGTTCCTCTCCATCCCAATGTCTAATATCTACTATATCCATATCAACATTGTGAGGATGGCTGTTAGGGGCAGAACAGAAACCTCTCTGCTTTCAGGATGACACAAATAAGTAGATTGACTCTATCTGGGACAGAGGCGGAGGTGAGAACAACGTGGATCTAAAAATACTGATTTGAATAATTTTCTGTTCTCTCTCTTTCTAAAAACAGGTTATTGATTTTTTTTAGAAAGAAAGGAGGGGAAAGGGAAAGAGAGAGAGAGAGAGAGAGAGAGAGAGAGAGAGAGAGAGAAAGAGAGAGAGAAACATTGATGTGAGAGATCCCCAGCATGTGCCCTTAACAGGAAATCAAATTGGCAACCTCCTGATGCATGGGATAAGGGCAATTTTCCTTTAAAGGTAAATTCATTCTCCATGCTAACTCTGGCTGAGGAGTCCGGGGGAGTGCTCTGACTGGCTCAGCATGATCCCTTGTTTAGTTCTGAACCAATGAGAGAGGCAGTGAAGCAGAGTTCTCTAATTGGCTGATCTATACGGTGGTGGGTCTGGGATATATAATAAGGCATCTTGATTGGCAGCCTCCCCATGATCCCAGGAGAGGGAAGAGAGTTCTCCAAAGGAAGCTAGGTGGCCATGGAAGACAACCTTGCTGGGAAGACAAGAGCAATTTATTGCACAACTTCAATGGCCGCCATTCTCACTGAGTCTCATAGACACATATATCCTCTTTCTTGCATAAAATTCCAAAAATGTCATCTCAGCTACCCAGTGTTAATATATAGTAAAACAGACTTACCCAACCCCAATAAGAGGCACCTCAGCATCCAAGGGACTCCATCTGTCTCCCTTTTGGTATCTCTGGGTGACGTGTCTTCCTCTGCTTTAGTCTGGATATGGTATATGTGGAACTGTCAATCTAAGATAGAATAATAAATTTATTTACCTCCAAGTCATAGACTCCAATTATATGTATCCACACAATATATGTTGGTCAGCTATACACACAGGAGGCATGACCAGATAACAGGAATCCAATCACTCCATGGAGATGGACTGAGTTCCCTCCATGGAGCCCCTTGTTCTTTATCTCCCTAGATCTCAGATGCAGCTTCTTTTGAGGATCAAGAGGCAATGCACATCAATCAAATGTTTCATACAGGACCTGGCACCCAGCACTCACTCAATAAACAACAGCTGTTAATGTTATTCCACCATATCTGCTGTCTCTCAGTTAGATGGCCAGAGTGTTTTTGTTTTGTTTTTTTTAAAAAAAATATTTTTAATGATTTCAGAGAGGAAAGGAGAGATAGATAGAAACATCAATGATGAGAGAGAATCATGGATCGGCTGCCTCCTGCCCACCCTACACTGGAGATTGAGCCCACAACCTGGGTATGTGCCCTGATTGGGAATTGAACCCTGATCTCCTGGTTCTTAGGTCAATGCTCAACCACTGAGCCATGCCAGTCAGGCTAGCCACTGAGCTTTACATGGAATCCCAAGAAGCTAAGACTCAGGCCTTTCCCTTGGGAAACAGCATCCCATTTGGGGAGGGAAGAGTCTCTCAGTCGAACTACAGATCAGGAGTAATCCCAGGAGGGGGACAGCAAGCCCATGAGCATCAGTCACGCCCCACTCTCCGTTGCAGAGCATTCACGAAGCCTCTCAGGTCTTCTCTGTCATCAGGCTGTTCCTTTCCTTCTGCAGGGTTTTTGGATTTCCAGCCAACAGTCTGATTGTTTTCCATATTAAACAGGCATTACTACATGGTAACTGACCCACTCAAAAAACATATCTGAGCAGCTATCAGGCATGGTCACGAGCAAAGGGCGTGATCAAGGCAGATATGACCCTGCTCTTAAGGACCTGACATTTGAACAAGAAAGAATAACAAACACACACACAGAAATAGGTACATAATATGTCAGGAAACAATACAGCTCTAAGAAAATCTCTGGGCCCTGCCCGTATTTAATGAACAGCGTGTGGCAGAGTGGTGTGATGTGGATACAGTTTTTGCCTGACCCTCTTCCTATCTCTTGGGGTCCTTGCTCTTAGAATCCGGCCGCCATATTGGGAGGAGGCCCAGGTTATATGGGGAGGGCTTTCAGAGGGTCTCCGCCTCAGCCTTTTTGTCTTTCAGCTGAGGCCCCAACCAGTGTGGACAGAGGTAAGCCGTGCCTACTGTGTCCCGACTGAGTCATTGGCCCACAACAAATTGAGATGAAAAGTCACCATTGTGAAACCAAGTGAATAATAAGTCATTATTGTGCTTGGCGCCATGCAGTTTTGGGATAATCTGTTACAGAATAAGAGATCACTAAAAGAGGGGAATGACTGTGCTATGAGGTGGGGGTGGCAGGAGGGCCAGTGTTAATTAAATGCGGTGGTCAGAGAGTGAGCCATGTGGTGGGGAAGACCTTCCAAGATAGAGAGAAAAGAGAACATACATGCAAAGGTCCTGTGGCAGGAATGTGCTTATGGTTTAGGTCAGCACAGCTGGCGAGAAAGTGGTAGGAAATTAGGTCAGAAAGATGGGAGTGGGGTGCGGGATATTGGGTAGGATCATTGATGGGAACTGAGTAGAGAATGATCTGATCTGATCTGAGCCAGCGTTTACGATAGTTCTCTGGCAGCTGTACAGGAAGGAGTCGTTGGTGGGAACAGAAGTGGAGACATACCCGTTGGGAGTCTAGCACAGCCATCCCTGTGGGTGATGGATGGCGGCTAGGATTGGGTGGTGGGCGAGGTAAGTGGTCAGGCTCTGGGTATTTTCAAAGTAGCGCTGGTGGGACTGACTTTTTGATTGTGTAGGAAGAGAGAAGGGGAAGCTGGCGGGTAGATGAGCCTCAGAGAGCGCTGGGGTCCTGCTCTAGGAATTTGACGTGTGGTCCTTTGGCCAGCAGCACCAGCAGCACCAGCGCCACCTGCATGGCTCGGGCGCTAGTTATAAAGGGAGACTCTCAGGCCCCACCCCCACCTGCAAGGTGCAGTCAGGACGAGAATCGGTACTGTAGGCGGTGGCTCTCCACACTCAGGGCTCCGCAGGAAGCGCCAAAACCGCTGGGCGAGCTTGTGCGACACAGATCGCTGAGCTGCACCCGGGGTTTCCCACTCACTAAGTCTTGGGTGGGGCCCGAGGGTTTGCATGTATAACCGGTGTACAGACGCTGCGGATGCTGCTGGCTGGGACCGCATGTGGAGAACCACGGCTCCAGGTGGCTCCTAGAATAGCTTCTCTACACATTAGCTGTGTGCTGAGAATGTGTAAGGGTTACATGTGGGTCATCCTTCCCCAAGACCTGGCCCTCCTAGCTGGATTGAGTCCATGTTCTTCTGGTCCAGATCAGGACAGGCGTGGTGAGAATTCAAAAAGGGGCCCTCTTTTCATCTGGCTTGGCCAGGGGCCGAACGGGAGCTGGGAGCTGGGTAGGATTCAGATCAGGAACAGCGAGGGGAAGCAGAGAGAGGTAGCTCTTCCAGGCCCCGTGGTCCAAGTTCCGGAGGAGAGACCTCTGTGAGCAGAGGGCAGCGAGCCATGCGGCAGGCACGGAGTCCCCAAGCAGTTAACAGCCCCCCATGAAGGGCCTGCTTGCAGGAAAAGAGGACATGGACATCCAAATCAGAAAGCTACAAACTAGATGCAGTCATTTGCCTTGACTGACTAACACCTTCCGGCCTCAGTGGTGTCAGGACAGGTTCACTATGAGAGACGGATACCACGTGACCTGCCTGTGACGGGTGACGGGGAGTACCCACGGTGGAGACCGGGTCACTACTTTTTGTTTGCTTATAAATGACAGCACATTCGAATCACAGCACCAGCACCCACTCTCACTTGTATTTGTATTAACTCCTATTGGAAGCACACACAACTAGTTTACTATAATTTCAAGGAGACAACAGCATAAGGGCAGGCTAAGAGAAAAAAGTGTTAGCATGTTTTAAATGGACTTTTCTTTTGGGGAGGAGGGTGGGTAGTTTGATGTGTTTTGACATGGGTATCGATTTGTGTAACCATGACTATAATTAGGTTTCAGAACACCTCCATCACCCCTCAGAACTCCTTGGTACTACTCCCCTTTTAGCCCCACCCCCTCCCACCCTAAGTAAGCATTGGGACGGGGGTCTGTCAGTGGGGAGCAGTGAACCCAGGTGTGAGGACTGAAGACCTGTGGGCTTAGAGACCCAGCAGGTCAAGGTGGAGGCAGACATTATTTCAACCTCAACCCAAGACTGAGTTAGAATAGCAAATACATTTCAATCAGTATGCTAACTGGGACCAACTGCCTGGAAAGCTGAGTGGAGAAGGGCTCCGAGGCATATCAGGGATCAGTTGAAGAGTGCAGGGGTTGATTCGTGATGTCTTTCTTGGGCACCGGCTACAGAGAGATGGCCCTTGTACTGGGAGGTATTGTTAGCATAAGGACTGGATTGCTGACCATGAGAGGATGGAGAGGGGCTAACGGAATGTTAGAGAGAATTCCCAGTCCAAGGACACTCCACCTTTGAGATATATATATATTGAGAGGGCGGGGGGGGGGTGAGAGGGCAGGGGGGGGTGAGAGGACAGGGCGGGGCGGGGCCAGCTCCTGGTAACTGGACCCCAGCCCTAACCCAACCAATCAGGTCAACCAAGGTAGTGGCACCCCTCCCCCCCATTGATATGTTAAGTTCTCTCTCTCTCTCTCTCTCTCTCTCTCTCTCTCTCTCTCTCTCTCGCCATGCCGTTGCGGTGTAAGTGGGACCGAGCTCTGACTAGTCCGAAATAAATACAGGCTTTCTGCAATTGCATCGGATTCGGCTCCCTGGTAGTCTTTGGGGTTTATGACACTTGGGCACAACATATATCTTCATTTAATTGTGCTCAGAAACAATTACCAGCCCTGATTGGGTTGGGGCACCTCTGACAGGCAACAAATTGATAAGTCTCTCTGACATCAGTGTTTCTCCCCCTCTCTCCCTTCCTTCCACTTTCTCTAAAAAAATCAATGGGGGAAAAAAATATCCTCAGTGATGATTAATGCATGTATAAAGTCTTGGGGGAGGCAGAGAATTAAAGTAGAAGAAAATCCAACTAAGTTTTGTGTGTCTGGGTTTTTATGTAAGTACTTAGAATCCCTAGACTGATTGTCATCTGAAGCTTTCCCAGAGGACTCCAAGCACAGCAATACTGAAAGGAAGCGGGTTAATCATCAAAGAGAAAATTAGGAAACAACTTGATGACCCAACAGTAGGAGACCCGGCTGTCCCGAGGCCAGGCCTACAGAGGGGCAGCCGGGGGAATGGAGGGCCTGAAGGAACTGTTCTGTGTTCTGATTGGGTGGTGGTTGCACAACTCTCAAAGTGCATTAAAACTCAGAATGGCCAAAGCCAGTTAGGCTCAGTGGTGGAGCGTAGGTCTGCGGACTGAAAGATCCCGGGTTCGATTCCGGTCAAGGGCATGTACCTTGGTTGCGGGCATATCCCCAGTAGGGGGTGTGTAGGAGGCAGCTGATAGATGTTTCTATCTCTCTCCCTTTCTCTCTGTAAAAAATCAATAAAAAATATATTTAAAACAAACAAACAAAAAAACAACTCAGAATGGACACACAATCATGAAAAAAAAAAACCCCAAAAACATAAAACTCTAAAAATGATTCTGTAGAACTTTGTCAAATGCGATGCACACACCTCTGGTTATACACAAGATGACAGACATTGATGAACATTTACATTGTATTAGCTACGTATTCATATTAACTCTTATTGGAAGCATCTACAACTGGTTTACCAAGCCTATAATTTCAAGGAGACAATAGCATAAGGTTAGGCTAAGAGAAGAAAGTGGGAGTAACTCTAAAGGAAAATACTAAATCTAACAGTTGACCTGTGTTAGGCATATATGGCAAAACTTGAGGTGGGGTACTCGAATAAGGTTGGAGAAATATTGTTAAAGGCCCACTCTCACGCAGTTTATAATCAGGTGGATGCAGAAAAACACTTAGGAATCAGAAAAGGATTTCCTGCAGTAATAAAGAATTTGAAACATGGGTTATTGAACATATATTCAGGACGAGGTCATTTGTGTAAAAGAAGGGCACAGTTATGCAAAGAACACTGAGTGAGAAGATACGCAGGGTGAGATTAGGGGTGACTTTTGTTATAGTGGTTTACCTTCTCTAGCATTTTATAGAATGATACATGTTCATTTGCAGTGAATTTTCTTTATAAGCTGTTTTTCACCCAACTTTACCTAGGACCTAAATATTTGCTTATCCCACAGTTTATACTTAACTGTCCTAAATAGCAGTACCAATCTGACCACCAACTATGTATATTGATGGGGCCTACCTCAGAGTGACCTAGTACATACATAACTACTTCAACAAGAAATGTTCACAGGTGTGCCACCCAAAATTATCTCGTTTGTATCACCTGTGGGATGGGTACCACCATTAAGAAATACTTAAACACACAGATTCTAAGCTTCCTCTCAGGTTTGCTCGTCCATAATTGTTAACAGAACGTTAAAAACAATGCAAAAAAGCAGGAAAGACAGAAAGGAAAAATCCCTGATGCTGTAGTGAGATCAGCAAGACGAAAACAAAATAAGAATAAAAAAAAAAATCAGTAAAAGTGCAGTGTAGTTTCTGGATTGGGCCCTGGACAGCAGCAGCACAGCAGTGGGCACTCTGCTCCTCCATTCGGACACATGTCCCTTGGCCCTTGGTGTATAAGATGCTACAATGAGGGGAAACTGGGTGAGGAGCATGTGGAAACTCTCAATACTATCTTTGTAGCCTTTCTATTACGTTAAAATTATTCCAGAATATGACATTTATTTTAAAAAGATAACTTCACAGCTTGGAATAAGCTTTTTTGCTTTTAAGTTTCTGTTGCTGTCATTAGCAACAGCCATGAAAGGGAGGACATTGAGAATTTCCCTGAGCAGCCGGACAGCCTTGGGATCAGGCAGCTATTAAAATGTTAAGTTTATGTAGCCCCAACACCTAACACAGAGATCCTCCAACTCAGAAAGAGTGGTTTTGAGACCGCTCCCCGTCCCTTAGCGCCCCTCCCCCCACCTCTTAGTGGACTGTAAAGGCTTTATAGCCACTGCAGAAATTCGCCTTGGCATCCAGGGCTTGGGGATGTTCCCAGGAGCCAATCCATGCATATGGATCAGGGACCGAAGATCCTACTTGTGTTTCCAGAAATGTGAGGGGCCCTACGTCCCAAGGAGAGGATGCAGTCTCTTTGAAATCTGACCCTTTGAAAGTTGGGCTGCTGGACATTAATAAGGAAGAATGGAAAGTGCAGATCAATAAAACTCCCTGGAAATAAAACACACATTAGCATAGATTATTCCCCATAACCAAGACGGATGCCTTTTTAAACCAAACCAGAGCACAGAGGTGCATCTTGTAGGCGAGCTGCCACTGCAAATTGCAGAGAGAAAGACAGACAGACTCGGGGGCAGGGGAAGTGGACAAACCCAACTGCAGAGCTCCAAAGAGATGGAGGGAAATGAAATCACCCCACGAGTTCTGTGGAGGATTCTACCAGCCCTGGGCTTCGGTTCATTAGGCATGCATCTGAAATTTAACTACCGTATTTTCCGGCGTATAAGACGACACTGTGTTCTAGTAAAAAGCCTGCTCAGATTGGCCAGAGTCAGAGAGGCGGTCTATTAAAAAAAAGAACTGATGTTACCTCAGAAGTGGGGGGTAGTCTTATACAGCGAATATAGGCCTATTTTTTAACTGTAAAATTAGGGGTAGTCTTATATGCCGGAAAATATGGTATGTTCAGGGACAATGCCTTTTTGCAGCATGGCCAGGAGTTTGCCCAATAGGAGGCTGAACGTTTATTAACAGGAGGACATGAGAACTCATCAAATAGCAGGCTGAGGGCTCCCTGTTCTTACACAGCCAAAGACTTCTGTGGAATTCCAATCCTTTACCCGACACATCCGAGTCTAGGACTGTGTTTACTCAAACACCCTCCTCTCCTTTAAAATTTTATTTGTTATTAGCGATTACTCATTGCAAAGCCGCTTTGGGCGATGTTAATATCCTTGTCTGTGCTGCTATTTTTAAGAACTGCAACAATGGTATTTTTGTTGGTACAACAGTTTAATATTAAAATATTTGTAAAATGAGAAGAATGGGTGGCTTGAGATATTCCCAGATGCATAAATATTTTGAATCAAATATGCACCTCTTTATATCTCATGGAGACAATGATTTTCCTCAGCATCCTGCAGGGAGACCTTGGCCTCTCCAGGGAACTTCTGAGTGTCCTGGTGACATGACACTAGCTCTCCCCAGAGTAAGTGGGAAGGGGCAGGCCGGCAGCCACATGACTTTTTTATTTTTTATTATTATTATTTTTATTATTATTATTATTTTTAAATCAATCTTTATTGTTCATAATATTACAAAGGTTCCTCATTTCTTCCCCCCTCCACCAGGTTCCCACCCCACCCTCCACCCCCTCCCCATCCCCCATTGTCCTCATCCATAGGTGCACAGTTTATGTTCAGTCTCTTCCTCCCTCCCTTTCCTTGATAGTAAATCCCTTTTCAGATAGTAAATCAGTTACTTAGCATTTTCTCATATCAATAATATCTCCACATGCCCAATGATACACTTCAGACATAAGACATTTCCAAATAGGTCAACCAACCTCATCCAGGCGCCACTCAAGGCACTCATAGATCAACATCCCAGCGCTATACTAACTCAACACATCCAGATCTAAGCCTTCATCACTTCATTCAGCAGACCCTCAAGTTCCCGCAAAAGTTTACAGCCATGTCTGAGAGGCAGCCTTGGGGTGGGGGCAGGCGAGGAGCGAGCTGTTTCGGGCCTGGCTGCACCGGGCCTGGCCTCTGTTGCTCTCGTTCGTACCACAACCAGCTGCTCCGGGTCTGGCCACTGCCGCTCCTGACCTAGTTGCTCTGGACTTGGCTGCTGCTGCTCTGGGCCTGGTCGCACCCGACCCGGCTGCTCTGGGCCCGGCGGTTCCGGGCCCGGCCACTCCGGGCCTGGCCACTCCCAGCCTGGTAGCTGCTGCTACGAGCCTGGCTGCTCCCAGCCTGGCAGCCGCTGCTCCGGGCCTGGCCACACCCAACCTGGCTGCTCTGGGCCTGGCCGCTCCCAGCCTGGCAGCTGCTGCTCCGGGCCTGGCCGCACCCGACCCGGCTGCTCCGGGCCTGGCCGCTCCCAGCCTGGCAGCCGCTGCTCCGGGCCTGGCCACACCCGACCCGGCTGCTCCGGGCCTGGCCGCTCCCAGCCTGGCAGCCGCTGCTCTGGGCCTGGCCGCACCTGACCCGTCTGCTCTGGACCCAGTTGCTCTGGGCCAGGCCACTCTGAGCCTGGCTGCTCCCAGCCTGGATGCTCCGATCTTGGCTACTGCTGTTCTGGGCCTGGCTGTTCCCGACCCGGCTGCTCTGGGCCCAGCTTCTCTGGGCCCGGCCACTCCGGGTCTTGGTGTTCCTGGACTGGCCACCCTGGGCTTGGCCACCTCCGCCTCAGGCCTGGCTGCCCCTGCCCCAGGTCTGGCTGCTCCAGTGCTGGCTGTCGCTGCTCTAGTTCTGGCTGCTGCTGCTCTCGGGCCTGGCTGTTACTGCTCCAGACCCGGTTGCCACCGCCTTGTGCTTGGCCACTCTAGGCCTGGCTGCCGCTGTTCCAACATTCTGTCCTTTTTTTTTTTTTTTTAAAAAAAAAAAAAAAAAAAAGCATTTATGTTGCAATGTTGGCTGGTGAGTTGAGTTCTGACTTAGTCTGATTTTTCAAGATCTTCTTTGTATTTTTTCTTAAGTAATTTTACTGTCTTTGCTCTCACTTGATTTCTTCACTTTGAGAACTTCTTTGGTTTCTTCCTTCTTGTCCTGGAAGCTCGGCAGGTTGGCCTGTGGCACCCCTTTGTTCTTGCGGGCTCCTGCGCTTCTTCAGCCTGTTGCCGGGGTCGGCGCCGCCCAGGAAGCAGCCCCCAGCCTCGGCTCCATTGACCGCGCTCAGTGGTTGAAGGCTAAGGGGCACCCCCCACCCCTGGGGGCCCCATTGCCCAGCTCCTTGCTGGTGCCCGGCTGGCCGGTGTCCGGCAGGGGCTCCTGCTCCTCGTTGCATTCCTCCAGTCTGGAGCTTTTTTTCTCCTTCCCGCTAGGGGAGTCTAGCATCAGAGTCAACAGACTGTCCTCTGCGCGCACTGTCCCCGCGACTCTGGGGGCCTTGCTTTTTGCAGCTCCCCCAGGACTCCACCTCACAGCTCCATCTCCCTCTGCTTAAGCCTGGGTCCCCAGGGATTGGCCTAGAATGGTGAAAGTCCGGACTGGGGCTCAGAGCTGCTGGAGGCTTTGTTTCTTCCCGCTAGGGCAATCCAGCATCAGAGTCAACATTCAGTCCTCTGTGCGCGCGACTCCGGGGGCCTTGCTTTTCGCCGCTCCCCTGGGAATCCGTCTCACAGCCCCGTTTCCCCCTGTCCGAGCCTGGGACCCCAGGGTCTAGCCCATAACTGGGGCTCAGCGCTGCGGGTTTGGGGCTTCATCCCAGGCCGGGGGTTTTATTTCCTTTCTGCTAGGGAAAGCCAGGCAGGCCCCCAGCCTTCTCCTCCTCTCTGGCTGAGACCTCTCCGCGCGCATGTGGGCGCGCAGCATGTCTTCGTACCTTAGGCTTTTTTTCAGCTCCTCTGATTTTCCTTCTGGTTTTCTCTTTCCTTCTTGTTGTAGCATTTTCAGTCAGTCGACTACCTGTAGCTCTGGGCAATGTCCACTCTACATTTTAGTTGTATTCCATTGAAATTGTTGTGTGCTGCTGCGGTTGGGTGTCTACCCGAGCAGCCATCTTGGATCTCTCTCCACATGTCTTTTTTAAAAAGTAGAATAACACCTTCTATTACATGTATTGTGGCAACTGACATGACTGATCTGATCCATATCATCTCAATTACTTTTCCCACCCCATAGTTTTTTCTTTTATTAAGATAAATTCACTTACCATAAAATTCACCCTTTTAAAGTGCACAATTCAGTGTTTTTTTTTAAAAAAAAGTATTTGTACCAAGTTGTACAATCACCACCACTATCTAACTCCAGACCCCTGGCTTTTATGACATGGTGTGGAAGTTGCACACCATCACTTCTGCCACGTCCGGTTGGCTAACAGGGCGCCAGCCTCGCTCACTGTGGCAGGAAGAGTCGGCACTGGGGACCACCCTGGAGGCTGGTGGCCACAGCACTTAATACATTTTGGATGAAAGGATGATTTTGTTAACTGAAAGGGGATGAAACCGGAGACTAGAAGAGACTGCCCCCTCCACATGGTTAAAGTCAGTGGCGATTCTGTCGGCCTGCCAGCAGCATTCAACTCAGCTCACGCTCCTGGGAACATCTGGGCATCCAGACCTCGCACCTGCCTGGTTTCCATCCAGTCGCAGGTGACCGCTCAGTCTCTCCGGCTGGGTCTGCCTCACCTTCCACTGTCTTGCGTGGCAGACCTGGCCCTTCCTCTCCTCGGCCGGCACTCCCTCTGATCACGGCATCCCTAAGCCTCTCTGGCTTTAAACACCCCGAGGCCGCTAACAACGCCCCAGCTCCCGCCTGTTCCCATGTACACACTCAGAACCGGACTCCTGGGCTCCTCGCCTGCTATCCTACGGGATTCCCAGCTTGTCAGTGGCAGCTCTGTCCCGCCACTCGGCGAAACACAAACAAAATCTAGGGGCTTCTTTAATCCTCTTTCTCTGCTGTCCCCATGCAATCAATCATCCGTCTCCAACTTCCAAGATGCTCTGAGTCGGGCCATTCTCTCCCTCTCCATTGCTTCCACTCGGCCCAAGTCTGGGATGGTGGTGGCTTCCCAGCCGCTCCTCAGACCCACGTGTCGGTCTACACAGAGCGGGTGAGGGGTCCTGTGAGGATGGCCAGGCTGGTCCGCTCAAGTCAGGAGAAGTCTGTGTCCTCACAACCCTGATCACAGCTTCTTCCCCGGTCCCCCTGGCGGGCTCCTCCAGCCACACTGGCCTCCTCTCCCCACAACTCCCAGGCATGGCCCCACCTCGGAGCCTTGGCCCTGTCTGTCCCTCCGCCTGAAACGCTTTCCCTCAGATATCCCTCCCTCTTTTCCTCCCTCCCTGGCTCTCTTCTCCCTTCAAGTCACCCTCTCCGTGACCTTTGCTGACCTCTGGATATAAAATGGCAACCCCTACAACCAATCCTGTTCCCCTCTTAACTGTTTAGCCTTTGTTTTCTTTATTTTTATTGTTGACACTATCGCAGATGGTCCTATTTCCCCTCACTTTGCCCCCCCCCCTTCAGCCCCTTCCCTCCGGCTTCTGTGTCCATGGCGTGTGCATATGTGTTCTTTGGCTAATCCTTCCACCATTTTTCATCCAGTTCCCCAAGCCCCCCTCCCCTCTGACCACTGTCAGACTGTTCCCAGCCATAGCTCCACAGCTCTCTAACACACGTGTTTTACTTAGATTATGTTGTTTATTGTCTGTCTCTCTTTCCTCGTCCCCCAGGGTGAGTGCCAGGAGACTGCCTCATTCACCGCTCTATCTCTCACCAGAACCGTGTCTAGCACATGTAGGGCTCAATCAGTATTTGCTGAATAAGTGATACCTGTCCACTCCTATCTGTTTCATCTCCCTCAGTACTCAGAGGAAGGGACCGTGTCTGTCAGCTGCTCCTGTGCCTGCATAGCGACTGTCCGATACGTTTTGCTGGGTGCTTCTCCATGGCTTCTGCCACCCTCTCTGCACCCGGGGAGTGTGAGGGGCCAACTAGAAAGGTCAGTCCTCCTGCCCTTGGCCCCCGCCACTCCCGGGATAGAAGGACCTCCCATCTGTCAAAAGCCCCGTGATCTAAATCCTTGTTGTGAGTGCACCCAAGTTTTAAATGTTAGCAATTCATCTAACATTTTCCAAGACCAGCTCTGCTTCCTTCCAATCAAACCGCCGCAGCCCGTGGTGGCTGAGTTCCGCCGCAGCTTACGTAGCTCACGTCTTCCCGTCTAGGGTGGCTCAAGCGACCCCTGACATTTCCCACTAACCTCCCAGGCGACACAGATCAGGTTGCACCGCTGGCTGCCACAGGGCTCCGTGCAGAAGGAGGAAAACCACCATCCCAGAAAAGGTTGGCAGGAAATTAAGCCGACAAGGGAAAAAAGTCATGAGCTGTTGGCCAAATACTAGTAATTCCGCTTAATCTCCAGGAAACGACTGTCCAAGCACGAGGAGGGTGCTGGGAGATGTAGGAAGCCTGGCTGCAGCAGGCCGGTGGGGCAGAAGCAGGTCCTTATGGCAGGTGACGGCCCAGGACACACAACAGCCATATGATAGGCCCGGGAATAAATGCTGATGTGGGGGTGGGGGCAGCTAACGATGAATAGAGTGGACAAGCACCCCCAAATTAGGATGAGCCCACAATTATCTCTGAGCATATAACCAGTAGCTGTCAGGATCACAAGTTGCTCCCATTTTCCTAGAATTTTCTGAATATAAACATTCTATATATACACAGAATAACACACATACATTTTGTGTAAATTATATACATAATACATGACAGCGAAGTATGCAAATTTTTGGGTGAGGACACATATGTAAGACCTTAATCAATAAAGACTTTTTTTTAAAAAAAGTATGCAAATTGTCTCTCAACCAGGAATTCTTCTGGGAGTTCAACTAGGGGGAGGGGCCAGCAGGGGGAAGGGAGGGAGTACCCAGTTGGCGATTGGTAGCTGGCAGCTGCTAGGGACCCTACCAGTGCACTAATTTTGTGCACTGGGCCTCTAGTAGTTTGTATATATAATTGTGACTACATATAATTATATATAATATATTCTTTATATATACTTTAATTCAAGTGTGTGATATGTTATTAAACCTGTGTGATATGTGATGTGTTAACAGTATGCAGCTATAAATTATAGCTTTTACAGACCAAAAAGAAAAAAAAAATCTAAAAAGCAACCCACTATTGCCCTGGCCAGCATGCCCAATGGTTAGAGCACCAGCCCACACGCTGAAGGATCTCCAGTTTGAATAGGGTCAAGGGCATGTGCCTGGGTTGCATGTTTGATCCCTGAACCCTTTAGGGGCGTGTGTGGGAGGCAACCAATTTATGTGTCTCTCTCACATCAATGTTTTCCTCTCTCTCTGCTTTCCCTTCCACTTTCTCTAAAAATTAATGGAAAAAATATCCTCAGGTGAGGATTAACAACAACAACGAAAAAAAAAAAAAGGCTACACAACATGATTATGCTAGTCAGAAGCAATTTAAAAAACACCAATTCACATGTACTGTGGTCCAGTGATGATACAAAAGTGAAAAGTTGTATAAAATCTTCCTGAAGAAGGAATATAGGGTGGGGCAAAAGTAGGTTTACTGTTGTGAGTTTGTGAACATATTATTATTGTGTTGCTATTTATTAATTATTGTATTATTTTCCACATGAACAAGTCTATGCTTTGCATACTCACACTGTAAACCTACTTTTGCCCCACCCTCAGGAACAGGCAACCGGCCAGAGCTCCTCAAAAACTTAATGTCCTGGGGCGGGAGGAGGGTTGCTCTGGGTTTTAAAAGACACATGTAACACCTGGCCCTTCATTGGATCCTGGTTTAATAAACTGGCTATAAAGGATATTTTGGGGAAACTGTGATTATGCATACATAATTATAAATATACCCCCTCCCTATTGTTTTAGAGACACAACCTGAGTGATTCAGGGATAAAAATTCATTATATCTGTAATTTTACATATGTGAAGAAAAATAAATGACTGATGAAGCAAACACGGCAACATGTCAGCAATGATTACAGCTAGACAGTGGGTGCACGTGTAGAGAAACACATTACTCTCTGTACCTTTCTTCATGCTTGAAAATTTTCATAATAAAAAGTAAAAACAGAACAAAGAAGGTTCAGGAGCTTATAAGAAATATTAAGTAGCATAGTGGTACCTAATTTACTCATTTGTATTATAAATAAGAGTGATTAAAAGAGCACAGGAAATGCCCAGCTGGCGTGGCTCAGTGGTTGAGTGTCAACCTATGAACCAGGAGGTCATGGTTCGATTCCAGATCAGGGCACATGCCCAGATTGCAGGCTTGATTCCCAGTGTGGGGTGTGCAGGAGGCAACTGGTCAATGATTCTCTCTCATCATTGATGTTTCTATCTCTCTCTCCCTCTCCCTTCCTTTCTGAAATAAATAAAAATATATATTTTTTAAAAGGGGCATAGGAATAGGCCCGGGCTGAGTAGCTCAATTGGTCAGAGTGTCCTCTTGATACAACAAGGTTGCAGGCTCCATTCCTGGTCAGGGCACATACAAGAACCAGCCAATGAATGCATAAATACATGGAACACCAAATCGATGTTTCTCTCTCACAGTCTCTTTTTCTCCCTTTCTCTCTCTAAAAAATCAATAAAATTAAAAAGTGCGTAAGGAACACTATTGCTTCAGTTTTGCAGTGTTTCCTTGAGGATGACTTCAGTTGAAAATAGTGTCAAAAGTGCGCATTTTAGCCCTTTTGTGACAGTGAAGAAGAGCTGAATGGCTTCCAGGATTGCCCAGAGAGAGCACCTGTGGCCACTGTCTTCCTCTTCCTTCATTTCACCTGACGACAATTCTTTCAGAACACATGAATGTTCCTGGCGATCCATCCTACTTCTCATAAATCCTGTTTATTTTTCAAATCAGGAGCTTGCAGGTGAGTTGAGAGGTCAGAGATGAGGCTGATGAACCAGTTAGGCCATTTCTGTTAGTTCAATGACCAGATTCCACTGTATCGTCTGTGGTGTCAATAGTTAACTTCCCTGGCGGAGCCTTCCACAGAGAGCATGAATTAAGGGAGTAAAAGTATAACCGGAGGGTTTTTTCCCCCCTCTCTTTGCCTTTTCTCCAAGTTTTCTAATTGCCTGCTGAAACTTATCATTTGAAGCTACACCTCAATACTAAAGCTGGGAAGACGGTGTTGGTGAAGAAAGCAGGAGGCACACAGACATCGAGTTAATTTCCTTCCTGATGAAGGAATTTTTGCAAAAAGCAAAGACCATGGATGCAACACTTGGGCGTGTATACAACCAAATACCTTAGTGCAGAATCAAACACCCCCACTTAACCCTCAGGTCTGGGAGTCATAACTATTGGGAACAGACTCAAATGTGAAAATGCAGAGTTCTTTGAAACACCAAAAAATTCCCAAAAGCTTCTAAGACAGGCTCTGGTCTCATGTTCACCCACATGTATTCACGAGAGAAAGAGCCCATGGAGATGGGTATTGGCAAAGAAACTTAGTGCTGACCTTTTTAATTCTCAAGGCACTATAACCGCTGACAAAGACGGGTGGCATTAAACATCACCAAGAGCCATATTGATTAAAGATCGAACGTCTGACCTATCTCTGTTTATCAGGTTCCAGCTGGCTGGCAGGGTAGCCCTGTCCATCAAGACAGCTCTGCTTAACTTAGAGCAGTGCTGTTTTAGGTGCTGTTTGTCCCAGGCTTCAATGATAACGCCTAGAATGCATGTCTACATAGTATTAGTATTGGTCATGGTCTTCTTGACGGTAAAGTTGAGCCTGTAGACCGTATCGTGATGTTGTGTCTATTCACGAGTCCCAGCTGGTAGGATTCACAGATCCCAAGGTCAAATTGTCCTTGAAGCAACCTGCTCAGGCACACAGATATCCAACCCCAGGTTCCTGCTCCTCATTCAGTGCTCCCATCACCTGGTGACTCCCTCCATGCTCACTGGTGCTCAGCATCCTGTTTGGTTCAGGCAAGACCACAGTAACTAACTGCCAACAGAGACCTGAGCAATGGCTGGCCTCAGTATGAGATGAAGAATGAAAGGCAGCCTGGGCTCACTGTTCCAATTCACAGGACAGGAAGACATTATCTGTAGCTATCCTTGCTTCAGCAATAGCTGTTTCTGTGAAATGGTAGAGTCAAGAAAGAGCAAAAATAGGACCCTCTCTCATTTGGGTCCTCCCGCTCGGTCACTGGCTCTCTGGTAGGCAGGAAGAGACCTTTTGTTCTTTCAAAGTTAAAGTTTGAGAAATGTGATCACCTGGCTCTCATTCACTCAACGCCAGCCCTCAACGCCAGCTTTCACTGGGGGCTGACTTCCTCAGCGGTATCGGGCATCTGGGAGGGATGTTTTGTGAGCCTAAAGAAAACACTCTCTGGGTCTTTATTTTTAAATTAAAAAAAAATATTTTTATTGATTTCAGAGAGGAAGGAAGAGGGAGAGAGAGATAGAAACATCCACGATGAGAGAGAATCATGGTGGATTGGCTGCCTCTTCCAAGTCCCCTACTGGGAATCGAGTTCACAGCCCTGGGCATGTGCCCTTGACCTGAATCGAACCTGGGACCTTTCAGTTCGCAGGCTGACACTCTATCCATTGAGCCAAACCGGCTCGGGCTCTCTGTGTCTTTAAAGAGCTGTGTGTCTCCCCTAAATGGTAAAGTCATACATGCTCTCTGCACACGATTCCAGAACATACACATGTGTAAATAGGAAGGAAGTCAGCCAGAGATGACCAATAGGTCTCGCTCCTGCTTTTGGTCAATGTGTGTGCCTGTTACATCTGCAGGGTTAAAACGTGGTTCTAGGCCAGGCCTTCTCAGCCTTTTCTGGGCCCTGGACCCCTTTGAAATGCTGATGACACCCATGGGCCCCTGCTCAGAGTTGTTTTCAAATGCACAAATGTAAGCACACAGGAAGTCAATGAGATTGAAATGTAATGATCAAAATACTTTAACAATTTTGTGACATAGTAGCACATGTACTTCTTTGTGAATTACTTTAATGACAACATCTCATGATGGGTCTAAGGACTCCTTAACTTCAAAGTAGTGACACATGGAAGTGAAGGCTGTCACCATGGTAACAGGAAATATCTCCTCGTGGTGATAGTTGCTTACATTTGTAATTGAAGGAATGCAAAATTTTAGTTAGCAGGCAGTGAAAATAAAGTTTATCCCTCCTATCCAGGTTCATCATAAAATCTACCCACAAGGCACAGGTGAAGAACTGCTCTAGTCGGGACTCCCTGCATTTGCATCCAGCTTTGCCATTTCCCAGCTGTGTGGCCACGAGCAAGTTACTCACCTTCTCTGGGCTTGCTTCCCTACTGTAAATGGACACAGAAATAGCATCTGTCTTTTAGGCTTATTGTGCATATGGAGACGCCCAGGAGGAGTGTGATCTAAGGACAAAAGGCTCAGAAAACGGAATGTTTCTTTAATTCATTTGGTAGCCAAAGCTCACCTGATAGGAACTCATGTGGTGCCAAAACTTGACCTCGGTTGACACAAAACTCTCTGTATGAATGTTTATGCTTTCTTGCTGCAGAAATATCAATGTGTGTGGTGACCGGGTGCTGTTCCGGACCCTGACAGATATATGGCTTATGCATGCATTTCCTTTTCTCCATCGAAAGAACTAGAATTCCAAACCCCTGCCTGCCACCCCTAGGCCTGTATCTCCTGGGCTTGAAATGTCTCCTTTCTTCTTTAGCTGCACTTCAAACTCATCATCTCATTTTATTCTCATCAGTCAGGTAGGGGAGGTACGATTATCTCCATTTAGTTAATGGGGAAACCGAGGCATGGGTTCCCAGGTTGTTAGGCAGCTTGCCCAGACTCCTAAAGGCATTGGATTAGACCTTTAGTGTACGGACAGACCCAGTACAATTGGGCCTGCCGACACCAGAGGCTCCCTAGGAATTAGTGACAATACAGGGGTATTGTCGACTCTTTTTAAAAATCAGGATGCTGCCCTAGCAGGTTTGGCTCAGCGGATAGAACGTCTGCCTGTGGACCAAAGGGCCCCGGGTTCGGTTCTGGTCAAGGGCAGGTACCTTAGTTGCTGACTCCTCCCTGGTTCTGGCCTAGCCCTGGTCGGGGCTTGCACAGGAGGCAACCAATTAATGTATTTCTCTCACATTGATATTTTTTTCGGCCTTCCCCTCTTTCTTCCACTCTCTCTCTCTTAAAAAAAAAAAAAATTAATTAAAAAAAAAATCATCAATGGAAAAATACCCTCGGATAAGGATAAAAAAGTAAAAATAAAATAAAAATCAGTTAAACACAGTAGGCTCCAATCCTTCTCAGGGTCTTGTTAAAGATGAGCAGCAAAATAGTGATCAAAGCCAGTGCTGATTGGGCAGGTGTGTGTGACCTCATTTAGCCAGGACGCTGGTTCTATTTTTGTCTCCATTTTACACAGGAAGAAACTGAGACCCGGAGGGAGCGGTTAAGCAGCGGCACCAGGTCACACAGCCCGTGGTGGCAGGGCCAGGATTTCAACCTGGCGCTGTCCAGTGAGCCAGAACCCTCGCTGACTAGTTCTTTCCTCCACGTTTCTCTCCATATGAAGGTTTTGTTCTCTTTTGCAAAACCCCATCTCATTCTACGAACCTTCTCAAAGGTTTTGACCTAAAAGAAGAAAGCAGCAGTCATTCTAATGGGTGCTGTTCCTCAGATGCAATCAGAGTTATGAGCAAAGAATTATGTTCAAAGGTTTTATCGTGCCATTATGCAAAAGAGAGTGAGAGATTAAAAAAAAAAACAAAAAAAACACCACACAAATGTGCGTTTCTTTCTTTTTTTTTTTTAAGGTAATTTTTTTTAAAATATACTTTATTGATTTTTTTACAGAGAGGAAGAGAGAGGGATAGAGAGTTAGAAACATCGATCAGCTGCCTCTTGCACAACCCCTACTGGGGATGTGCCCACAACCAAGGTACATGCCCCTGACCGGAATCGAACCCGGGACCTTTCAGTCCATAGGCCGACGCTCTATCCACTGAGCCAAACCAGTTTTGCCCGTTGTGCATTTCTTATGAGAAAATATTATGCAACATAACAATGGAATTGTTAAATAACGTATTCTAAGGAAGTGTTCATAATAAATGGTAGGTTTTAAAAGGGGGATTAAAATCTGTGTGTAGAACATCAGCCTGCTCTTGGAAATAAAGTACCCACTTGCACATTTGCCTATACCAGGAGCAAAGTGGAGTCCTCCGGTCAGATCAGGCCCCCTGTTGGTTTTGGGACAGCCTACTAGCCAAGAATGGTTTTCACATTTTAAAATGCAAAGTGTTAAAAAAAAAGACTATTCAGTCTTTTGGCCAAAGTGTTGCTTGAGGGGTTGCGGACACTGCCCTGGGCCCACACAGCCTAGAATATGTACCATCTGGCCCTTTCCAGAAGGAATCTGCTGACTCCTGGCATATACTAAACAGGCACTCTGTGGCTGCCTTGGACCCATGGAAAAATCCAGAATAATCTCCCCCTCTCAAGGTCCGCTGAGCAGCAACCTTCATTCTGTCAGTCTCCTATCAAATTCCCCTTTGTCTGTAACGTGATAAGGGCATGGGTCCTGACTTGGGGAGGACACACCTTTGGGAGGGCTTGGAGGCCTAAGGCGAGAGCTGTGTCTCCAAATCCAGTAGGCCATAATATTTTACAACTTTATTTTTTATTAAATCCTGAAAGGACCCTGAAATACTCATGCCATTATCTCCATTTTACATAGGACAGTGGTCGGCAAATTGTGGCTCTCGAGACACATGCGGCTCTTTGGGCCCTTGAGTGTGGCTCTTCCACAAAATACCACGGCCTGGGCGAGTCTATGTTGAAGAAGTGGCGTTAGAAGAAGTTTAAGTTTAAAAAAATGTGGCTCTCAAAGGAAATTTCAATCATTGCACTGTTGATATTTGGCTCTGTTGACTATGAGTTTGCCGACCACTGGCATAGGGAGACTCTGAGGCTCAGACAAGCAAAGTGGCTGACCCAGGGTCACACAGCTACAGAGTCAGGGTTAGGACTGAGCCCAAGTCTGTGGGGCTCAAAGCTTGGGTTTCCAACCACACTTGGCTTGGCTATCGGTGACCCACGAGGGACAACCGCTTCTCCTCAGTGGCTGCACCAGAAAGCTACGGAAACCTGAGGTAATTCAACTGCTCGGCCATGTCCATTTCAGAGTGAAAATAAAGGCAGAGCAAGCTTCTAAAGACCTGGGTTCGAATCCCACTTTAGGCAAATGACGTCAGCTCCCTGGGCCTCAGCCAGCTTCTCCTGGGAATGAACCCGCTCCATCCGGGAGTGCTTGCACGCTTCACACAGCAAACATCTGTCTAGCTCTCCAAGATGCCGGGCTCCGCTCTAGAAATTTCTAAAGCCCTCCACAAGGCCGGAGGAGATCACTTCATAGGAACCATGCACATAACTTTGCCATTAAGTTACATAAATAAGAAGAAGAATGGCTAGTGTTACCCAGGGCTTACTGAGTGCCAGGCCCTGTGCCGTGAGCTTGGCAAACTCATCCTCACAGCTGGACTTCCAAAGAAAGTGCAAACTTCCCTGTCCCTTAGTCAAGCGTGGGTCTGTCCTTCGTGAAACCCCAACCCGAGAGCCAAACAGCTCCTGACCATAGGAAGAACCGCCAGGCTTCGGAGAGGCGAGAGACGCCTGGCGGGACAGTAATCCTCCCATTTCCGTCCCAGCGTTGGGCCTTTGATCTTCCGCTCACAGATGCCAGGGCTGCCCACACGTCGCAGGAATTGCAAAGTGAGCTTCTGTCCCCCGAAAGTGAAGGGTGCAGACACACAGGCCCTGCCCTCACACAGTGAGCTGTGGACGCTGGAGGCCGCTCACGTCAGATCCACCTGCCTTCCGCAGGAGAAGGGTTTGTGCCTGCTCTGTGCTCCTTGCCGAGGCGAGGGGACCAGGACTGTGGTGACCAGCGTCTCCCTGGGGAGTAGCTCCTGTCCGCGGAGGACCACCGCCGGGGCTCGCCACTTGGTGTGTTTAGTTGCCTCTCAGAATGAATTTATAACAAAAACAAAACAAAACCCCAAACCACTGAGTTTTAGAAGTTTCTGGACCTTGCTAACAAAACAGAGAAAGAGCTGAGATTTGTACCCTACAAACAGCCTCCGCGTAAATGTGGGGAAACCATCCCAATCCTTTAGGCCAGTGGTCGGCAAACTGCGGCTCTCGATCCACATGAGGCACTTTGGCCCCTTGAGTGTTCTAACGCCACTTCTTCAAAATAGACTCGCCCCAGCTGAAAACTGACTTCTGCGCATGGGCCACAAAGTTTCAATCGCACTGTCCGTGCATGCCCGCCCGTGGTATTTTGTGGAAGAGCCACACTCATGGGCCCAAAGAGCTGCATGTGGCTCGCGAGCCGCGGTTTGCCGACCACTGCTCTATAGGCTTAATGTTAAAACACAGCAGAGAAATCTGTCTGTGTTCATTTAAAGACATCGATGGTCTACCAACAAGTCTCATTTATGGCTTACGACAGAGATAGGATGAAGCAATTTGGGCATAACTACCTAACATGGCTGAGTTTGAAACTAGCGGTTTAATTAAAATAGGATTTGAACCAGTGACTAAGAAGCACTAATAAGTCTGAAAATGATGAATATCAATAAAAATACATAAAATGTGAATTTTTGGAATAAAAACCTATGAAACCTAGGAACTGCATTTTTAATGCTTTTCAGAGTCAAATACCACGGATAAATAAGTGATAGAGAAACAAAGAAAAAGCTCTTGTATGTATACAATACTAAAAACGGATCACACATTGATAAGAGTTAGGCAATTACGTCTTATTTACACAAATAACGCCATCGCAGAAGGAAGAGAGCCCAGATTTCCTATCCGCCACCCATGCTTTTGTATTGTGAGATTCGGGCTCACCTGTGTCGCTCCCCATTCATCTATGCCTGTTAGACCTCCTTCATGTGTGAAAAATCCGGGACATTTTACAAACAAGTCTTTCGGGGCTGTGAGTCTGCTTCACAGACCTTTCCTTCCCTGGCCAAATGCTACTTTCCCAACGATGTGTCTTTTTGCATTTTGTTGTTCACCATAAAGTTATCATCTTTAATGAAAAAATGCCTGCTGAGGCGGCTGCGGGCCATTTGGTCCCCTCCCATCAGGGGAGGAAAAGAATAACACTGAGTCAGGCCGAAGGTTTTTATTATCACGTCGTAAATGAGCAGTGGCATCTGTCAATACAAAGGGACTCAGAGGACCTCCCCCCCCCCCCCAAGAGGAAGCTGTGGCGAGTGACAAAATGGATTTTTATTAACCTCCTGGTCCTGCGTCTCTTTTCTCATTTTATTTTGCCTCATTCACTTGGCAGCATAATAATGCTATAAAAACACCCAAACAGGAAGCTGATAACCCTTAGGAACCTCCCGTTCCCGAAAAGCAATAAGAGCTGGAGCCCCAGACCATCCTGACAACCGTAGCACTTGTCCCTACCCCATGCATTCCCCCAGCGGGCCGTGGGTCCTCCCCAGACGACACCTCTCTCTTACTGTTCGCCTGCGTGTTAACTCTCACCAAGTTTTCATATTTGGGCCATAAACATCTTTCATGGCACTGGTAAAATGGCCCAGGTGTTTATGAGCTGCAAGAAATGTTTATGCCAAATGCGTAAAAGCAGAGATGGGGGCGTTGGCAGTTCCCCTGCGCGGGGGCAGGGGAGCCGGGGGATGGGAGAGGTTGGGCTGGAAGTTGTTAAGGGGGAGGCCTCGTAAAAGCGTTTAGTCAACGCTAACAGCCAAGCAGGTGTGCGCACAGCACTCCACCGGGGCGCCTGGAGGATGAGCAGAGGGTCCTAGTGGCTCCAAGAGGAAGCAGCTCCCGCTTGCGCACGACCCGGCTCAGGCAACACCACGGCTCCGGCTCAGAAACTCCAACCGTTTGGGCACAACACGTTTTCCAAAGAGTGTTAGAGCCTGGGCATGAGTGGGTTACTGCTTCCGTGGAAAGTCATCAGTTACAGTCTAGACGTCTTATGGAGAGATGTCCATGATTTTTTTATAATAAGGCAGGTTTTAAAATCATATGCCGTCCGAAACCGGTTTGGCTCAATGGATAGAGCGTCGGCTTGGGGACTGAAAGGTCCCGGTTTCGATTCCGGTCAAGGGCATGTACCTTGGTTGCGGGCACATCCCCAGTGCGGGGTGTGCAAGAGGCAGCTGATCGATGACTCTCTCTCGTCGATGTTTCTAACTATCTCTCTCCCTTCCTCTCTGTACAAAATCAATAAAATATATTTTTTTAAAAAAATAATCAAATCAAATCAAATCAAATGCCGCTCAGAAGACCCTTTGTGAGTGTGGCTGCTGTTTTTAAAAAACCAGCATATACACAGTGAAAATCACCTAGGGGAATAGCCCACACATCACCCTGGGTTTGAATATGCTGCACTCTATTTCTGGACTGATGGTATTTATTAAAAATGGCATTTGTGATCCAAGTAAATAAAATAAAGTGTCATAGAGCTACACCTTAAAGCATACTAAAGCCCCAGGTGGTGTGGCTCAGTTGGTTGGGCACCACCCGTGTACTGAAAGGTTGCTGGTTTGATTCCTCATCAGGGCACATGCCCAGGGTTGCATGCTCAATCCTCAGTGGGGGCGTGCAGAGGCATCAATCGATGTTTCACTCTCACACTGATCTTTCTGTCTCTCCCTCTCCCTTCTTCTCTCTAAAAATAAATTTAAAAACTATATTTTAAACATATGCATGTAAAACCTGGTGAAATCTTAGAAAGGCCTGGAGTTTTCTTTTACTATCAGTTTCCTGGTTTTGATAATGTTCAATGGTTATGTGGGATGTCACCACTGGGGGAAGCTTGGGGGTGGCTACATTTCTCTACTTTTTTTTATACCTCGTGTGATCTAGAATAACTAAAGAAAAATAGTTTTGAAAGGGCATCTATTGCCCAGCCGACATGGGTCAGTGATTGAGCATAGACTCATGAACCAGGAGGTCACAGTTCCATTCCTGGTCAGAGCAGATGTCTGGGTTGTGGGCTCAATCCCCAGTGTGGGGGTGCAGAAGACAGCTAATCAATGATTCTCTCTCATCATTTATGTTTCTCTCCCTCTCTCCCTCTACCTTCCTCTCTCCGAAATAAATTAAAACAAATTAAAAATAATCTATATATATAAAAGCCTAAGCAACCATTTGACCAGTAACTATAATGTGCACTGACCACCAGGGGGCAGATGCTCAACGCACAAGCATGGAAACATGGAACAAGCTGATGAATCTCAGAGGAAAGGAGAGAGGGGGAAGGGGGGAAGATATTAACCAAAGATCTTATATGCATACTAGAGGCCCGGTGCACAGATCCTTGTACCAGTGGGGTCCCTCGGCCTGGCCTGTGGGAACTGGGCTGAAACTGGCAGTCTCACATCCCCCGGGGATTGCAAGAGGGACCCCCACCAGTGCACAAATCCATGCACCAAGCTTCTAGTAAAAAATAAAAGAGCATCTATTAGTATGAAAATTTCAAAAAAGATAAGCAACGTCATTATTGGTAAAATAGACTCCATGACATCCTGTTGGAAGTTAACGCTGCAGATGGCAGAGCAGAGTGTATACACGAAGGTATCTAGCAAACTGGCCCACATGTGCTCAGGGAAATGTGTGCCCACATGCTACTAGTGATTACCATTAGATGGAAGCTTGGCATTTGGGAGGTACTTTTGCAAAGGCACTTTTTAAAACTATTGTACTACACATCACTTTTTATTTATTTATTTAAAATATATTTTAATGACTTTTTACAAAGAGGAAGAGAGAGGGATAGAGAGTTAGAAACATTGATGAGAGAATCATTGAATAGCTGCCTCTTGCACACCCCCTACAGGGGATGTGCCCACAACCAAGGTACATGCCCTTGACCAGAATTGAACCTAGGACCTTTCAGTCCCCAGGCTGATGCTCTATCCACTGAGCCAAACTGGTTTCAGTTTATACATCACTTTTTAAGCAATGTTTGTCATTTGTTACATTGTATTTTTCTGAGGTTTATTCCCCCAAAACACAAACATACATATAGGTGTGCATACATATTTAATTTTTGCCCTAGGCAAGTTCTTCACTTCTGCTTACTCTTTTGGGTAAGTCCTCATGAGCCCTTTCGTCTGTGACCATGGAAATAAACACTTTCCTCATCATTTGGAACTGGCTGGAAGCCCTGTGGGGGGAAGGTTGGCCTGATATGCCACATCTGACCTCTAAGGCGAAGGGAATGAAAAATGCTGTGGACCTACTATGTGCAGACATTTTCATCCTTTATCTTATTTATTCCTCAAAACAACCCACTTAGCAGGTGGGAAAACTGAGGCACTGAGAGGTCCTGGAGGTTCCACAGCTGGAAAGGCGGGGAGCTGGGCAAACCCAAAGAGTGTCGTTTAGCATCTGGCTCTCAACCACTGCCTTATACCGCTCCAGGATGGAAACTTCAAATCTCCTCCTCCTCATCATTAAAATGACTTAAAAGCCCTAGCCAGTTTGGCTCAATGAAGAGAGTGTTGTCCTGCGGACTAAAGGGCCCCAGGTTCGATTCTGGTCAAAGGCACATGCTTGGGTTGCAGGCTCGGTCCAACATGCAGGAGGCAGCCAATCAATGGTTCCCTCTGATCATTGATGTTTCTATCTCTCTCTTCCTCTCCTCTCCTTTCTGAAAGCAATAAAAATATATTTTAAGCCGAAGCCGGTTTGGCTCAGTGGTAGGGCGTCGGTCTGTGGACTGAAAGGTCCCGTGTTCGATTCCGGTCAAGGGCATATACCTTGTTTGCGGGCACATCCCCAGTAGGGGGTGTGCAAGAGGCAGCTGGTCGATGTTTCTCTCTCATCGATGTTTCTAGCTCTCTATCTCTCTCCCTTCCTCTCTGAAAAAAAATCAATAAAATATATTTAAAATATATATATATATATTTTTTTTTAAAAAGACTCATAAATAACAGACTTCTATCAATAATAACGGGCTCAGCGTCACACATGGAGAAGGCACTGAACAGCTTAGCGCCCTCCAGCCAGAAGTACACTGGGATCAGGATTTTCTGCAAGAAAAGCAGCCCGATGGATCTGGAGGACGCCTATGCCCTGCGGTGAGCTGTGCGCCTGCGGGCAGGGAGCATCCTATGCAAGGTGGACCGGAAGCTGCCGGTCCAGCGCCGAAACAGCTGCGGGCAGGACAGGTGGGCAGGAGCTGAATCTCACCGCATCACTTGGAAGACAAGGCCAGCCGAGTGCGGAAGTGCTGAAGAAATTACCGGGACCTTGGTCAGCTGCCCCTTGTCCCAAAGATGTCCCCATCCTACCCTCAGAGCTGTGAGTATCCCCCTTACCCGGCAAAAGAGACTGTGCAGATGTGCATTAAGTGACCGTCAGATGACCAAAGATTAGTCTGGTTATCCTGTGGGCCCGGTATCATCACAAGGTTCCTTATTAGAGGGAGGCCGCAGGTCCAAGAAGGAGGTGGAAGATGTAACAACCAAAGCAAGAAGTTGGGTGATGTGAGGAAGCTTCTAGAAGTTAAGGGATGTCAGCGCCCTGCGGAAGCGAGAAAAGGAAAAGGTTGTTTTGCTGGAGACTCCAGAAGGAACCAGTCCTGTCAACACCTGGACTTCAGTCTGATTTCTGCTCTCCAGGCAGAAGGAGAATAAACTAGTGTTTCTGTGATAACCTGTCATAGTAGCTACAGGGACTACAGATGAACTGGGAAGAAAAGAAAAGGGAGACCTCAATAAATAGTACTACTGGTTTTAAACTGAGCCCTCTATAATATTTTTGAGGAAGGAATAAAATGATTATTTTTAAAAATTGATTTTGGGAGAAAAAGAGGAAGAAAGAAAGAGAGAGAGAGAGAGAGAGAGAGAGAGAGAGAGAGAACATTGATTTGTTGTTCCACTTATTTATGCAATCATTGGTTATTTTTGTATGTGCCCTGCCTGGAGATTGAACCCACAACCTTGGCGTATCCGGACAACACTCTGACCAATTGAGCTACCAGGGTAGGGCCAGAATTCTTGGTCAGTTAATTTTTGTGGCCCTATTGTATTTCTTTAAATGTGTCTCCTTTCTTTGACTGAGCTGCATGGAATGTCTGGCTTTATTTGGATCATAATTGTTCATTAATTGTTACCTGTATCACCCTAAGAGCTGAATCCACTTCAGAGGATGGAAAACTAGGGGGCAGGCAGATTCATGTCTTTTAAAGACCGAGAGCCTAAAGCTGTGTTCACATCAGGGAAATTTCACTCGCTCTGTTACGTTAATGAAAACAGAGGCTGACTTCTAAAGTCTGTAAAATGTGCAAGGTGAAAACTCAGAAAGGTAGGACAGGTCAAAAGTGAAAGATAGGGGGCAGGAATTCTTTCTTTTCTTTTACAAGATAAATAGTATAGACTCTCGCAGACAGATTTTAAAATACAGAAAAACAAAACAAAAAAAAAATAAAGAAAGAAAGAAATCCACTTGTGAGAAATCTTCACTCCAAAAACAGGTAACTGCTGTTGTTATCCATGACAACGGTGTCTTTTCTATGCCTAAATATATATCTGTATTTTCACCAAAAAGAAAGTGGTCATTCTGCACTAACCATTTTGTGCATGAAATCGTCATGGACATCTTTCCACGTCAATAAATAAATGTCCTGGCCTGCCGGGGTAGCTCAGTTGGTTAGTGTAGTTGATTCGCCAAGGTTTTAGGTTTGACCTCTGGTCAGGAGAAGCAACCAATGATACATAAATAAGTGGACCAAGAAATTGATGCCCCTTCCTTTCTGTGTGTGTATCTCCAAGTCAATTAAAAAATTCCTTAAAAGTGTTTCCCAAGGTGGTTTCCGAAGGGCACCCCGGGGTTAGAGGAAGTTAGGAAATGTGGCTGAGGACTGATGTGACAGACACAAGGCTCTCAGCTCCAAGAGGATCTTACATGGAACCCCCCTCTTTGTGTTTATTGAGAAGGGAACAGCCTACAATTAACCACGTTAACATGAACAATTCAGTGGTATTTAGTGCATTGACCGTGTTGCACAACACCACCTCTCGTTCCAAACCATGTTCATTCCTCCAAAATGAATGGCCTGTACTCACGAAGCGGCTGGACCTTCCTTATCCGGAGAGCCTGAGCTCCTGGCTCTTCTACGTGTTTGTTGAGTGACTAGACAAAGATACGGTTTAAGACTAAGAACAACTCCTTGGACTTCGACCCTTTGGGCTACAAGAACACAAAAGCCCACGATATGAATCCACACCTGATGATAACCCGAGAGGTTTATCATCACTCTCAAGCCCTGGAGAGAAGAAAGCATCTGCTGAGATCTGCTTTGCCGCCCCCGCAGCGCCAAGGGACAGTATTCATGGAAATGACTTAAGCCCGCGAAGAGGTGATTTCCCCCAAAGTATCTTGGCAGATTAGAAACCTTTGCAAGAGGACTGCCTTTCATCCTATAAACTGGTCATCCTCAGCTCCTACAGACCAACAAATGGTTATCTTGTATCTTCCTAACACACACACACACACACACACACACACAAACACACACACATGCAGAAGCCTTTGGGAACAAACAAAACACAATGGTACACCTCTACCCTAGTGGGGGTGGGCAAAGCCTCGTCTCTAGCAGGAAGTCAGGAGATTAAATTCCTCAGTCCACACTTCACAACCAGGGGTGTCAAATCCAACATTTACATTTCAGGCCAAGAGCTAGAAGAAGTACAGCCAGAAAGAGTTAAAAGTAGTTCCTCTGAGGCCTGGGCCCGGTATGGGGGGGTGGGGTGATGGTTGGGGGGGAGGTGGGAAGGCCTGGGCCCAGGGGGAGTGGGGGAGGGGGAGGCGGGGAGGCCTGGGCAGTCTTGCTTTTCACTATTCGCCCTTCCCGGTTAATTAATTTTTAACCACCAAGCAAGGAATTCTTTCATTTGAATTTTTTCTTCTTCTTTTTTTAAGGAAGAGGAGCTTTTGAAGGATAACAATGAGAATAAGTCATCAGGCCTGAAAGGCCATGTGGTCTATGTGATGGGCCCCGCTGTGCTCCAGAGGGAGGACTCCCTGCCTGAGGTCTCCCCGGAATGACCCCCAGGAGACGGGGTGGCAGGGTGTCTTCCAGGGAACAGCATGGCCGGAGCGGGCAGCCAGGAGGACTTCCGCTGCGCCCCTTTTATGCTTTTTAAGGGTGACAGCGGCGACTCTGTTACCTGTTTAAAACATGCATGTTCTGGGGAGGAGAAGAGGCCATAATGCATGAATTTTCATTTACTTGCGGTGATTCATTTGCTCCTGGTTAGAAATGTATGGAAATAGGTGAGAGTTGCTGCAATGAACTGTTCGAAGCAAATGTGGCCAGATGTCAGACTTCAGTGAGTCTAGGGGAAGCTCATGGATGCAAACTAAAAGTTTTCCAAAACAAAAAACTTGGGGGGAAACGTTACAAAGTTAAAATAAAAGGATGAGGCCTTATGAAATCCCCGCATTCCGGAGAAATCCTGGGACAATGAAATCAGAATCTCTGGGTGGGACCCAGCCAGTGGCATTTTTAAAAATTCCTCAGCCGAAACCAGGATTCTGTGAGATTGTGAGATGGCCATTTCAGCTTCAACTTTTTATAGTCTTACAGTTATTTTCTGTTTCTGCAAAATAGTTCTAAGACACTTGGAGTGATTTCTAGTCTTTAAAAAAAAAATCATTTAGAAAGTATTAAGAAAAAAGTAGGGAAGTATAGAGCGGGGTGGGGAAGGACCATTTGGAGATTTATAACAGCATCCGCAGGCCATAGGAGTTATCAATCTAAAAAGTAGCCTGCTCTATTTGGTCCAACCTTTAATTAACATCCCTCATGCCTGGCAGGGCCGGACCAAACCATTTCTTGGGCCTTACACAGCCCCTGGGCCGGACAGTCCCCACCCATGCTTTAAGGAAACACATGCTTTTTTCTCTGAGGAGCCACACGCTGCCAAAGAGGATTTGAGTTGCACGATACCGATGGGACCCTGTGTTTGTAGACTTTGACTTGACCTACTGCGTTTAATAAAGTTCTCTTCTCACACTGGTCCACCCCCAGCGACTTCAGAGAGAGAGAGAGAGAGAGAATAGACAGGGAGAAGATGAAGTTCTAGATTTTTCAGTATCTTGGGGAAGCTGGAATGTACTCAGTGTGGCTGGGTTAGCTGCAAACAGCAGAAAACCCAGCTCAGCAGGGTTTGAACAATAAGGTCATTGATTAACCGTCTATCAAGGAGGTTGGTATTAGGATGTCTCCGGGGGTGGCCATTTAGTTAGTTAATGTGGAAGCTGGTTTTTTGTGTGTTTCCTCTGCCCCGTCCCCCCTCTTTCTTCTTTCCACTCTGATTCTCAGCTTTCTCCTCAGGCTGCCTCCCACCCCTGCCCAACATGGCTGCAGAGGGTCAGGAGGCGGGGAGAGGGTGGTACTCAGAGGCAGCGGAACGTCCCTGCCTTGTGCCTCTCCAGGGGTGAGGAAAACCTTCCCTGAGCCCCCTCAGCAGACCCATATCTCCTCGGTCAGAGTCACCAATGACTTGGCAAGAGAAACAAGGCTCCCACCATGGGCTCCCACCCACAAAAATGCTGTGTGCGTACACACACACACATACACACACACACACACACACACACATCTAAAATGAATATAAAAGACGGTCTATTCCAGTGTGGTTTGGTTTTGTAAGTAGCCATTGTTTTCCCTTAGCAATTTTAAATCGTTAATTTATATAATAATCTTAAAAACTCTGTATAATAAGTTCCCAAGACCGTATGGGAATTTAGTAAGCCATCAAGATCTCCTTTCCAATCTGTAGGCATTAGGATGAATTATACTGTAAGTGGTGATGGGATAACGTGGTGGCTTTCTAGAAAAAAATATGAAATTGGAGCTGAACTTCCAATTATACCCCAGAATAAATAACAAATAAATCAGAAATTCAAATGTAAAAAAAATCAAAATTGTAAAAGCACTAGAAGAAATTTAGAGAATCTATAATAATAAAATAATAAAGGCGTAATTAGACCGGTGTGACCTTCCAGACCAAACCCGGGTCCCGGGGGCGAGAGGGAGGCCAGGGCCGGGAGCCGGGGAAGGAAGGCCTGCTACTGCACGGATTGCTTGCATCGGGCCTCCAGTATTATAATAATCTTGGAGTAGGGCCGGTCCTTTTCACTAAAACAATAATTCAGAAACTCTAAAAATATACACTAGGCAAAAACTACCACAAGCAAAGTAAAAGACAAGAATGGGGCGGGGGTACAAATTTCCCTAATATATAAAGAGTCCCCACAAATCGTTAAGAAATAGGCCAAGAGTCCTGCAGAAAAACTGGCAAAGAATATATAGAGGAGAGGTCACGGAAAAGGAAATACCAATGGCTTTTAAACACAAGAGAAGTATTAACCTTTGCTATAACAAGAAACATGCAAAATAAACTATACTAACATACTGGTTTTTTTTTTAATTTTTTTTTTTTTTTTTTTTTTTTTTTTTTTTTTTTTTCCCATTAGATGACAAATGAGCGGAGAGCCTGATAATATACTGCATGAGCAGGATTGCAGGGACACAATCATTGTCATACCTGTCAAATTTACAAACACGTTTGGCGTTTGAACCAGGAACTCTATTCCTAGGAATTTAATATACAGGCACACTTATGCCCATGTAAATAAATGTCTAATCCCTTTGTGAAAAGTGTTCATCAATGAGCATTATTTGTAATAGCAAAGTTTGGGAACAACCTAAGTGCCCATCAATAGGGGACTGCTTAAACACATTTTGGTTTTTTGTACAAGAAGATTTCTTTTTAAATAGGAATATAAAACCTAAATATAAGACCACAACTTTTGTTGCCTCATTCTTTTTGATTAAAGATTGGTAAAGCCAAATACTGTATACTTGGGCCCATGAACAAATGCTGCTCTTGTATTAGTAAAGCTTCTTATTTCTTATTTATTTATTTATCCTCACCTGAGGATGGATGGATGAATATATATATATATATATATATATATATACATACATATATATATATATATATATGTAAATTTTTATTGATTTCAGAGAGGAAGGGAGAAGAAGAGAGAGAATCATTGCTTGGCTGCCTCTTGCCCACCTCCTACTGGGGATCGAACTCACAACCTGCGCATGTGCCCTTGATTGAAATTGAACCTGGGACCCTCCAGTCCACAGGGCAATGCTCTGTCCACTGAGTCAAACCAGCTAGGGCCAGCGATATTTTTTCACTGATTTTCAGAGAGAGTGGAAGGGAAGGCTGGAGCGGAGAAGGAGAGACGGTGGGGGGTGGGGGAAAAGAGAGAGAGAGAGAGAGAGAGAGAGAGAGAGAGAGAAACATCAATGTGAGACACATCACTTGGTTATCTCCCAAATGCACCTTGAATGGGGTCAGGGATTGAATTTGCAACCCAGTACGTGTCCTTGACTGGGAATTGAATCCTAAACACTTTGGTGCTCAGGCCAATGCTCTAACCACTGAGCACACCGGCCAGGGCTTAGTGGAACTTCTTATTGGGTTTTTCCAGCTTAAATTCACATGGGCTATTATTTTGTTGGGAATGGTCTGTGCTGAAGGGACAGCACGAACAGCTACCATTTCAACAAAGTCAACTCTTTGTATACCCTTTCCCATCTCCTCCTCCTATGACTTGAGGAACGCAGCCAGACCCAGCACAGTAATGGTGCAAAGCCAGCGCCGAGGGAGAAGGGCCACTCGGCAGGCTTGCTCACTCGCACAGGCTCTGTCTTTGCAAAGATGTGATATTAAATTCCATGTGTGCCTGACAAATATTTACATCCAGCCATGGACACAAAATAATCTTTTTTTTCTCCCCTCTCTCTATCCCCCTGCCCGCCCCCCCCCCCCAACTCTGTATTAAGAAAGCAATTGACAGCTAATATATGGAGAGCGAACCTTTTGTGTTCCCTACAATGACCAATTTTTCCTCTGGCCTCACCAAAGCTGTTCAAACAAGAGCTCCATTGTCCCTTTCAGAAGAGAATAATAGAAAACTTGAAATCTGGAGGTCATTTGACCTCTTAGGAAACAGGGAGCTAGATTATGCAGCTCAAAACCCCACAGCCGTTAACATGTGACATGTTATATACACTCATGTTTCCAGAGGAAAAGGCCAGGATGTCGGGGTTCTGACTGCCATGCCAAAGGACCCACAAGCTATACTTTACCCAAAACAAACATTAAAGCCAAGTAATAAAACGATCATCATCACAACATGAGCATAATGGCAGCTGCCATTTACTGAGTGCTTACTATTTAACCCTCACCATAACCCCGTGAGGTGGCCGTGACTACGGAGCCCATTCTACACACCAACAAACTGAGCCCCAGAGGCAGAAACTGGCGCATCCGCAAAGCCTTAATGCTGGTTTTCAAACGAGGATTACTCTGGAAGCCTTTTCCTGAAACACTGCAATTCTGCCTCTCATCTCTCTCAGACTCTTTGTCTTTAAAACATTTAAACATTTACCACATTCTTACATACCTAATAAATATTACTAGAAATTATAAACATACTGAAAGCACTACAACAGTGAAACTATCAATTAAAAAAAATGCAACAGCTAGGAGCAAAGGTGATATATGCATGATTAATTGTGACAAATATGGCCAACTACCTGTCCATTATAGGAGACAGTCAACAAATCCTGGAATGCTCATAGTGGAGAATAGTACGCAGCCATCAAAAAGAATGAAGAGGCATTCGTAAGCTGATGTGGATGCCCAGTCATGTGCAAGTGATTAAAAAAATATAGATACAAACTTGTGTCATAGTATTTATTTATTTACTTATTTATTTTAAGCTTCACCTAAGGATATGTTTTTCATTGATTCTAGAGACTGAGGAAGGGAGTGGAGAGAAACATCGATGTTAAAGAGAAATATAGATCAGTTGCCCCTGCACATGCCCCAATGGGGGACCAAACCTGCAAACAGAGTATATACCCTGACTGAGAATAGAACACATGCCCCACGCTCCAATCAACTGAGCCATACGGGCCAGGGCAGTATTTGTCATCTTTAAACTGTCATATATGTTTATTTTTGTACGGATACAAGAAATGGCTCAGGAAGGCCACACAGAAAGTGATAAACCACTTGCCTTCAGGAAGGGGAATTGGGTGGTTAGGGGGGCAATAGAGAAGTAATTTTATTATTATTATTATTATTATTATTATTGACTAGCTTGTACACTTTCTGACCTTGTAGCATAGGCATGTATAACCAATTCAAGTAAAAACTTCACCTTCCACATTCACAGAGTATCTTCCCACCAGCCCATTTTACAGATGGGAACACTGAGACCAAGTCCAGCCAGTTGATGCAGGGCTGGCACCAGCCCTTCCAGGCATCCTCACTCCCAGCCCATCTTCTCTGAGTGCTCCCGCTGTCTCAGGGACACCGGGCAGAGAGTGCGGGGCTGAGTGCCTGGAGGAAATGCATCCTTCCTGGAGACCTGCCCGCACACACAGGGAGGGTTCTGGTTGTACCACGCTCACCGGGTCAGGAAACGGCCCAGAAACGGAACAGTCATGGACACTGAGCACCACCAAGTGCCACACTGACTTCCCATATAACCGTGAACTCAGCCCCTGATTCAAATGCCGTGGACACCTTCTCAGGCTTGCCTCCACCAGCAATTCGAATTTGGACCACTAAGTCCAATGGTCTCCAACCCCTTCCTCTGCTTCCATTTCTATCGCCCTTCCCAAGCCTCTTCCCACCCTTTCAAACATCAGCCAGATCATGTCACTCCTCCATGTAACCCTCCAACCGCCGCTCCTGGCAGAGCCTGGGGTCGGACTGGAGACTCAGCCCCATGTGGTGAGAGGCTCTGAGAGAGGACAGGGGACTTGAAGGAGCAAAGGGTGGCGGAGGCACACGCTGAGGACCACTCAGTGGGGAGGCGACCCTCCCCAGGGCTGCCCGGGGGCCCTGAGCTGAGGATGGAAACCACCGGGGGAAGGAGCCTGGTCCCTGCGTCACCCCATCAGCAGCACCTGGTTTTACTGGGACAAACGGAGTCACACAAAAGGCGTGAGCCTCTAAGGCCTGCCAGAGTGACCGGTCTCTCCCGAGTTCTCACAGCCGAACGTAGGGCTCTTAGTCCCTCTGGGAGGCCCCTGGGTCCTCTGTTCCAGCCGAACGTGACGGAAACCAGGACAGAGGGGCGAACATGACTGACACCAGGACAGAGGGGCGAACATGACTGACACCAGGACAGAGGGCGTCGTAGAGAGCGAGGGCGGCCCCAGGGGCCTCTGTGGACAGTCAGCCTTCCCGGTGGCAGGAGGGGCCTGGGAATCAGGAGATCGACCCTCACCCAGGGCAGGGACAGAGAGCCGCTCGCTCTTCCTGGTGGATGCAGGTGCCCAGCTCCTGAGAGAAGGTCCCGGGGATGCCGCCCCTGGAGGCAGAGGGAGAGGAGCAGGTGGTGGGCACCTTTCTTTGAATATGCTTGAAATATATCTAGGAATATGGGTATAAAACTGATAACAGTGACTGCTGCTGGTGAGTCAAACTCAGTTCTGGGAGGCAGCGTTTAGGGAAAATTTTCTTTTTTTTTTGGCAGGGGGAAATTTTATTTTTAAATATCTTCCAGTTTTGGACTTTTGAACTATGTGGATATATGCCCATGAAAAGTTAAATGTAAGGGATGTAAAGCAATTTTATACCCTTTCATGCATACTCTTTAAAAAAAATGAACCAGTTAAATGTTTTAACTGACTATACACCAGTCTTTGAGACAACTGACAATAATGATTTTTGTAATGAGAATAATAACATGCCCACAGCATGTAATTTAATTAGTATGAACAAATGTAAGTACCTAACCTCTCTCCTCCTTTCCTCACCCATTCCATACCTTGAAGATGCCTCTGATTAACGAGTCCATCTGTCTGGCTGTCCACCTCTAACCATCCATGAGCGGATCACTTAGCACTCGTGGGCTGACAGCTTTTCTTTCCAGAGCAAAAACAGACGCTTCTCCTGTAGGAATATTTCATTCATCGATGGTGCTTTATTATTTGCACATCACACACTTTAATGGATATTTAGGCATTTCTATTCAAACTACTATTACAAATAATGTCACAGTGTAGATTCTTATGTAGATGTTGATAGGAATTAGACCACCATCATTTTAAAAAAATATATATTTTATTGATTTTTACAGAGAGGAAGGGAGAAGGATAGAGAGTTAGAAACATCGATGAGAGAGAAGCATGGATTAGCTGCCCCCTGCACACCCTCTACTGGGGATGTGCCTGCAACCAAGGTACATGCCCTTGACTGGAATCGAACCTGGGACCCTTCAGTCCACAGGCCGAGGCTCTATCCACTGAGCAAAACCGGTTAGGGCTAGACCACCATCATTTTTACAATAAAATTAATTTAGCAAATATATACCCTGGGCAAAGATTCCTTACCTCAATGTTTATTTACCAAACAGGAAGGCAAGTAACATCCTTTTAAACTCTGACCAGAAGCCCAGTGCACAAAATTTGTGCATGGGTAGAGTCTCTAGGCTTGGGTGGCAATCAGGGCCAATTGGGGCCTTCCTTAGTCCCACGCTGCCCCCTGGTGGTCAGCGCATGTCATAGCTATCAGTCTCCTGGCTAAACTCCTGTGGGTACAATTTGCATATTAGGCTTTTATATATGTAAATTAGAGGCCCAGTGTACGAATTCATGCACCAGTGGTGTACCTTAGCCTGGCCTGTGGGATCATGCCAAAACTGGTTCTCCGACATCTCCCGAGGGGTCCTGAATTTTGATAGGATGCAGGACAAACTGAAGGACCCCACTGGTGCAACATCGGGGCTGAGGAGGGATGCAGGAGGGATTCAGGATATGTCCGGCCCATTTTGCTCAGTCCCGATCAGCTGAACCCCAGCATTAAGCTAACCTACTGGTCGGACCATCTGCCCCTTGGTGGTCAGTGCACATCATAAAGAGCAGTTAAGTGGCCTTAGCATATCATTAACATATTATGCTTTGATTGGTGGAACAGCTGACTGGTCAACCCGACACTTAGCATATTAGGCTTTTATTATGTAGAATGATAGCTTCACAGACAAATGTAAGACCGGCTGACTTTCATCAAGATGAAAATGACTAGATTCAAGGCCATTTTCCAGTCTGCCGTGGAACTTAAAAACCCAGAAACAAAAGGGAGCCTAAGCATTCTCAGAATTGATTTACATATCTTGGTTTTCTGCGAAGTGAGAGACTGACTCTAATGTATTTTAGATTTAAGCATATAGATTATTTTCCAGGTAAGAAAGTAACTTTTTATTTTTGGACAACAGAGAAAATGAAAAGGGAGAGAGAGGGAGAGAGAAAGAGAAAGAGAGAGAGAGAGAGAGAGAGAGAGAGAGAGAGAGAACTGCTCAAAAAGAGCAGAGGATGGGGGGAAAGTATATACTCATGATTATATTTATTGCATCATTTGCCCTTGGGAAAAAATGAGAAGAAACTTATATGGCCACCAAAAGGGAAGTGGATACAGACCTCCTGGTTCATCAAACTGATGGACCACTATGTTCAAATGTGTGAGAAATGGCTCACCTGCCGGAATTCAAATGATGAACCCGGAGACAGAAGTACAGCGAAAATGAGACTTTTAATACCCTTTCCAGAGCGGGCAACCCTCGCATTGTATCGGCATGTCTGATGCAGTGAGCATAGCCTATTTATTTAGTCCCTCCTCTGGTTCCTCATTGGCCAAGCACTATGGGGTCACCTGTTTCTTCAGATGTGGCCTACGTCTTGTTGTCATCTCCCTTTGGGCCATTTAAAGAACAGGGCTGCCCTAGCTGGTTTGGTTCAGGGGATAGAGCATCAGACTGTGGACTGAAGGGTCCCAGGTTCGATTCCAGTCAAGGGCACATGCCTGGGTTACAGACTTGATACCCAGTAGGAGACCTGTAGGAGGTAGCCAATCAATGCTTCTCTTCCATCATTACTGTTTCTACCTCTCTTTCCCTCTTCCTTCCTCTCTGAAATCAATAAAGATATATATATTTTTAAAAATTGGCTGAGGTCTTTCTAGCTGCCTCCACCTCCCCCACCTAGTTGAGGCAGAGCCTTGGGGTTTCCACCATGATGCTGGCCATGTGCACAGTTCTTTGTACCTCTTCCCTCCTCCCTACACTCTGTTTGCCCTGAGGAATTTAAGTAAGTTCCATCAAAAGCCGACCATGCTGGAGAAGGATCGCAGAGATCCATTTCCTACAAACAAGAAAGAATGAGCCACTCATTGTGCCAAAGGTTGGCAAATCTGATCGCAAGGGAGACAAAGGAAGCACACTGTGGCATGGATCATTCATTTTAAAAACAACAATAGTGCTGGCCAGTGTGGCTCAGTTGGTTGGGTATCTTCCCATGCACTGAAAGGTTGCCAATTCGATTCCTGGTCAGGACACATGTCCATGTTGTGGCTTGATCCCTGGTAGGGGGCATGCAGAAGGTAGCCCATCAATGTTTTGCTCTCACATCAATGTTTCTCTCTTACTCTTCTTCTCTCTCTAAAAAAAAAAAAATCAATAAAAAATCTTTACAAAAATAAAACACTAAATATATGTCTGTAGATCTGGGTCTTTGTGCATGTGAGTGTGTAGCTCTGTGCAAATTCCTAGGAGAGATACAGAGAGACTCCCACGGGAGGGAGGAAGGAGTGAAGAAGCAGAGCAACTATGAAAGGGCCCTTTAGATTAACATTCAAGACCATTCGCAATCAGGGCTCTTGTTCATGCATTCTGAATGGCCAGATTATTATGATCTCTGAACGCATAATAATCTGGCCACTCAGTGTGTGTGTGTATGTATATATATGGGCCCGATGCATGAATTTGTGCATGGGTGGGGTCCTGGCACCCTGTCCTGGGGGAGGGAACATGGGCAGTTGGCCAGCCTGCCTGCTGGTTGAAATCCTGGTCCAGGGGACAATTTGCATATTAGCCTTTTATTATATAGGATCTACACTGAGAGGCCAGATTATTATGTGTTCAGAGATCATAATAATCTGGCCACTCAGTGTATGCTCGCCTGGGGGTTTCTTACGCATATTTTCCAAAGCAGAAGCAGCTCGGACACGTGGTGCTGAAATCAGATACTGTCCATGTAAACCTCTCTCACCCTTCTAAAAAATAATTTTGTGATTCTCATTTCACCCTTCATTGTCACAACCAGCCAGCCAGCCCATTTGTGGCTCTTTCATCCTCCCCTTCTTGTCCATCCCCTCTCCCCTCCCCTCCACCCCCCCCCCCAAAAAAAAAAAACAGTGGCTAAACACAGCGGGATATAAACGCCTAGGTCTGGAGAAGATGAACTATTCTGCTAGTTCCGTCTTTTCAGCTTTCTAAAGTATGTGTGGACCTTACCAATTTCTTTGACCTGCCTTTTTCTCCCCCTCCTCCCCTTCCAGTGTGCGACTGTGACAGGGCATTGAATTACCAGTTTGTCGCCAACGCCATAGGCTTTATTATGCCTTTGAACAGAAGCTGGGCTTAAAGAGAAAAGTTTTTCTTAATAAGTAGCTGTTCATCCTTTGATATGCACATCTGGGCCCTGGTCTTATCTGCTGCATGCTAATGCTGCTTCCTGCAGATAATGATGAAAGAACAACTCAAAATAACAAAAAGGAATAAAGTGGGCCAGATGCCAGGAAAAAAAAAAAAACACCCACAAGGACAATGCATATAAAAGCAACTGGATTTTCAGTTCTGGAGAATAAATTCTTTCAACAATGAAGCAATCATTTTGATGCTCCAGTGATGCAATACTTTTTTTTTTAAGGGATTAGGGAGAAAAATAAATAAGCAAACATCAGCTGACAACCACCAGCACATTCTGTTAGAAATTAAAAGGGAAATAAACCTAAAGTATGCCATAAATCACTTCGGGTTTAATTTTGCATCTGCCCCTTTGTCCTCATTTAGCTGTGACTTAAACACTGTGGATGAAAGGCCAAACTGAGAGGCTTGGATTCATAAATTACTTTTGGAATTATAAAGTATTTCAAACATACAGCAAAGTACGAAGAATAACGTACTAAACACCCGGGGATCCACCGCCTGTGTTTAATGGCTTGTCCATTTCCCCATCAAGCCCATTTTTTACCAATAAATTTCCTTCATGCTAAGGGGACCTTCCGAAGGTAATGTTTAAAAATTTCTACGTCCCCCTTGTTGATTGAAAAACGGTGCTCTTCTTACCAAGTTATTATGATTTTGCTTAGTTTTAGTAATTCTCAAAAAAAAAAAAAAAAAGCTTTCTTCCCCTATCAATGTGCAAACAGGTCGGAAGTTTTCAAAGGTAGTGTTCCGTGTGAACGTGCAGAATGTGCCAAATATTTAATATACAAATATGATTATATATGATTAAATTGCCAAATATTTAATATACAAATAAGATTATATGTGGTTATGGTGTACATGATCCTGATTCTTTAGAAGTTCTTTTCAAAACCCGCCCGGCCACCCTGCCCTGTGGGTTTGTGCAGGCGGCGCCCAGGGCTCTGCGGCAGATGGAACCCATGCGTTAAAAGACAAGCGAGTGAGAATATGGAATTGCCGCTTTATGGAACTGCCCCTCCGCTGGGGGCGGAGGGCGGGGGACGGAGCCGGGCGAAAGCAGGCTCCCGGGCCCCAGCCCTCTGCAGAGTGGCGGGGACCCTTTTCTTCCCCGACCAGATAAGGCCGGGGGATTGATTCCACATTAGCATGCGGCAGGCATGGGAAAATGACAAACTCCTATTACCACTGTCATGGCAACTGGAAAAAATGGCTGCTTTGGGGGAGCAAGGTCCATGGGAGAAGAAAGGCAAAGGCCCGTCGCTTTCTTCTGTTTGACATCTGTTGTTTAACATACAAAATTGCATTATCATGACGCCAGCCCGCCCGCCCGGACGAGAGCCCGCCCGGGGATTGCTAGCACCAGGCTCCTCCTCTCCTTAAGGGCATACAATTGAGCCTGACCATTTTCACGGAGGACTGCCATTCCCGCCCTCTTCACCCCAGGTGCAAAGTGGGAAGCGCCGGGGGGAAGGTGGGGTGTAGGGAGAACGTCTGGGGTTGGGGTGGTGGCGAGGGTCAAGTATAAAGCAAAAATAGTAGTTGCTTTTCTAAATTCTCCATTCCTCTCCTCCCCTCCCCCCCACTCCCCCTCTTCCCTCAAAGACATTTTGGGGTTTTCTAAGAGCCATCTGAGCGGAGCTTTGAACAGGAGCAGGTAGAATGGCAGCCGGAATGGGGAACAGAGGTTTGGGCTGGGGCTGGAGGTGACTGCAGGGAAGGGCTGTGGGAGCCAGCTCAGCGCTAGGCGGCCACAGGAGCGCTGGCTGCAGGACGGGAGGTGCTGCATTCTCTCCTTTACACCCTCTCCCCGGCCTCCGCACACAGCGCTGCCCCCCCTCACAGCCAGCGGAGACAGGCAGCACCTGCTTTGCGGGGGGCTGCAGACCTGGGCTGTGGAAGGAGGCCAGGGCAACTATTTCCTATTATCCACATGGGCCACTTGCAGCAAGCCCTTTGTTCATATATGTAAGTATCACATATGCATATTTGCATATTTAATGCCTACTTATGTATGCATTTAATACGTAACAATATACACGTGTATAACATAATATATACATCTTTTAAAAATAAGCATATTTAAGTGAAATGACCTCCCCCACCTCCTCCCCTTTGTATAAATAGGACAAGCCGAGCAGCCTTTCAGGGTATTTTCACGACACGACAGTTAAAGTTTTGTTCGGGGGCCATCCTAACAAAGACGAAAGAGCAACGTCCAGTGAGCACGAGACTGAGCCCCTGGATCGGGGAGGTCAGGGAAGTGCTCTCCGGAGAAAGCACGTTTAAATCATCTCCCCGCCAGGAGCAAAGCTGGCAGGTGAGGGCGGCCAGCCACACAGAACCTGTGGATCAGACCCTGCTCAGCGAGGGGACTTCCTCACAGTTTGACAGAGTGCAGGCTTGGGACCAGATGCAGAAGCAAAAGAAACGGAAAAGGTCTGCGTAGCTCTGCTGCTTTTTCCAAATTGTCGGAGTGGATGGACAGTCTGCCCCGGTAAGCCCCCGGCCAAGTGCCAGATCCTGCAGTCACCTCCGGCCTGCCAGGGCCCAGGGCAGTGCTGCAGGAGGAACTGCTCGGGGTGGGGTGGGGGGCACGCAGGGTTGCTCCGGGGTTGGTATCACAAGGGTCTGATTTTAATCCCGGAGACGTCTCTGAGGCAGGCCCTGCTGTCCTCTGGAGCTGTGCCTCTCAGATATTCCATCCTAACGTTACTTCCGCTCCTGTTTCCAGCTTTCAGCGCCATCAGCATAATTTCTGTCACAGGCTGGGAGCTTTACATTTGCAATTCTGAATTTTTCTTTCCGCTGGGCTTCCGGGCAGCCCCCTGCTGTTTTTACATATTTGCTGCACATCAAATGGTTCGAGCCCTAAAAGTGGTCCCAGGGCGCTTCCGGGGATGGAGATGGGGTTCCTGTGGGATTTCTCTCTTTACACTGAAGGTTTTGAAAGACATAACTTTCTGGAGGAAGTTCTTTGAGCCGAACTTTCCCATTCAAATCCCCACTCACCTTCCTCCCTAGTCTTCTCCCAGGTTGGGGCTCAGCCCTCTACTAAAACTTGCCAAACCTGGCGAGTTTTCAAAAAAACAGGGGTTCCTCTGGCTTTGCTTCCAATTTACAGGACCAGACATGAAGATCCAGAAACTACACTGATTCCAAAAGTGCCCCCCATGGAGCCTCAAAGAGCAGAGAGAAGTACGGGCGTGACGAAATACGCAACTTACTTCGGAGAATCATCTGATTACTGACGGGGTCGCACCTCAGTATACACGTCGTCTACGCAGAGACTTTCCCAGGCCTGCAGGGATGTCCAGCCTCGCCCACACGTGGAGATGAGACCATTTCCTTCTCTGTTCAGCATCGGCTCCTCCCCACCAGGACACCAGCCCTCTGAGACCTGGGGCCTTCTCCACTCTCCTGGAGGTCGAGTCACTGAGCCCAGGTGAGCGCCTGCACGGCAGGCACTCAGGCAGTTGTGCTGGGTGGCTGCACCGGTGAATGAATGATTTCATTAGAAAGGATTCAGTCCGCCGGGAGGGCCCCTGGTCCTTCTCTCGCCTGCCCCTGGCATCGTGCAGATGCTGGACGGCAGCTCAGAGAGGCTCTCAGCACCCCCGTCACGGTGGCTCCTGAGATTTTGTGTTTGATACTCAGAGATGTGCACTGCAGCATTGGTAAGGGCAGCAAGAAACTGGAAACAAAAGGAGTGAGTGTTGTCACAGTCACGCCGTGATATTATACAGGCATTAAGCAAAATGAAATAAACTGTAAGGGCTATATTGAAGGAAGTGCCCGTAAGGTAAACTGTTGAGCGACCAGAGTGAAAGGCACTTAGAGTGTAAAATATGGCCCCATTTTGGTAAAACAAACTGGGATCAACTATTCTTGCCCAGGATTACTTGAGCCTGGAGGAAATTAGGGAATGCTATGAACTTAACCATGAAGACAGGTTTATATGGGAGGCAGGAATATCATAGGGGAGAGGGGAGAAGTTGGCAGAAATCAAGAAAAAGAAGAAACTTTAAAAAATCATGTATGTTGATGTTTATGTGTTTATGAAAATTATATAATTATGCATGCATGTATATAAATGGAAATTGCCTTGTTTTTAAATATGGGGGAGGCACCAGAAGTGATCAAAGGAATAAATATATAGCTTTAGAGATATTTAGGAGAGAAGTATTGAAAATAAATAAGCTTCCACTTAACTTAAGAATTCAGTATAATGAAAAACAGTGTAAATGCAAAGAAAGATGGAAATAAAAGAATATAACTCTCTGAAGTGGAAAAAAAAATAGAAATGTCTCAAAGCTAATCGGAAATGTTGATACAGTTTGTTATGGGATGCTCATTGTATTAGTTTTTTCTGTTTTGGATTTTTGAAAAACTTTCCTGTTAGAAAAAAAAATACATCAAAAGACAAATTTGGTAGAGTGACTTCATGAGGGTCATTCTGTTGCAGAAGCAAGAGGCTTGGCCCCCTGCCCTAACTGGTTTGGCTCAGTGGATAGAGCCTGTGGACGGAAAGGTGAAGGATTCCGGTCAAGGGCACGTACCTTGGTTACAGACACATCCCCAGTGGGAGGTGTGCAGGAGGCAGCTGATCGATGTTTCTCTCTCATCGATGCTTCTAACTCTATCCCTCTCCCTTCCTCTCTGTAAAAAATTTTTTAAAAATAATAAATAAATAAATAAATAAATAATAAACTATATTTAAAAAGAAAAAAAGAGGCTTGGCCCCTGGACTCCGGGGCTCCTTCCCCGTCCCCGGGGCTGCTCCCTCCCAATGGGTTTCCTCACCAGCGGAGAATAAAAGTCAGCCAGGGGCGCCGGGTTGGGGTTCTCTTCCTCCTGGCTTCCTGCCTTCACTCCCCTGCCCCTTCATGGAAGGCATTCGCCAGAGTTTGTCTCATTTCCGGTCTCAGTGGTTGAGAGCATCCTGGAGCCAGCCTAATTGCAAGTTCTTAGAGGATGAAGGCAGGAAGACTGATGGAAGCATGCAGGCCGGTACCTGGCTGGGAGACAGGCGCTATTGTAGCTGTCTCCCTGCTAAGGATGCCCAGCATGGTCACGGAGTCTACTCCCGTCCTGAGCAGGTGATCCCGCCCCACCTCCGCCCCATCTTTTCTGCAGGTTTGTGTTACAAGAGCTCTTTCGTCAGGTCTACTCCCTGCTCTCACCCCCGAACCGGGCAACTCTTTTAGCCAGGCAGTGGGCACCCAGCAGTCCATGAGAACTCACAAAGGCTCCCGCGGGGAAGGTCAATGCTGCCCCAAGGGGCGACCGGGGGTGAAGAATTGGGCTAGAATGTTCTCCGCCTTAACACCTGGCTCATCTTGGGTGAATGACAATTTCTCTTGCATGAAACCAGGATCACAAACTGGGCGCACACTGAGAGAGTATACAGCACGGGCTGGAGCCTTTGCTGTGTTTTTTATGTGCGTGCCCGCATGGTGCTGTAGGCACAGTGTTTGATGGCTTGGTTCCCCATGACTTTCTTGGAGCTTTGAATAGTGCCCGACCCACACAGATAGATAGCCGTCACTATTTGTCGTTAATTAGTTACTTTCGTTTTATATTTCAACTTTAGAATTTGAAAGCAATGTCCTTACCTCCCTAAGAGGAAATGCTTTTAAAGGTTATCGAAAGACTAACTAGACGTAGAGAAGCTGGGTCGTAGAGAATTCACAGCTTTAGCTTTAACCAGGTGTCCCAAATCCTTCTCTCAAGAGCTGTCTCGATTTTCCCTTCCTAATAGCTGTTTATGAGGGTCCCCTCCCATCCACATTCCTTCCAGAACCTGGTAGTTCTAAGTGCTCTGCCACGCTTTTTCTTTGGAGGGGAAATGAACGTAAAGTGGTTAACTAGAGAGCGCACCCCTCTTTTAACATTATTTTTACTATTATTGGGCAGTGACACAATCTGTCACCCAGATCTCAGCTCAGATTTCTCCTCCTGAGAGGCGGTTCCTGAGTCCCTATATGTCTGGGTTTCCTCTCTAGTCACGCTCTGCCCCATCTCTCAGTTTATTTCCCTCATGAAGCACTACAATCTGAAGGCAGCTTCTTGACTGATTGACTGTACTCACTGCTTCTTCCTTTCTTTACCCCCCTCCCACCTTCTAGAAGGGCTCACATTGATGTTCCTCTCTCTCTGTCTCTCCCGCTCCCTTCCACTCTAAAAATCAATGGAAAAAATACACTGATGGCCAGATTATTATGATCTCTGAACACATAATAACCTGGCCACTCAGTGTATATCCTATATAATAAAAAGCTAATATGCAAATTGTCCCCTCAACCAGGAGTTTGACTAGCAGGCAGGCCAGCCAACAGCCCATGTCTCCTCCCCTGGCCAGACTGGTCAGACTCCATCCATGCACGAATTCATGCACCGGGCCTCTATACACACACACACACAGACACACACACTGAGTAGCCAGATTATTATGGGTCCAGAAATCATAATAATCAGGCCACTCAGTGTATATGCTGATGAGGATTAACAACAACAAAATCGTGATAGTAATAGACAAGGGCTAGTTACAATCTTCCTCCTTTGTTTTGCCCTTTCACCTTTGAACCACAGGTTCTGTAATTCACTCAATAAGTATCTCTTGATCATTTATTCTGTTCCCAGAACTGCGCCTTGAAGCCACTCAGTCATGGAATGAAGATAAAATGATGCGCCTGCCATTTTGCTGGAAGTGCATTTGGATGAAACCAGGCTCAGGCATCTCCCAAAAGAAAGGACATTTAAAAAAAAAAAAAAAAAAAATATATATATATATATATATATATATATATATAATTTATTGATTTTTTACAGAAAGGAAGGGAGAGAGAGAGCTAGAAACGTCAATGAGAGAAAAACATTGACCAGCTGCCTCTTGCACACCCCCTACCGGAGATGTGCCCGCAACCAACGTACATGCCCTTGACTGGAATCGAACCTGGGACCCTTCAGTCCGCAGACCGACGCTCTACCGCTGAGCCAAACCGGTTTCGGCGAGGACATTTTTTTGGTAGAGAAGGAGCCGTGGTGGCGATGACAGCTAGCTTGTGGGAGGCGTGCTGTCTGCCAGGCCCAGAGCTAGCTGCTTTATGTGAATTAAATGCTGAATCAGCAGAAAAAGCATACAGGTCTTCCTATTAACATGCCATCACCTGGCGGTCCATGGAACCTACCCGAATTCTGCCCCGTGTGTGGGGAGCACAGGGAACGAGGATGGTGTAAATGATGTGGGCAGCCATATGCATTGTTTCAGGGGAGGGATGACCCCTGCACTTCCTGGTCCTGAGTTCTGGCTGCTCCCTGCCTGAGACCTGGTGATAACAGGAGGAACAGCCAAGGGTAACCTTTGATGATACTTGATGTCCCCCGGGCTCAGGCTTCCGGAACTAACCCCTTTGAAAAATGAAGGCGCTGCATGTCTTCTCCACACCCTGGAGAAGCAGATTCCACTACTGTTGGAGCCAGGCTCTTTGATCCTAACACATCGCCCCCATTTAATCTATCACCATGCTTTATTCCCTCGACACAGGTTCATGCCCTGAACACTTTACTGCTTCCTTTACGATCCGTTAGATCATTTCCTCCGAGGAGCGCGGAGCGGAGCCAGTGCGGGGGAGGCCTGCTTCACGGGAGACCTTTCAGTCGGGGTAGTTCTTAGACCCACTTAGACCCACTTGAGATGCCACGCAATCCTAGGCTTAGAATAAACTTCCTGATTTGGAAAAATCTGGAAGTTTATTCCAAGCCCAGGATTGTGTGGCCATCTCATTGCTTCCCAGGCTTTCCTGATCTCAGAGTCACTGGCCAAAAACCAAAACCAAAAAATAAACATGACTGAAGCAGAAAACATGGTGCCTGGCTCAGACTAGGTGCTAAATAAATATTTGTTGACTAAATGACTGAAGTAAAAGAATTGCAAGTTGAAAACAAAGTGTGAAATCTGATTTTTGCTAACAACCCACCAAACCATATACTTTCTGTCTTACCCTAGGTGGACACACACACTTCTCTCCGCGTTTTAATTCATGTTAGTATAATGGCAGGTAAAACCTTTAAAGGTATTTAACAAATGATTGAAAGGAGTCCTCTTTAGGGTGCTTACATTTCAATAATTTCATTATGAAAACCCAATAGTTTTAACAGTTAATTTTGATAATTTAATAATAACAAAGGTTAATAATTTGATCATTTTACTGATGGAATAAGTGGAATACTTTCAATCATTTGAAAAATGAAATGGGAGAGTGGTGCTCTCGTTTCTGTAGCTACCTGGCACTGGTTTTCTTTTTCAAAAACACACCTGAGCCCTGGCTGATGTGGCTCAGTTGGTTGAGCGTCTGTCACCCTGTGCACCAAAAGGTTGCAGGTTCGATTCCCGGTCAGAGCACATACCCAGGTTGTGAGTTCAGTTGGGGTGCATGCAGGAGGCAGCCAATCAATGTTTCTCTCTCACATCAATGTGAGAGAAAGAGAGAGAGAGAGAGAGAGCATGCTTTTGTTGTATCGCTTATTTATGCCTTCATTGATTGCTTCTTGTATGTACCGTCACTGGGGCTGGAACCCGAAACCTTGGCTTTTCGGAACGACTCTTTAAGCAACTGAGCTATCCAGCCAGAGCAGTAGTTAAGTTTTTGGGGAGTGTAAAGTTATATGCAAATTTCCAACAGTTCAGGGGTCAGTACTCCTAATCCCCTCATTGTTCAAAGGTCAATTGCCCGTGTGTGTGTGTGTGTGTGTGTGTGTGTGTATGTGCGTGAGTGTGAATGTGTGTGTGAATGTTTGAGTGTGTGTGTGAGTGTGAGAGAGAGTATGTGTGATTGTTTGAGTGTGTGTGTGAATGTGTGTGTGTGTGTGTGCGCGTGTGAATGTGTGTGTGAATGTTTGAGTGTGTGTGTGAGTGTGTGTGCATGTGCGTCTGTGTTTTATTTGTTTAGAGTATCTCTGGAGGGAGATGAGGATCTGAGACTAACTGGCTGCCTCCGGGGTGGACACTCAGGTTTTGGAAGAGAGAGGCGGGAGTGAGATAGACTTTCCGCGGTACAGAAGTTGTATGTGCTGACTTGTGCACCATGTGTATGTGATATCCATTCAGCAGCTTTAAATCCTGAACTGAAACTTTTTTAAATGAAAGAGGAAGGAGCTGGAGGGCCCTCGAACTGGTTCTCTTTTGACTTGTGCTCTCCAATATGGTAACCGCTAGCAACACGTGACTACTGAGCTGGTCTGGACCATAGGTGCAAAATACACAGCGTATTTCAAAGACTTAGGATGAAAAAGAATGTAAAATATTGAATTCATATTTTTTGTATTGATTACATGTTAAAATGATATCTTAGCTATATTGGGTTAATAGAATATATTACTAAAATTAATTTCACATGTTCCTCTTTAGTCTTTTAAAAGGAAGCTCCTAGCAAGTTTAACGTTTCACAGGTGGTTCGCATTATATTCTACTGGACAGCGGGCCTGAGCCTCTCCGCAGGCCTACTGATAACATAACCCACGCGACGATTTACATTTAAAAAGGGCATTCCAAGGACTCCTGCACTCTCAGGAAAACTGGCAGGAATTATTCCTGTTCCCCTGCCAGCGAGGAGGAAGTGGGGTGCTCCTTCAGGGTCCCTTAGACTTTCTTTCAATTCCTGCTTTCATCCTGGAGCCAAGCCTGTGAGGAGGAAGTGGGGGTTGCAGAATGAAACGCATGGGGACCTATTCCACCCAGGCTCTTTGCAGGAGCTGCCAGGATGGGACAGCAGGGTTAGCTGGGGCTCCTGCTGTAACTGATACTTAATAAGTTACTTACCGCCCCCGCCCCTTATTGTACTGGCTTATCGTGTAGCAGATCTTTTGTTGTTGTTGTTAATCCCCACAAAAGAAAGCCAGGAGGCCAGCCCAGCCACGAAAACCCAGCCTGGGCAGTGACCAATGGGAGCTTAGCTTGGTTGCCAGAAAATGGAAATAAACAGTTCAGTAAATTTCCATCCAATAGCTTTGATGAAACTTGGTTATTTTCCTCCATTGATTTTTAGGGGGAGAGAGAGGAAAGGAGGAAGGGAGGGAGGGAGGAAGAGAGGGAGGGAAAGAAAGACAGAGAAAGAGGAGAGAGGAGAGAGAGACAATCAATTGGTTGCCTCCTGCATGTGCCCCAAGAGAGGCCTGGGATAGAATCTGCAACCTGGGAATTGAACCCACGACCCTTTGCTGCACCAGCCGATGCTCTAACCATTGAGAAACCCCGGCCAGGGCAGGAGGCAGGCCTTTTATTTTTCTTATGAAGGCCCTTTTTGCATCTGACGTTCCAGTAACAGACTCTACCTCCAAGGTTCCAGGGTTCCCAATGGATTGTCTTTGGGGGCTGGATAGTGATACTGGGGAACAGGGTTTCATCAAAGCCATTGGATGGGAACTTACTGAACTGCTTGTCTTCATTTCCTGGCCACCAAGCCAAGCTCCCATTGGTCACTGCCCAGGCTGGGTGTCCGTGGCCGGGCGGGCCTCCTGGCTTTCTTTGCTTTGCTTTGTCTTTGAATGAACGTTGGTTTTATCTAAGGAGCATTCCCGCTCCCGAGCAGCCTCCTTCTTTGGGACAGCCTGCGGAGGGCAGCCAGGACAGTGTCTCCTACGAGAACCTCAGTCCCGGGGGCGTGGAGGCTCTGCGGGTGCTGTACTAGTGAAACCTGACTCAGGAGCACATTCTAACAGGCGAAGTATCCGGCGAGCAGATGAGGGAGGCGAAGGCCGTGTAATAATGAGAGTTGCTGACGATTACAATGGACTTCGATTTGGTGCCAGGGGTGAAAGTTGGCGCCTTCAAGTGACAGCTGAACGTGTCATCATCTTACATATCACCATGGAAGAGAAAATGCTTCCAGTGAAACTACGGGCATCATTGATTATCGATATATTCTGATGTCAGAGATGTTCAAACGGGGCAGAAATGTCTAAATGGGAATCAGGGAAATATAGAGTCATCCGGGAGGAAGGCCCGGCTCCAGGACAGCACGGGAGTGCGTAGTTGTCTCTTCGGCTGAGCGGCCACTGAGCTAGCTGGCTACCCGTTTGGACAGCACAGCTCTGTGTGTGATACAAGCATCTTTTTTCTTTTTTTAATCCTCGCCCAAGGATGTTTTTACTGATTTTAGAGAGAGAAGAAGGGTGAGGGAGAAGGAGAGAGAGAGAAACATTGATGTGAGAGAGAGACGTCGATTGCTTGCCTCCCTTATACACTCTGACATATGGAACCTGCAACCTGGGTATGTGCCCTGACCAGGAAGCGAACCCGAGACCTTTCGGAGTGCAGGACGACACTCCAACCTACTGAGCCACAGTAGGGCCATCGGTGCATCTTTCAACACCGGGATCCCTGGCAGTAAGAGGCTGTCACTCGAACCACGGCTGCTGGAGGGGACAGGGTGTCAGAGCTCCCAGGCAGTCTCCCGTCGGGGCCCCGGAGCATGCTGGCCGGCGGAGCACTCCAGCCGGGACACTATTCCCTCTTGCTAAGTTCCCCAGCTCCTGTGGTTCCATCTTCCCATAAACGGTCAAGTGATACAAACAGTTACTCTCACCAGGCACCGTGAGAGATACATCTTACCTGATTAAATAATGTCCACCACACCCTCATTGATGGTGGCCGTCTAACCCCCACAGACGAGGAAACAGAGGCGCAGAGAAGTTAAGCAACAAACCAAAAGCTGCCCAGTGGAGGATGTGAGACTAGGTCAAACAGGTCCAGCACCTGATGCTCCATTTAAGGAAGATGGTATCTAGTTTCAATGCCAGTTGGTCAAAGTCCAAAAGACAAGACTTAGGAAAAAATACCTTCTGTCTACAGCCCTTCACCAGCCATTGAGGAATTCTGACCTACTTTAGGGGCGGGGGAGGCATTTAAAAGGTTGTGGGCTAGCCCTAACCGGTTTGGCTCAGTGGATAGAGCGTCAGCCTGTGGACGCAAGGGTCCCAGGTTCGATTCCAGTCAAGGGTATGTACCTTGTTTCAGGGCACATACCCAGTAGGGAGTGTGCAGGATGCAGTTGATAAATATTTCTCTCTCATCAATGTTTCTAACTCTCTATCCTTCTCCCTTTCTCTCTGTAAAAAATCAATAAAATATATACTTAAAAATAAATAAAAAATAAATGAAAGGTTGCGGGCTCACCCTGCCTCTGTGGCCACCTTTGCCAGCCTGGAGGAAAGGCTATTCTATTCCCTGGATGCACACACTGACACTTTGTTTGAGTTTTAGTTGGTTGTTAGTGTCTCAACAAGCTGTTTTCTCAGAGATGACGCAGACGAGATGATTTTCAAATAACACCCTGAGATTCTGAGATAACAGCCGCAAGGCTAGAGCACAAGTTATAGACAAGTTTTCCATGAAAGCATCTATAGCTGGGCCCTTGGTTCTAGAGCTGTTTGCAGGCTCCACAGACACATGTGGGGGTAACTTCAAGGGTATGCTTTTTGGGGTGAAGTCTATAGTCACAGTAAAGAGGATAATAAAAGCAACCCGCTCTTGTAGTCCCAGGAAAGAATCCTAAGAATCACCAATTCCTTATGCAGCTCTTCATTTTCCAGTAGGAATGGTCATTTCTTCCTAAAATACAACGTGAGTTGAGTGCACAGACGTTTAAAACCTACAGTGTCCTACCCACTGAGAGCACAGGGCGTACTGGCCACTATGCTAAGTTCTTTACAAATAGTCGGTCCCCCGTTTCCCCTAATAACCCGGTAGAGGGGGGAGACAGGCACAGTATTATTTTCATCTCATGGATGGGAAGACTTAGCCTCAGAGAAGTTCAACAACTTTCCCAAGGTCCACACTTAATAAGCGGGAAAGCTGGGGTTTGAACCAAAATCTATATGGCTATATGGCTGCATATTTTTAAAATTTGATCTGTGTGTGGTTGTATGTATTTGTTGTTATGTATTTATTTGATTATAGGTCAAACAGGTCCAGCACTTGATATCACACTTGAGGATATTTTTTTCCCATTGATTTTCAGAGAGGGTTGAAGGGAAAGAGCTGGGGGGCGGGGGAAGAGGTTGAGAGAGACATTGATGTCAGAGAGACACATTGATTGGTTGCCTCCCACACACACCTGGGACAGAGACTGAACCTGCAATCCAGGTAGGTGCCCTTGACTGGGAATTGAATCCACGACCCTTTAGTCCTCGTGGCAAACTCTAATCCCTGAACCACACTGGCCAGGGCAAGACCTTCCCCCTCCCATATTCTTCCCCACACAGTCCTCCTAGAATATCACCCAACCAGACAGCCCACTTTGTCTATCAGTCTACGGTGCTCTGTCAATGGAAGCCCAAGCAGACTAAGACCGGGACCAAAAGAACGCCTGGCATGAGGGAGAGAACGGCTTCCCCACAGAGAGCAGTGCACATGGCCCTCCGTGGTGCCCTGTGCCAGTTTGCAGGGAGGTCACATGGTGAGGGGGTGAGCAGGGCCTTGAGCCCCTGTGCCTTTAACCGCCAGGCGGAGGGCGGGCCCAGCAGGGCCTCAGGCTGCTCTCAGTCTTGTTGAGATGAAGGCAGTGCCACCCACTCTGCCCAGGAAGCCGGGAGAGGCCAATGCGATGGGCATCCCCCGTGGCAGGATGTTTCCAGCTGCAGGGACCAGTGGGCGGCTACATTCAGCTCCAATGGTAAGGCCGCCTTTGACTTTACGTCACAGGAATCTGTCCAAGGACTAGTTAGGGAGATCACCAGTGCCATCGGGAAACCAGCCCTGCTGTCCTCCATCCCGTCACGTGGCCATGTTGGCTTGGTCCCCGAGCGAGTGTCCTCATGGTGACAGCTGCAGCCCAGACCCTCTTCCCACACAAGGTCAAAGGCAGGAAGAGAAGGAGCTGTTCGTGAGCATCCATCTTCATCCCCCTTTGTCTCCGCGGCCAGAATGTGCCCACTTCTAGAACAATCTTTGGCACAGGGCTCCTTGGGTGGGTGGGCAGGTGATGAGGGCTTGCTCCCCTTCAGACACCTGAACAGAAGAACTCCAGATGGATGGCTGCGAGGAGGACAGGGGCCACGGCAGCTGGGGAGATGACCAGGAGCTCCAGCCACAATCTCGTTTCAGGCAAACTTCGCTGTGAAACTGGACATGGGATTCACTCAGAAACCACCTCTCTCCTGCCTTGCCCAGCGCCTCACATTTCAGGCTTTTATTTTCATTGATTGATTGCTTGATTGATTAAAGTATTACATGTGTTCTTAACTCCCATTCTCTCCCCCCTCCCCCAAGCCCCGCGTGCCCTCACCCCCCTAAGTATCTGTTCATTGGTTATGCTTATATGCATGCCTACGAGTACTTTGGCTGATCTCACCCTCTTCCCCCGACCCTCCCCTGCCTTCTCTCTGAGGTTTAAGAACAACATAAACTGATGAACAAAAACAGATCCAGAGACAGAGAAGCATCCATCAGACTGTCACACATCTCAGGCTTTTAAATCACCTGCCTGTTGCCAATTAGAAAAGCTGAGATGCTAAACTTCCAGGCGGGACTGCTGGTTCCATTACAAACACACTGCTGGTGCTGATTCCAGGCAGTCAGATCCGAGAGACCAGATGTATTTCAACTAATAACTCAACCGGGGCTACTAAGGATGGAGGGAGACCAATTTAAAGAGCCTTAAGCTTGACAGAGAGAAGGGCAATTTGTATGTAAATTACTCCCAGTCAGAACTTCCCACGGGAAGAGGAGCATAGCCCACGATTTATTCCGGCTTAAAACCGGAATAAATTTGATTGATTGATTGCTTAACAGTTTCACAGTTAAGTTTTCCTGAAACGAGATTGTGGCTGGAGCTTCTGGTCATCTTCCCAGCTGCTGCGGCCCCTGTCCTCCTCGCAGCTGTCCAAGACCATGCTGTCTGTTTAAAAGTAGCTGAATGCGAAGGACAGGAGTTCAGGATCTCATTGGGAAAAGAAGAAATGCCAGTTTTCCTGCTCGTTTGCAGGGAAGGAAGAGAAGAGCACACGGTGTGCTTCCCTGTAATGACTTATTACTTCTCCTTCTCAGGGGCGCACATCCTGCACCCCCTTCCACAGGAAGAAATAACGGTAACATGAAGAATCGAACTGTTGGCATTACCATCTAGTTTGTAGCTTGTGGCAATCTTTCCCGAGGGGTATTGTATTTACTTAATTGAAGGACAGAGCTAATGATAATAAAATGGATGGTGATGATGACAGGCCAGGCCCTGTGAATGAAAAGTGCTTTCTTGTATAAAATTATAATCAAAAACTGGGTTGCGATGAGCCCAATGAGGTGGGTCCCTTTGTTAGAATTTTACATCCAAGGAAGCGAACATTCAGATCGGTTAAGTAATGACGCTGGCAGTCAGAACACTAGCCCTGTTACCAGTAAGTTATAGCCAGTTGAATTGTGGTCCCCAGAAGACAGGTCCAAGTCCCAGTCCCCATCACCTAACTTGGGAAATAAGTCTTTACACATGCAACAAATTTAACTATCTTGAGACAAGGTGATTCTGGGCCTGAAATCCAATGACGAAGGCCTTTATGAGAAGAGGAGACAGAGATGCAGAGAGAAAGGCCATGTGAAGGTAGAGGCAGAGATTGGAGTGATGTGGCCACAAGCCAAGAATACCTGGCGCTACCAGCGAGCCAGACAAGGCAGGAAGGACTCTCTACGAGAGCCTTCAAAGGAAGCATCGCCCTGCACCAGCGGGATTTTGGACTTTTGTCCTTCACAACTGTGAGAGAACAAATTGCAGTTGTCTCAAGCCATCCGGTTCGTGGTAATTTGTAATGACAGCCCTAGGAAGCTAGTCCAATGACTGCAGGCTGTTGCTCTGGGCTTTGGCCCCTCATCTGTAATGTGAGAGATTTGGACTGTCCTAGTGGTTCTGAATGCAACTCCGTGGACTGGGGCCAATCTGGGAGGGGGGCAAGTAGAGCAGAGGTCCTCAACCAAGGGCAGTTTTGCCCCTGGGAGCATCCACCAAAGCTTGCAGACATTTTTAGTTGTCACACTGGCTGAGAAAGGGGATGGGGAGGCGGGCAGAGGTCAGGGATGCTGCTGAACATCCACAGGACAGCCCCACAAAGAGAATTATTTGACCCAAAGTGCCTACAGTGCTGAGACTGAGAAACCCCGATGTGCTAAAGTGCCTTTACAAGAAATATCTTATTGCATTTCTACAGCCATTCTTGAAGGCAGGCATTATTGGTATTGTTTTTCCTATTTTATGGATGAGTCCACTGAGGTTAAGAGAGGTGAGGTGATTTCCCCAAGGCCATAGAACTAGGAGGTGGTTGATTGTTATTTGAGGGTTTGCTCTTATTTTCTTTCAAATATAACTATATTTATCCAATTAAAATAACCCTCTTTACTCCGAAATTGTCTCTCCCCCCTAACTTTTGGCATTATGATACCCATACTTAAGTGAAATGATGCTGTTGGTGTTGGTTGATGCTACTCTCTTGACTTAAGGTCCTTTTGCTTTGTGCACTAAAAAGTTAGGAATCCTCTATCTTGCAACCATTTTCTTGGGAAATTCTACTGATCTGAGATATTGCAGTTCTGGGAGACCCACCCGAACAGGGTATCTTCCCAGGTTCTCCTAATTCTAACACTGCACCCGCTGGGCCTCCACAGGCTCCCCTGAGACTAACCACTCTCCCTGAGCATTCACTGGATGGGCATGAACTAGTGACCTGGGCAGGGCACTGTCTATTTTGACCACCCATATTAAGGAAGCAGTGGTTCTGCTATGAAAAAGCAATAAAGATGGCTTGTATAGTACCAGGTACCAAGAATTAACTACCGCTCAAACTTTGATTTCCATGTATTCCCATTTAAAACATTTATTTATCTGTTCACTTGTTTGTTCATCCTCTCGTTCTGTATCAACCATTTTTGGAGCTCATGTTTATATGCCTGCCATTGTGTTAGGGTCGCCAGCTTAGACCCTATCATGACGAACCACTCGCTGTCGTGCAGGGAGAGAAGATAACGATAATAGTCTAAATTGCTGAGTCTTCCCAGCCACTTTACGTGTGCGTCCTTGTTTAACCTCTCCATGATCTGTGAGGTAGGTGCTATGTGATCATGCATTTTACAGATCAGAAACATGGAACGAGACCTTACATACTAAAGGTCCCAAGAGAGGCAGGATTTGAACCCAAACAGTCTAATTCGAGAGTCCACACTTTGAGCCACTTGTTCTAAGCTACCTCTCCGTATAGAAGGAATTACAACACAAGATAATATTTGGTTCTCTTTCTTTCACCTCTTACAATTGCCAAGAATATGCTTTGTTACATCACATTCTCACAGCAGCTGATGGAAAGGAAGATACTGTTTTATAGATGAGAAGGCACGTGTGAGAGGTCACGTGATTGTTCCCAACTGCTCAGCTCTGAAGAAGCATGAAACTTGCCATCAGCAGCAACTTGGGTTTCAACCTGGGCCTGTCACTTTCCTGCTTGTGTGACCTTGGCCAAGTTATTGAAACTTCCTTTTTAAAATTTTTATTTTTTATTGATTTCAGAGAGGGAAAGGGAATTGAGAGATTGAAACATTAATGATGAGAATCATTGATCAGCTGCCTCCTGCATGCACCACACTGGGGATGTGCCCTGACCAGGAATCAAAAACCATAACTTCCTGGTTCATAGTTCCACGCTCAGCTGCTGAGCCACACCTCGATGCTCAACCACAGAACCACACTGGCCAGGCTTATTGAGACATTCTGAGCCTCAGTTTCCTCCGTCACTAAATGATGCAAAGTAATTCCTACTTTATAGGTTTGTTAAAAAGATTACATTAGAGCAGATCTGGACAAACTGTGGCCCATGAGCCAAACATGTTCCACCATCCATTGTGGTAGGTCTGTCTTTGAGCTAAGAATGGTGTTTACATTTTTAATTTTGGGGGGGAAAAAAACCCCACAAAAACACAACATTTTGTAATACATGAAAATTATGTAAAACTAGAGGCCCGGTGCATTCGGGGGAGGGGAGGTCTCCTCAGCCCAGCCTGTGCCCTATCGCAGTCAGGGAGTCCTTGGGGGATGTCTGACTGCTGGCTTAGGCCCCCTCCCCATGGCCTAAGCCAGCAGTTGGACATCCTTAGCACTGCTGTGGAGGTAGGAGAGGCTCCCGCCACCACCACTATGCTTGCCAGCTGTGAGCCCAGCTTCTGGGCTTCTGGTTGAGCAGTGCTCCCCCTGTAGGAGCGCATTGACCACTGGGGGCAACTCTTACATTGAGCATTTGCCCCCTGGTGGTCAGTGTGCATCATAAGGACCTGTCATTCTGCCATTCGATCAATTTGCATGTTACCCTTTTCGTATATAAAATTCAAATTCCAGAGTCCATATCAAGGCTTACTGGCACCTAGTCATGCCCACGTACACTTTGTCTTTGGTTACTTTCATCCTAAAAGGCAAATATTGAGTAGTTGCCAAAGAGACTGTATGGCTTGTAAAACCTAACATATTTACTCTCTGACCCTTTATAAAGTTTGCTGACTCCTGGGTTAGATGACAAATATAAAGTTTATACCAGCTGCTCAATAACTATTATACATCACAACAAATAGAATGATGTGTCATTGAAATGTCCTATAGATGCGAAGTCAGTGTTAAAATTATAGTAAGTTAAAGTAGAATTTGTCATTATTTGGAGGATAAAAAGAGTATTTTTATCTCTTGAGTGACTCAAAAGTCTAAAGATATGGGGAATTAACACATTTATTAAATAGAAATGTAACAGGAACAAACAGCTTCATCCCCAGGCGTTATCTCTTCTCCCCCAGCTGCCAGCTCTTATCACCTGCAAATATGTGCATTTTCTTTCTGGTTATAAGCATTTCTATAGATTTGACATTTTTAAAGTCTGTATTGTTTTACCGGCTACCCTAAATTAGAGGAAACTTAATGTCCAACAATGGGACAATGATAAATGAGCTTGGGCATATCTAATATTCAATAATATCACATCCACTTCTGCCAAGGAGAGTTAAGAAGACTTTGCAGCAACATGGGAAAGTAATTATAACATAGATAACTGACAAGAATACAAACTAGATTTTGGAGAAACAGAGAAAAATATATTTGTATATAGGTAAAAATATATTTTATTTGTATAATACGAATGTAAAATACAATATATTTTATGTATAAATAAATTATAATGTAAAATTTATTAATATATATTGTAGCAACCATTTTTAGAGCTATGATAATAAAATTAATTATATTAACATTATTTAATTTTAATGTTATATATAACAAACATCAGAAATATCCTTAAAAATGTTGATAGAAATTATATCTGATAATGTAGTAATTTTAATTTTCCTCATTATAAAGTATGTTTCTGCATAAACTTATAAGTTTCTCCATTTTTCAGTTTTTCTGTCTACATTAATAAAAGAGTAATATACAAATTGACCATACCTGCACATAATTCCAGCCAATCAGGAGTGAGTATGCAAATTAACCAACAAAGATGGTGGGTTAATTTGCATATGCAGGCACCTAGCAGCTGGGGGTGGGGCTTTCCGCACCACCCATCCCTCTAGCCTCTGGGCAGCATGGGAAAGCGAAAAGGCGGCTCTGGGCAGGAGTGAAAAGGTGGCTCCGGTCAGAGCAAAGGCAGTGCTGGCAGCCAGGGGAAGGAAGACCCATTCTTTTTTTTTTTTTTTTTTTAATATATTTCATTGATTTATTCACAGAGAGGAAGGGAGAGAGAGAGAGAGCTAGAAACATCGATGAGAGAGAATCATCGATCAGCTGCCTCTTGCACCCCCCGACTGGGGATGTGCTCACAACCAAGGCACATGTCCTTGACTGGAATCAAACCTGGGACTTTTCAGTCTGCAGGCCAACGCTCTATCCACTGAGCCAAACCGGTTTTGGCAAAAGACCCATTCTTACATGAATCTTTGTGCATTGGGCCTCTAGTAATGGGATGTTTTCACATGATGGAAAAATGTTAAAGGAAAAAGAAATATAATTGTAGAATTCTGTGATTCTAATTGAATTGGATACACTTGAGAAAAAGGACTATAAATGAGTATACAAAACCAGAATGTTTCATATAAAGTAAGATTCAATAGGCCATGATGTTAGTTTCTATTATAACTTTAAAAGACAGAAAATTATACTCTTACTAGTCCTATATCCTGCTATTTATTTTTAAAATTATAGTTCTACATATTTTACTCATAGAAAAGTTTAATTATTTAAGATAATTCAGCTTTAAATAGGAATTTTAAATTATTCTTACATTTCCACAACCTCCACATTATTATTTTTTTCCCTCCACATTATTTTAATAATACCTTTTTTCTTACTTAATTACAATCAACTTACACTTACCAATTATGTATTTTTAAAAAACTCTCTCTTATGCAACTAGCTTGCCAAGTACTGCCCCATGTTGGAAGCGAGAAAGATGCTTTCTAAGTGACCAACTCAAACCAGTTTTTCCAGCTTATAAGTAACCTTTCAATTATGCAAATAAAAATACAACCTAGAAAGTAGGTCAGGAGAGGAAAGTCTGACTAATTAACTCAGTTGAACATAATGTTATCTTTCCTCGTGAGCACGTGTTTCTCTAACCAGGTGATATTACAGTTAAAACCAGGCAGGTTTTTCAGACAACATAATTAAGGACCTTAACATCCACTTGAATTAAACCGGAAAAGAATTTGGTTGTTTTATCAATAGGCATCCTGAGTTGAGCTTACCATACTCTACAACCTCAAGGTTAAAAGTCATGCTTATCAGAGAATTCCGACCTTTTATACTATTTTACATGTTTATACTATGTTTAGCATCATGGAATGCTACTTAATAAACACATATGTATGTGCATTAAAATATTAATGCTGAGTAGTATGATTTCAGGTGCTTTATCCACTTTGCTTTCTATATATTTCTAATATCCTTCTACGAACATGTAGTATATTTATAATAAGTTAATCAATATAAAAATGAAAATCCTTAATTGACATATAATTTAATTCATTCAGCTACTCGGTATGGACCATGTTGGGGCATCCCTCACCTTGTTCTTCTCTTCAGAAACCAGTTGAAAGCCAGGAAGTAAAACCTACATGGTCCGCCCCAAGCAATGGATAACTGAACTAAAAAATGGGAAGAGCATTTTGCAAAGTGCAAAACCTTAAACAACATCAGGTATTACTAGTGTTACAGGCCTGAGTGGGCCATTCTCCTTTTCCTGGGTGAATTGCAACAGGTGGGCGAGCCACAGCTTTGCCGAGGTCTGGGATATGCCCGGGCATCAGCTCTGCTGCTGTGTTGAGAAAGGAACCACAATGCACACACAATGTGTGCTGCTTGTGGCTATGCACCTACAGCAATTTATTTATGGACCTGAAATTTAAAGTTTATATGCTTGCTTTTTAATCTCACTCAGGGACATTTTAGAGAGAATAATGGGGGAGGGAGGGAGGGAGAGAGAGAGGATAAGAGAAACATTGGCTGCCTCCCATATGTGCCCTGACTGGGGATCCAGCCAGCTTCTTGGTATGCAGGCTGACGCTCCAACCGACCGAACTGCCTGTCCATGGCTCATATGATTTATTATTTTAATTTTCTTATTGTTGATAGTATTACAGCTATCTCCCACTTCCTACCTCCCTTCATATGATTTTTATGTGTCAAAAATACCATTCTTGTTTTTATTTTCCCCAACCACTTAAACATGGAAATACCATCCTTAACTCATTTGCCAAACAAAACAGGTGGCGGGACATAGTTTGCTGACCACAGTTCTAGAGTTCGCTCCTAGACGTGAAAAGGGCGCAGAAGGCAGTGAGAGGCTGCCTGGCGTCTCCCGCTTTTCACCATTTGCGTAGCGCGGTGGCCATTGTGCTGAGTCTGAGTATTCCATATTTTACTTAACGCATACACAACAATTCAGCCCCTGCTGTTTTTTCACTTACACAAATGTGTTTGAGAAGGAAATGGTGCATGTCACTGTCACCCGTGGAGATCCTCTTGTTAGGCACTCCAGCATGCTAAGCGCTCAGCCTGCTGCCTCTTGGTTAAACGGGGGAAATGAGCAAGAGCAGAAAGACATTCAGGATCTATTAGTACCAAACAGAGGGCTTGCCTTACTGTAACCAGACAGATTTCGTCATGGAGTGCCATGTCCACGGGCCGCCCAGATTATCGCACAGAGGAGCTAAATGTTACCCCCAGACCCCCTCCCAGAACCCATTCCCACTGTGGGAAACTGACACTGCCCACGTTTCTCAGAGTCCTTCCTGGTGAGGGCCATTAAAATGGCCCCAAGTCCCAAGACCTCCTTCACTTCTTATGCAGCTTCACTTTTCTAGGACTTAAGTTTGCTTACCTAGAATTAAGGTAAGGTCAGTGAATGGTAGGAAAGACAAAAGGCCTCACACCTCAGAGCCAGCCGAGAGGACCCAGGACTGACTTTGAGGACAGAGGAGACCTCCTCAGGAGCTGTGTTGTTTGGGAAAGGTTGTATCTATCACGGGGCTTAGGAAGTTCATTTGCAACCTCATTCCTGTGAGTTCTTGGGCTCCCTCTGTCCCTGTTCTCCTGCTTTGGGGCTTTTAGAATGGAATTTACTGTCTGGGGGCTTCTCCTCTATTTCAATTTTAGGGCTAAGGAATGCCTGTCTCTCCCCACCTCCCCCGCCTCTCCCCTTTCTAGGCAAATGAGATTAAGTTAGTATTTACATTTTGTGTGAAGTTTACCAACATGTTCCACTCTTTATTTTTTGCTGTTGGCTTAAGAACAAAATTGTGTTTCTTTCACATCCTAATTGCTTCTGGAGATTCTAGGCTGTAATTTTGCTGTGATGTAAATTACATCACGTCAGGACTCCAGCCCAGTAAATAGTAGTTATTTCCTTCCTCTGCCCGGGAACGGATTCCTTTTGAAAAGAGATGCGGAGATGCTGTATCTGCCCAGTGCTGGCGGGTCTGATGTTAAGCGGGCCCACGGAGGAAGGAACAGATAAACCGATGCCATATCAGCTAAGCGTTCTCAGCAATTTCTGATGATCCAGAAGCAACGTGATTAATACGTCAAGTGAAACTATACTTCCTCGGTGGAAGTCACAGTAACATACAATGTGTAATGACATAGGAGGTCACGTGGCTCACATCCCAGAAGCGTTAGAAATTGGTGGCTCAGCCATGTAACCGGCTGCAAGGGATGGCCGACCGTGCTGGATGGGAGGATGGGAAAAGCTTGTCAATTGTATACTGAGGTTCAACAGAAGCCTAACTTAATTTTTTATCCCAGGTTAAAGTAAATATGTAATATACTTACAGCGGAGACGGATACAGAAAACCCTAGAACAGCAGTGCCTTAAACAAGACGGTTTATTTTCTTTTCATTAAAAGCTACGTAGGTGGTCTCTGGCCCTATCAGCTCCTGGGACCCTTGTCCTTTCTTTCTTCTTCACGGCTTTTCGACTCACTGACCTCAAGGCTGAGGTGACAGCAGCCAAGTTCTGAGCAGCAGCCACGCACCGGGCAGGAGACGTCTATTTGTGTCCCATTGGCCAGAACGCGGTCTCCAGACCTTACCTACTCCACATGGAGGCGTGGGAACACAGACCTTTTTCCCTGGGTGGAAATTTACCGCCCAGCTGAAAATCCCATTATGTGGAAGAGACAGGATCTTGAGGGACAATGAGCAGTTTCTACCAAAACAAAGTTGTCTTTCTGGATTTAGCCCCGAGTTTTATGTGAGTAAAGAAAACATTCATTCAGTTGTTTAGTTGTTTATGCAATTGTTTAACTTGACAGATATTTATTGAGCACCTACTATGGTACCAGGCACAGTTCCATGGGCTAAGCTACCTGGTGAATAAAACACAACTTCCTGCCTTAGCTGGTTTGGCTCAGTGGATAGAGTGCCAACTTGCAGACTAAAGTGTTCTAGGTTCGATTCCAGTCAAGGACATATGCCTGGGTTTTCAGGTTCAATACCCAATAGGGGTCATGTAGGAGGCAGCTGATTAATGACTCTCTCTCATCATTGATGTTTCTATCTCTCTCCCTCTCCCTCTCTGAAATCAATAAAATAAATAAAGAATAAAGACAGTGGACTATTTAAAACAAACAAACAAACAAATAAAAAACACAACTCCCTGCCCTCATGGAGCTTATGTCTTTCCTCCTGGGAAGGAAAGACAATCTATACTAATAAAAGGGTAATGTGCTAATTAGACCAGAGACCTTCCAGACGTCCTTCTGAACAAAGCCATGGTGGTGGGGCCGAGACAGAGGCGGTTAGTGGTGATCAGGCCAGCAGGGGAGGGCAGTTGGGGGCAAACAGGCTAGCAGCGGGGGGGGAGGGGGAGGGTGTAGAAGCGCAGTTGAGAGCAAGCTGGCCAGCAGGGGAGGGGAACAGTTGAGGGCGATCAGGCTGGCAGGGGGGCGGTGTGTGTGGTGGTAGTTGGGGTTGATCAGGCCAGCAGGCAGATGAGTGGTTAGGAGCCAGTGGTCCTGGAATGTGAGAGGGATGTCTGACTGCCGGTTTAGGCCCGATCCCTGATAGGGTCTAAATCGGCAGTGGGACATCCCTCTAAGGGTCCCCGATTGGAGAGGATGCTGGCTGTGCTGAGGGAACCCCCTCCCCCCACGCACAAATTTTGTGCACCAGGCCACTGGTTGATAATAAATATAAGTAATTTAATTTCATTGTATATTAGGAGGTATAAATTATTATAGCTAAAAAAAAAATGAAAGAGAGGTGCAGAGGTGAGTAGGAATGGTTGCACTTTTATCTAGGTTGTCAGGGCTTGGCCTCATTGAGTAGGTGACATTTGTGCAAAGACTTGAAGGGCATGAGGGAGCGAGCCTTCAGAAATCTGGGGAAGAGGCTCTGAGCCAGAGGGACAGCCGTGCAAAGGTCCTGAGGTGGGAGTATGACTGATGTGTGCAAAGAAGCAGGGAGGCCAGGGTTGGCTGGATCCGAACGAACTTTGAGATGAAGTCAGAGAAAGCTAGCTCATTCGGGGCGGGCTCTCGTGGCCACTCCAAGCACTTTGGCTTTTCCTCTGAGTGAAATGAGAGCTGCTATTGTGTTTGGACTGGTAGAGTTCTAAATACATAGAGTTTATAGCACATAAATGTACCCACACTGAGGAATGTCATACCCACCAGGGTGCATAATTCAGAGTTTGGGGATGACTGGCTGGGCCTATTTTCTGCAACTCGATAAGAGGAGCTGAGACATAATGGCATTATACTAGGTGAGATCTTATTCCTGATCAGACGATGTTATTTGTGAGCAAGTTTGGCCATCGTGGGTGGCAATCCTCTTTCCAATCTCTCATATTTATCAGGAACTCACTGTGGCCCTTCTTACTCAGGTTAACCTGTTGCAGCTGCACAATCATTCAGCTATTGGCCTCTATTTTACAGATGAGGAAACAGAGAGGCAAAGTGCCTTGCCAAGCTCACACAGCTAGCCAGGTGAAGGTGGGTCTGGACTCCAGGCACACGATGCCAGATGGCCTAGGGGACCATTGGACAGTTGGTGTGGCCTGTTGACTCCATCACCCGAGAAATGTACCTATGGGGGCACTTATCTGAGCCAGTGGAAGTTGGAGCCTGGCTTGATGTTAATGTGTTTTGCTGGTCCATCACCCAAGAATTTTCGTGTAGGAAAGGGCATGTCCGTGAGGGTCGTCATGATGGTCCTGTAGCCACCTGTGTTCCTGGCAGGGCTGCTGGCCATGGCCTGGCACCGTCACTCACATTCAAGCCAAGCCTCCTGACCACCTCATCCTTTATCTTCTACACATGGCTACTGGCACCATGTCCGACTCCAACGTAATACAGAAGAATGAGGATGGCATAATCTTGGGACATGGGTTTGGATTTCAGCTCTCGCATGTGGCAGCTGTGTGACTCTGGGCAAACTGCTTAACCTCTCTGTGCCCCAGGTTCCCCAGTGTGGTTCCTCCCTCTACAGTTCGGAGGAATGATTAAATAAGATTATGCATGTGCAAAGCACACAGTAGCTACTCCGTGGATGTTTGCTGGTATCTGTCTATTTTCCTGTAAAATCTGACAAAACCTGTCATTTTTCTGTAAATCTAAGTGATTACTGTTTGGAAAAAGCAAATGTCAAGTTAAAATCCAGAAATATTTGTACACCAATAACATGCAATGAGGGGGAATGCTTATTCTAAAAACACAAATTTGTTCCAATGTGGTTGGTATGTTAGGATGCAATTCGCACATAACATGGGCTTTACATTTGTGTATGTGCATTTACCTTTGCAAGAAACACAGGTGAATGCTGAAAACTGCACCCAGGGGAACAAGGAATTTAGGAATACACAAAGCGCACACAGGGCCCTGAATTCCTTCCGGCTGCCTGGTGCTGTGAGCCTCGCCCAGCAACACCTGGTGTCCGGTAACCTGCCCCGCCCCTACCACTGTGCAGTCACACTGGCTCCAGTCCTCCCCGTGCCCACATCCACAGCGAACGTGAGGCCTTTTCCAAGGTCAAGTGCTATTTATTGTACAGGGTGGGGCAAAAGTAGGTTTACAGCTCTTAGTACTTGAACCAGAGTTTATTCTTGTATTATTAATTATTGCATTATTTTCCATACGGACAACTGTAAACCTACTTTTGCCCCCTTCCCCATACTTCTAACAATTTAGTATGTGTAAAACTGTGCTTCTGTTTTTACCAGGTTCCTATCTTTTGTTTAACATGATGAAGTTTCCCTGAGTCCCAGGGCCTTCATTGTGCAATGTGGGAAAGTACAGAGATTTTTAGGAATGTGCACAAAATCTCACAGAGGTGACTCATCCTATCTAATAAAAGAGTAATATGCAGATTGACCATCACTCCAACACACAAGATGGCTGCCCCCATGTGGTCAAAGTTGGATGTCCCCATGTGGACACAAGATGGCTACCACACGATGGCCAGCAGGAGAGGGCAGTTGGGAGGAACCAGGCCTGCAAGGGAGGGCAGTTGTGGGCAAACAAGCCTGCAGGAGAGGGCAGTTGGGGGAGGGGGGGACCAGGCCTGCAGGGGAGGGCAGTTAGGGGTGACCAAGCCTGCAGGGGAGGGCAGTTAGGGGGGACCAGGCCTGCAGGAGACAACAGTTAGGAGTGACCAAGCCTACAGGGGAGGGAGGTTAGGGGTGACCAGGCCTGCAGGGGAGGGCAGTTAGGGGCAAGCAGGCTGGCAGGGGAGCAATTAGGCATCAATCAGGTTGGCAGGGGAGTGGTTAGGGGGTGATCAGGCTAGCAGGAAGAAGCAATCAGGGGCAATCAGGAAGGCAGGCAGGCGAGCAGTTGGGAGCCAGCAGTCCTGGATTGTGAGAGGGATGTCTTACTGCCCATTTAGGCCCTATCTTACTGGAATCGGGCCTAAATGGGCAGCTGGACATCCCTCAAAGGGTCCCAGATTGGAGAGGGTGCAGGCTGGGCTGAGGGACACCCCCCACTTCTCATGCACGAATTTTGTGCACTGGGCCTATAATCTAAATATATAAAAGGCTAATATGATAAGCATCTGACCGGTTGCTATGACACATACTGACCACTAGGGGGCAGACATTCAATGCAGGAGCTGCCGAGTTGCAGTGACTTGGCAGTGGTGGTTCTCGGGTGATGCACCTGGAGACCAGAGAGGAGGGAGCTGGATTCCTTGTGGGGCCATGTGATTCCACCTTTGGCCATGGGTTCTGTTGTTGGAGCACTGTTGGCCCGAATCTGGTTAACTGCACACTTGCATTTGCGTTCCACACCCTGTACAACAGCAACTTTGCAGAGTGCCCTCTTGCACTCTGGGACCCCTTGGGGGATGTCGGAGAGCCGGTTTTGGCCCAATCCCCAAAGGCCAGGTCGAAGGGCCCCACCTGCCAGAGGGACCCCATTCACTCAGCAGACGCCGGGGAGGGACGGAGGGCGATTGGCCTCCAGGGTGTGTCCAGCCCGTCCTGCCTAGCCACCCTACCGACCACCTTCTCATTAATTTCCTTTCAATGTGCGTGAATCTTTGCACCAGGTCACTAGTTACAAAATAAATCACATGCTCACTGTAGAAAATCTCCAAAAAGGCTAATAAGAAAAGGACAGCAAAAATCACCCATAGTTCCACCTCTCAGAAATAATCACATTCCCTTACTTTTCTCTAATTTATATACAACCACACAGTCACACACACAACATAGACAAAACCACACACACAGGCATTCTACTCCCCCTGTACAAACACACATACATACATAATCACCCCTCCACACACTTTTCTAGCCTTCTTCCCTTTCAAATGTGCAACTTGCATCCATGCATTAAATCTTTACCTACAATTTTACACTTGTAGGCTGCACATTTCATTGTATGGATGGACTATAATTTGTGTTTAAAACCATAAATGATATTGTTTTTTTTTGTTTGTCTGTTTGTTTGTTTTTTTATCTCAACAAAAATTCTCTGGATGTAAGTAAATCCAGACATTATTGTTTTCTATCCCATAGGAAGGGAAGGTTGCCCATGATCTCCTTCTGGCAAATATTTATTGAGAGCCCTTTCCACACTGGCTCCATGCTGACCTGGCCACTCAATAGAGGGAGAAACTCGAAGGAGCAGCTCTCAAGAAGACACGACATAGTGAGGGAGAAGGAGAGCAATCGAATAACCTCGCCAGGCAATAGGGAGTGGCAGGATGTAGTAAGTGCTATGGAGGAAATGTGAAATTTGGAGAGATGCTACCACAGGAGACCAAGGGTGTGAGGGTGTGAGTGTATGTGTGAGTGTATGTCTATCAGGGAATCAGGAAGTGTGTGTGTGGCTGTGTGTGAGTGTGTGTGTGGGTGTGTGGGTGTGTCTGTGTGGTGTGTCTAAGTGTGTGTGTGTCTGGGTGTGTGTGTCTGGGTGTGTATGAGTGTGTGTGTGGGTCTGTGTGGTGTGTATGTCTAAGCGTGTGTGTCTGGTGTGTGTGTGTGTGTGTGTGTGTGTGTCTGGGTGTGAGTGTGTGTGTGTGTGTGTGTCAGGGTGTGTATGAATGTGTGTGGGTCTGTGTGGTGTGTCTGTCTAAGTGTGTGTGTCTGGTGTGTGTGTGTGTGTGTGTGTGTGTGTGTGTGTCTGGGTGTCTGCCTGTCTGTCTGAGAATGCTTCTCTCTAGCAGATGGCACCTAGATAGGAGCAGTGGCTAAAGCACGATGCATATGCTTCCGGTTTGATTTTTCCACAATGTTTACTCTGCTTTCTTGTCTAAAAGTGGAACCATGCTTATTCATCTGTACACTTGCCTCTTTGTGCCTCACACTAAACCAGGCCCACAGAGCACAGGAGGCAAGACCCTGCCTTCTGGACTCAGACAGGCCTGGGTTCAAACCCTGCTTTTTGCCTCTCACTAGCTGTGTGGCCCCAGGTAAGGTCCATGACTCTGCCTCAGCTTCTTCATCTACAAAATGGGGATGACAGAAGGGTTGTTAAAGGATTCAAAAGAGATGATGATGTCAAACTCTCAGCATTCGGCAAACATTAGATATCGCTAATGGCTGTATGGTCACAATTTGTTGAAATCAAGGTTTCTCAGTGTCAGTAGCACTGACATTTCGGTTCAGATAATTCTTTGTGCTGAGCACCGGAGGATGTTTAGCAGGATTCCTGGTCTCTACCTACTAGATGACAGCAGGGCCCTGGCTACGACAATCAAAAATGTCTCCAGACACTGACAAATATCTCCTGAGGAGGCTGGGGACAAAAATCACCCCCAGTTAGGAATCACTGCTTTAGATATACACATAACTTTAATATATATATATATCTCCATACACATGTATATTTTATATTATGTATTTAGGTAAAATATAAAATATTATTTCTTAAATATGGATATTTTATTAATGTATACATACACTTGATATATTGTATATATGCATATATATTATAAATAAAAATGAAATCTGAAATACATATATAAAATATATAAAAATGTATTTATATTTATAATTAAGGAAAGCATTGATGAGGACAGTTAAAATTGAAAACAAACAAACAAACAAAAAGCTGTGTATATAAAAAGAAAAAAAATAACTAAGAAAACAAAGGGCAGTTCAAAATGCGAGCAAATGTGGTCAGGTTTCTAATTTCCACCAAGAGAAATGCAGACCAGATGGGGCTGGGGATGAGTCGGCTCCATAGAGGAATCCAGTTTGCTTTGGGGAAAATAAGCTACTGAGTGTGAGTGTGTGTGTGTGAGAGTGTGTGTGTGTGTGTGTGTGTGAGAGTGTGTGTGTGTGTGTTTGTGTGTGTTTGTGAGTGTGTGTGTATGTGAGTGTGTGTGTGTGTTTGTGAGTGTGTTTGTGTGTGTCTGTGTGTGTGTGTGTCTGTGTGTGTGTGTGTGAGTGTGTGTGTGTGTGTACAGGGGTCGGACGGCCAAAATGATTTCTTGGTCAATGACCTTTTGGTAAAGACTCACAAAGGCAGGTTTTGGAAACACTTGTGGGGAGAAGACGATACTGAGTCACTTTTAGTTCAAAGAAACCTCACTTTCCCTTTAACAAAAGATGCAGGGAGCACTGAGGAGGGGGATCCCCACTGAACAATGGGGGCCACAGTTCTCCTCTGGGCTCCTGTCCCAGGCTCTGCTTCATAGGACTGAGCGGCCTCGGGCTGTGGAGGAGCCTGGCTGGGAGGCTGAGGCCAAAGGGTCTCAGACGGCAGGGGGCCCGAGAGGACATCCGACATTAACACCGGTCCAGTGTTTTCGGGCGCCACGCACTGTCCTAACCACATCCCATGGACTGGCTCCTTTCATCCCCATAGGAAGCCCAGCAAAACAATATGCTTATCTTTATTGTACAGATGAGTAGACTGAGGCACAGAGGGAGGAGTCACAGGTTCCACAGCTTGCAAGGGGCAGAGCGGGGATTTGAACAGGCAGCCGCCCAGAGCTGAAGTTTTTTCCCTAGACTGGAGGGTGTCAGTGGTGGCGGAGGGTGTGTGGCTATTTTGACCTGCCAGACATTTGGCCTTGTGTGCAGACATTTCCAGTTGTCACTCCTGGGTGTACTCCTGGAATCCAGAAGGTAGAAGCCGAGGGTGCTGCTGGACCTCCTACAGCGCACAGGACGGACCTTGCCTTGCCCCGAATTATTTAGCCCCGAATGTCAGTAGGATGGCTGTTAAGGAACCCTATTCTAGCTCCTCCGAGAAAAGACAAGACTATTCATCTTCCAGAACTCTTCATATTTACTTTGTCTTTGAAATCACAACTAACACATGCTCCTTGGAAAAGAGAGGCATGATAGTCATCTTACAAAGGAAAACCCGGAAAAGGTTCTCCTCAGTCCCAAGCCCGGGGTCAACTATGAACACTTGGCCCGTCTCATCTTGTTCTCCTTGCGGGCACTTGTGAGTCTACCTCCTCCTCTGTTTATCTCCTTTCCTTGTCAAAAATAGACACCGTATACACTGAGTGCCCAGATTATTATGATCTCTGAATGCATAATAATCTGGCCACTCAGTATATATCCTATATAATAAAAGGCTAATATGCAAATTGTCGACCAGGAGTTCGACCAGCAGGCAGGCCAGCCAACCACCCATGTCCCCTCCCCCTGGCCAGGTTGGCCGGACCCCACCCATGCACAAATTCATGCACCGGGACACACACACACACACACACACACACACAGAATAGCCAGATTATTATGTGTTCAGAGATCATAATAATCTGGCCACTCAGTGTATATTTTTCTGAATATCTTTTTTCCCCTATTGAGTCTGCTGAATTCCAAACCGCCAGCCTCTGCACCTGCCTTCCCCTTTCAGAAATGCGCTTCCTCCAGGTCTCCCTCCCCACCCAACCCCCCCCCCTCCCCCCCTCCCCCCGGGCCTGCATGCCTCTGCATTGAGGGCCGAGTATTTTTTGACATCCTATATAACCAGCCCCCTCCCGCCCCATCCTTCGCTGCCTGTGTGCTTAGCCCTCGCCTCTGCCATCTTTGTGGACACTTCCCTGATGTGCTCACTGGTTGTGTCCTGCCTAAAGGTTGGCTCCCCGGTGGCAGAAATCGCATGTCTTTCATAACACTATGTCCCAGCACATGGAGCATTTAATCCACATTTGATTAACATTGGCAGTCAATAAATATTTATCATCACCAATAAATGGATAGATAGATGAAAAAACAATGAATTTATCATGTATACCCTTCAAAGTCAATACAGGCAAACAAAGCTATCTCATTCTCTTTTACGGTAATGGGAAGTTAAGTTATCCCCATTCGTTCTCTTTGGGTGGGTGGGCGCCCTTAAGAATCATGCCATAATGAGCATTTTTGTTGTTGTTTGTTTTTTGTTTTTGTTTTCCAGAGAGTGGAAGGCAGAGAGAGAGAGAGAGAGAGAGAGAGAGAGAGAGAGAGAGAGAGTCAGTCATTGATGTGAGACACATCAACTAATCAACTAGCTGTGTCCCGCATGCACCCCAACCAGGAGGGTGTGGATCGAACCCACAATCCAGATAGATGCAAAATGAGCATTTTATACGTATGTCTTTGAACACATCTGTAGGAATTCTATAGGTTAGATTCCCAGAGATGAAACTGAATCAAACCCAAACTTTTGATCAGAATTGCCACACGAAGGTAGAATGCCTTTTTCCCTGTACCCTCACCAACCCTGGAGAATCAGAGCTCATATTAATTTGACATGATGGTCTAAGACCTTTCCATGTGTTAACCGAGTTGATCCTTAGGAAGGTCCCAAAATAATCACTGTAAATATTTCTATAGGACCCACTGCGTGCTAGATACTGTTCTAAGTGTCTTATACATATAATCTCATTTAGTCCTGGGAACAACTCTCTGGGGTAGGAGCTGTAGTTATGATCACTTTACAGATGAGAAAGCGAGGTACCAGATGGTAAAGTCTGGAAATTTCTCCAGAACCAGACAGCCATAAAAATGGGACAGCCCCAGTTGAATGAGAAAACCCAATTACAGAGCCCACACTCTTAACCTTTCTCCGTTTCTGCCTTTTCGTGGGTGAGAACAATAGACACTCCCATTTCACAGAGAGGAAAACCGCGATGCTTAGAAACCTGGCCAAGAATATAACCCATCTTCTTAATTGTTGCAAATGGGATGGTGAGAAATGGTATCTTGTGGTTTTAAACTTGAAGCGCTTTTAAACGCTTTTTTCTTTTCTTGTTTTTAAAATTTGACAATAACATATTCCATTATTTGGGTAAAGAGAATTTCTTTACTAAAAACAACATACTGATTAGAAATAAATGCCTGTAAAATGTGCCCCCCCACTTTTTTTTTGCCATCTACATTTGATTAAAATAAATCCAGACTCCTTTTACTCTTAAAATTATTTGTTCATTTCCAAATAAATTATTTTTGAGCGGCAAACCACAGAAATATTTGAATTTACAAATCTACAAATATCTAATGCAGAGTGGTGTCCTGGGCCGGATCATGGACAGGGAAGGACCGCAGTGGGAGGCGGGGAACCATAAAGCTTGTTTGGTTGCTAGGACTGCACCAACGGCATTTTGCAGTTTTGAGAAACGGGCGCGGGGGTGAGGGGAGACAGGCATTCTTTGCATTAGTTTTGCAACTTTTCTGTAAATTCCAATGAGACCTTTTTAAAAGGGTGTTTACAGCTATTTTTCAGATCTGTAAACACACTCCTCATGTGGCTTCGCAAACTTGGGAAACACCTGGCTCTGGCCACACTTTCTAGTAAAAAGGAAAAAAAAAAGGTTTCTGTTATCCTTCTCCTGGACAAAAGGGCATGTATATTTGGCCTCAGCTTTTTTTTTTTTTTTTGCGGTGACCTTTGCATTCTGAGGTGAATCAAAGGTTTACGTGTAGGAATGTAAAGCAAAGGCAACCAGCAAGTCGGTGGGGCTCACTTTCCTGTCAGATTTCACTGCTACATGGAGCAGCATCATCAAGAGGAGATTGTGGCAGATTGCCATTGGCACAACACACCTCTGACATCTGGGGGAGCATGTGGGGTGCACCCAGCTCCTCTGCCAGACCCCCTGAAATTCCTGCATGGAATCTCAATTGCATGGTTTATAATAATCCTATATAATAAAGCGGTAATATGCAAATTGACCATCATGCCCTTGCACAAGATGGCCACCACAAGATGGCTGGCAGGAGAGGGCAGATGTGGGCAATTAGGCCAGCAGGGGAGAGCAGTTAGGGGTGACCAGGTCGACAGGGGAGGGCAGTTGGGGGGGAACTGGGCTTGCAGGGGAAGGGCAGTTGGGGGTGACCAGGGCCAGCAGGGGAGGGCAATTGGGGGCAATTAGGCCAGCAGGGGAGGGCAGTTAGGCATCAATCAGGCTGGCAGGCAGAAGTGGTTAGGGGCAATCAGGCAGGCAGGCAAGTAGTTGGGAGCCAGCAGTCCTGGTTTGTGAGGGGGATGTCCAACTGCCGGTATAGGTCCGATCCCACAGGTTCTTAAACCAGCAGTCGGAAATCCTCCGAGTAGTCCCAGATTGGAGAGGGTGCAGGCTGGGCTGAGGGATTACCCGTGCCCCTCCCCCCCACCTCTCTCCCCCGTGCATGAATTTTGTGCACTGGGCCTCTAGTAATGATAATGGCAATTTATAATAGTGACAATAATTTTATAAGTGTGTAAATACAGTGATTTATATATTAAATTATAAATAATAATTAGAGGCCCTATGCATGAAATTCATGCAAAGTAGGCTTTGCTCCCCCCTGGCTACTGGCACCTAGGACCCGAGCTTCCCTCCGGCTGCCAGCAGGCATCAGGGCCCTGGGCTTCCCTCACAGCCCCAGCTTTATCTGAAAAGGTGTCCGGAAGGACACCTGGTCTAATTAGCATATTACCCTTTTATTATTAGACCTAGGCTAAGGTCTCTAGGTCTGGCCTTCAATCAGGGCCATCTCCCCAGCTGTCTGCAGCCGGCCCCACCCCTGCCACCACACCCCCCAGTTCCCTGTTCGCCATTGGGTGATCGGTGCCTGATGGCTGGAGGAAGGGACCGAGAGGTGGTCAGTGCACCTCATAGTGACTGGTGCAGTGGTTGTTCTGGTGGTTCTGCTGTTGGGGTCAATCTGCATATTATCCTTTCATTATTGAGAATAGAGGTCTGGTGCACAGGTGGGGGCAAGCTGGCCTGCCCTGAAGGGGGCCCTGGATGGGGGTCAGGGGTTCCCCCAGAGGAGGTGGGGCTGCCTGGGGTGGGGCTGGCCTGGGCGAGGGGCTGCTGGGGGTTTGCAGACTGGCCACACCCCCAATCAGGGTGGGGGTTTCTGTTGGTGGTCGGGGCCGGCCTGGGTGAGGGGCCACGGGTGGTTTGCAGGCTGGTCACATCCCAGCTTTGTCAGGAAGGACGTCCGGAATGACATCCGGAAGACATCTGGTCTATCCGGTCTAATTAGCATATTACCCTTTTATTAGTATAGATTATTATAGTTGAATTATTACTTTTAATGTGATCTTTGTTTCTGGCTATCTTGATCTCAACTAAATTACCTCATTTTTTATTTTGCAGACAGTAAAAAGTTTTATTATGTTTCAAATATTTTCTATTGCCTGGTTTATAATAATAAGTATTTAATTATTAAATTATAATACATAATACTTTAGTTGAAGTATTATTTTAATGTGCTCTTTGTCTCTGGCTATTTTGATCTGGAATGACTGAACTTTAATTTTGTGGACAAAGAGTGTGTTTGGTTTTCATGTCTCAATAGAAGCTGAGAGAAACGTTGGGGACCCATGGTCCCCAACCTGTAACTTCATATTCGCTCGTCCTCATGCAAATACCGGATCCGTGAATATCTGCCCGCCTTTTATTTGTCCCCTAACAACGGTGGCATTTCCGAGGCCCATCACAAAGAAGCTGGTGTTCAGGGACCTTCTCTCTCTTGTATGCCGGGACCTAACACGGTGCCCAGCACAGCACGTGGTCTCGTATTTGTCGGGTGGACGAACGGAGAGAGAAAAACTTAGACGATATCCTTGCACGTAAGGTATTTAGTGGGAATAGCAGCCCACTCTGCAGGAATGAGAAAGCAGCGGGTTTGGTAATACGATTAAAGGACGGGATTTGCTGCCTTCGCTGCTCACTTTTCAGGAACAGCCTTCATTCTCAGCGATTTCCAAGTTACTGACCAGAAGGGGGTTGTTTTCCACGGATCGCTCCAGTCCGACGACGGCCTCTCCGAAATATCCCGATGCGTCCGTGTGGTTTTCATTCAGAAGACAAATGCAGGGGTTCTGGTTGGGCTTCTGTTCCAATGACATTTTAAAACGGGAGCATATGTTTCCAGGGGTAATTAGCGATGGTTTAATATAACGACCCTGCAGGCTGGAAAGGCTGTAGGTCAGAATTGTTAACAGGCAGAGCAATGAAAAATAGTAAAGCATTAGCAGATAGCATAAGTAGTCAAATCTGACCCCCAAAGGTCACGAGGGAACTAAATAAGTTGGTCACAGCACGGGCTGATTTAAATCAATGCGATCCCAATTTCCTTTTCGGCTGGAGCGGCCTTGGTATGCCACGGTCCAGTACACACCGGGAGTCAGAGAGAAAGAGAGAGAGAGAGAGAGAGAGAGAGAGAGAGAGAGAGAGAGAGAGAGAGAGAGAGAGAAAGCGCGCGCGAGCGGGCAGGGGAGCGCTCACTCGGAGATATAATTTTACTAAATGTGGGTGGTTTCCAGGCACAAGAGAGCCAGAAGGATTTCAGGAACCAAATGAAATTATTTAAACAGAACACTACTTGGTTTTGTTTCTCCAAGAATGATTTATGACGGTAGCGCCAATCTAAATACATAGTGAACTATGGGAGCATTCTGTATCTCAAGTTTCCCACATTTTTCTCGTTGGGAGGCTTAGCGTTGAAATGATATCCTTTATCCTTTAACACCGAAAATCTGTGAAATCTGCAAATTGCTGGACCAAAATAATCAACTTTAATCTTGAAAAAACTTTTAAATGACCTCTTGAATTTTTTCCCAACTTCTCTCCAGAAATAAAATTTTTAATTGAGTGATTCTCTCCCTCTTGGCTACTTCTGCTTTTATTTTCCAACAGAGGATTAGTCTCCTTTGTGCATCTCCCACGTAGATAACACGGGGCTGTTTGAGTTTATTTTTTAAGGTAGCACATTGATATCCCGCTTGATGACAAAAAGGACATTTACAGGAGAGAGAGAGAAAAAAAAAAAACCCACCAACTTCTGTGATTACAAAATCACTTTGAGACCCGCGGGGAGCTATGCCTCAGTGACAAAACAAATTTGCCACAAATCATCCTACAAAAGAACAGCAGGACGTGAGCCGGAGTGCCCGGCCGCTCCCATTCACCCTCCATTTGTTTCGGAGACTCCGCCCCCTCCTGCCATGTTCAATATCTAATTGGCATTCTGACCCCTCAGATAGCTCAACATCTGCTCCTGGGGGCCTCTCGGAAGCCCTTTGTTCCCCGCAGGCGGAGTTCAAGGGGCTCTTTGCTGATACACACGATTCATGCCATTGTGCGACCGGCTCCCGCCCCGAACGCAACTTCTGCAGGCCCCGCCCCGCCTCCTCCCCAAACACCCAACAGATGAATGGCTGAGGGAGAGGGCGCAAATGCTCCAAACCACTGAGCTTCACTTCCTTAATAAGCAATTTGAGGCTACACGCCACACATCTCCTTTAATGTTGGCTTGCTTATGTATTCTGGCTCCATGACCTTTGTTTTTTCGTGATTATGAGCCAAGGTCTGTGCTCAGGTTTCAGGTCCTGAAGTGAAATTGTGTGGATGTAAACTGGGGTCTGTGGGGAGAGCCGCACAATGACTGATTTTCTAACCCAGAGTTTCATTGAGTCCAAGTCTCCCATAGGCCCGTGGTCGGCAAACTGCGGCCTGAGAGCCACATGCAGCTCTTTAGCCCCTTGAGTGTGGCTCTTCCACAAAATACCACGGCCTGGGCGAGTCTATGTAGAAGTGGTGTTAGAAGAAGTTTAAGTTTTTTTTTTTTTTTAATTTTTAAAAAAATATATATTTATTGATTTTGTACAGAGAGGAGGGGAGTGAGATAGAGAGTTAGAAACATCGATGAGAGTCATCGATCAGTTGCCTCTTGCACACCCCCTACTGGGGATATGCCCGCAACCAAGGTACATGCCCTTGACCGGAATCGAACCCGGGTCCCTTCAGTCCCCAAACCGACGCTCTATCCATTGAGCTAAACCGGTTTCGGCAGAAGAAGTTTAAGTTTAAAAAAATTGGCTCTCAAAAGAAATTTCAATCATACTGTTGATATTTGGCTCTGTTGACGAATGAGTTTGCCAACCACTGCCCTAGGCTATTAGTTGCATAATAATTTTAAGAAAGAAAAACTGATTCTGAGTAATTCATGACATGACTGATTCTGAGATGCAGGCCTAACATCAGAGACATAAAAAGGTGAGCAGACGTATCCCTGGGATGATGAAACTGGCGCATGTGCATAGCCTGGCAGCTTGTGGGAAGACTATGCCGTTTTTCTCTCCTTTGGTGTCTCTGTTTTATTAAGAGATGTCCGATGGTTGTGTGGTGTCCCTTACTCTCTCTTTCTCTCTCTCTCTCTCTCTCTCTCTCTCTCTCTCTCTCTCTCTCTCTCTCGTCCCTTACTCTTTAGCTTTGATACTCATCTAAGGAAGATCCCCTCTGAGCAAAACTTTCCCGGTGCCACTTGCTGGGCTGTGTGCCACGGGCTGTAAGTCAGCATCTCATGGATGGGCAGCTGATTCCTTTCATTATTTTACTCCACAGGTTGGTGTGGGGCCAGGAGGACAGTGTTGCGTCCGGGAAGAACTGAAAGCCACAGTGAGCGGAGACATGCTGACAGTGCCGCCGTGCTTCTCCTGGAAATGCCTGCTCGGAGAGGTGTGGATCAGCCTGCAAGGTTCTACCACTCACAGCTTAAGGCACAAGAGAAGCCCAAGGAAGGGCCTGAGCTCCAGACAAGCTATCAGGTGTTTGCTTCACCTTTAAACAAATTTAAAAACGGACTTCCTGCCCTAGCTGGTTTGGTTCAATGGATAGAATGTCGGCCTCCAGACTGAAGGGTACTGGGTTCGATTCCGGTCGGGGGCATGTGCCTTGGTTGCGGGGTGTGTGCAGGAGGCAGCTGATTGATGATTCTCTCTCATCGATGTTTCTGACTCTCTATCCCTCTCTCTTCCTCCCTGTAAAAAATCAATAAAATATATTAAAAAAATAAAAAATAAAAAATAAATAAAAAAAAATTAAAAATGGTTTAAAACACACACCACTGACTTCCTTCCCTGGCTTCCATGGTTGGGATGGGTGTCATGGTGTTTTGATTCAACTCTCTGCTCTTTCTCCTTCTAGCTAGGAAGCTTTGGGGCAAACGCTCAAATTTCTAAAATGTAATCACAGGAATAAATTAGTTAATGCAATATAGTGTTTAGCTCAGCGACCTCTCTATGTTACTAATTCTACAATGAAATATGATTACGCTTGTTATGAGATATAGTCCTTTTAACCCAAACTTGAAGAAATCCATGCTGGCTCTCCCACGTGCGGTGTTCTCTTATTAGCCCGGCTTTCTCTGACCTCTCACACGGTCAGCTATCACCTCTGTTGTTGAAGTCATTATGAATGAGGTGCTCTTCTTTCATTGTTTCTGCGGGTTCTTCCTACAAAACTTGAAGGCGCCATTTTTCTTTTATTTTAAAAATATATTTTATTGATTTTTTACAGAGAGGAAGGGAGAGGGATAGAAAGTTAAAAGCATCGATGAGAGAGAAACATCATTCAGTTGCCTCCTGTACACCCCCCACTGGGGATGTGCCCACAACCAAGGCACATGTCCTTCACCAGAATCGAACCTGGGACCCTTCAGTCTGCAAGCCGATGCTCTATCCACTGAGCCAAACCGGTTAGGGCAAGAAGGCTCCATTTTTCTACATCCAGAGAGTCCCTGACCCTTCCCAGGAACGTTTCTACCCCCTTGTTTTTAAGACCTGCTTAGGAGTATTATTTTTCTGGGGCTCTTGGTGTGTAAATGTCAGCCTTCCTTTTCTAACGAATTGCAAAGCTACATAATCAATGGCCTATCTTTTGGTTTCCATCCATCATTGTCATCTTTTGACTACTGTCATTATTTGCCAGAAATGCGGAACGGGAGGAAGCACCCAGCTGTCAGAGACGGTGCTCAAGCGTAAGCGCCATACGAGAGCTTCCCCCGTGCTGACAGGGGCTGAAGGTGAGAGAGGCAGGAAATACATGGCGTGAGGGCTGAAGCCCCAACCCACATATTCTGCTTCTTTACTTTAAAAATAGCTTACCTTTCTTGTTGAAAGTATTACAGGTCTCCTCATTTCTTTACTTTTAAGGACCTTTATCATGAGTCATCAGCTACCAAGCAAGCAGGCCCGAGACTAAGGTGAGGCAGAAAATTTAAGGGCTCCAAAATAATACCGTTTTAACAGAATAATATTTTAAGAAAAGAACTATGACTCCAAATAAGGAGGGGGCAGCAAGGCTTGCGAATTTCCTCTTTCCTTTCTGCTCTCTCTCTCTCTCTCTCTCTCTCTCTCTCTCGTTTGGAAGTGGGCACCAGGCAGGGCACAGAGTCTAACATTTGGTTGCCTTGGGTTTGAACTCTGAGTCTATTATCCCTTAGGAGCTGGGCGATCTTAGGAAAGTTACTTAACCTCTCTGAGCCTCCATAAGAATTAAATGAGATCATGCATGCAGAGCAAGCATTCAGCGAGAGGGAGCTGCTGGCATTCCCCCTGAAACAGTACCATTCAAGAAAGAAAAGTATCTTGCTTCACTCGCTTTCTGCCTGTCACCATGGTACTGGCTAGAAGGCTTTCTGCACGTGATCCATGCAGGTCAGACAAGGATATGTTCTTGACTCAGTGGACACATCCAACTGACACAGGGCGTGGCCAGTTTTCACACCACACGGCCACTTTTCGGAACACTTTAAAAAGCTCATCATCGTCATCGTCATCATCATCATTTGGATAAACATGCTCACACACATCCAAAAGCGAAGGGACTGGTACAAAGAACCCAGTACCCAGACTCAAGAATTACTAAGGTTTTGCTCCACAGCTTCAGCGAGGCTCCTCTCCTTCCCCCCTCTCTATTTTAAGGGCTGTCTCGGAATGTGTGTCATTTCACCCCACACACCTTAGTATTCACGCACAGAAATACCAAACAGTTTGTTCAGGAAAACACACACACACACACACACACACACACACACACATCACTGTACTCTTGACTTGCTCGAGTCAGGAGCCCACAGGGTCTACCCGCTGTATTGGGTTGTCATACGAAAACCCTTCTCCGCAAGAACGCACAGCAGCGACTGTTGGATTTCTAACACTTCCTGCTTCCTTGGCCCCCTAGCACAGAACAAACACAAGAAAGTCCCGGCCTATTTTCCAATCATGTTTATCCAAGAGAAAGGGGCCAGCCAGAGCCTTACAGGAGTGTGTGTGTGTGTGTGTGGCTGGGGAGGGGGGAACAGGGGGCGGAAGGGCCTGGCTCCCTCTCAGCTTTCAGCCTCCAGGATGCAGCCAACCTCACACCCAGGTGTTGGGCCTCAAGCCCACTGCAGCCATTGTTCCCCGCCCTCCTGTGGGTTAATCCCCTGTCAGTCAAGCCCGAGATGCATGCTCGGGGAGACAGGCCTGCCTAGCATCCCGCGTGCCACGGGCCCTTTGATACACTTTATCTCCCTTATCCCCTCTGACGCACCATGACTCCCCTGCCAGTCACTGCCCGGAGCTTTAGAGTCCGCGCTGGCGGACTGACACCCCTCATTGGGAGAGGAGGTGGGCTTTTCTTTCCTTTTCGACGGAAATCATTGTTGATGTGGTAAGACATTTTTAGGGAGATCCAGTGACAATCTGAGAGCGCTCTGACTCAGGGACCCGGCAGCAGCTACAGGGCTAAGCAGCTTTGCCTGCTCATTTGGGCTCCAGTGACGCCTGGGGGTCTTGTCAACCAGGGGACTTCTCTGGTTTGTTTTCTTGGGGGTGGGGGTGGGGGGGCGGGGAGGGCGGTTCAGAGGAGGGATGCATGAATAGGGTTTCAGATGCGCATGAGAGTTAGAAAATGGCCACATGTCCAAGACTCAATTCTGAAATATCGTGAACAATTCGCCAAAGGAGAAGAGACAAGGTCATGGAGGTCACCATGTGCTTTTTGTGTAAAAAATACAGACGCAGTAATGGTTCCACTGAACCCATAGGCTTGAATGCTACTTTTTGGTGGCTGCTGCTGCTTTTGTTACTTTTTACGCTTTTAGCAGTATTATCTTATACTTTCAAAATCACACTTTAATTATATAAGCAATACATGAATTCCGTTTGTGCTGTGAGAGCATTCCTACTTCAGAGATGGAGTCAAACGTTCTTGACCACCCTTCCTTAGCTCAGTCCCCATCTCCCTAAGAGGCAGCTGTGGCCTTTACACAAGCAGGGCCTTTATTTCCATGTGTAGACAGCCATCCACTCACGTGAGGCTTGTTTTTGGATCCTTCCTGGCTGTTCGGTAACTGCCTGGTGGAGAGGGGGTAATACATTTCTGGAAGTGGCTCCTGCAGCATATTCACACACGGATCCTTTGTGCATACGATCCAGCCGCCGCACAGATCTCCTTGGCACACGTGCCCAAGAGAACCACTTGTCTCCTTTGCCAGAAAGACCCAATTTCAATGATGTCCAAGATCAACAGGGAATGGGACAATGTCAGAGCGATCATTCTCGCCTCCAGCCTCAAACCTTAGATTCTGAATGCTGCCTCCCACAGTGAGATGGAGAGGGGTCTTTCCAGAGCAGAGTCCCACTCACTTCTCCTGCCCCTCTCCCATGAACATTTGCATTGTTTCCCTGCACCTCCCTTCACTATGACTGTATATAAAAGGCTATTGAACAGGAGGTGGGACCACATATGAGTTCTCAATAAAAAGGCTGCAAATTGCCTAAAGAAAACGAAACAGGGTCTCGTTGAACATCTGATTGTGCATTCTGTGTGAAGTTCTGCACACTAATTGTTTCCCCCAATTATAGTGGATTCTGCTGTTTTTAAGCAATGGTTACCGCTTTTAACTCCCTGCCATTAACCACGATCCATGACCCCAAATAGCCCAACACCGATGCTTGTGATTCCCTCTGACATAAATTAAAGCAGCAGAAGTATACATTCACAAAATTAGCATAGAAGTAATAACTATCACTAAGTTATAAAAGGCTTCATATTTCCACACATTACTCAAAAAAAAAATTACATGTATTAACTCATTCTTTTTAAAACAACCCTATCAGGTAGGGCCTGCCATAGGAATGATAAAGAGATGCAGGTGCAAATACAGATCAATCCATAAGAAAAAGTATGAATAAATAAAGTCCTCCAATGATGATTAGTGCTATGAATACAGGGTGATTACTTTCCTCTTCAGAGACACCCAGTGCCTGATATCAGATGGTGCACTTTAAAACCTGATTTTACTCTTCAGTGCGTTTTCCAATCCTGTGATTGTGTGCTGATTGCCTGCTTTCTTACATAAAAAGAAACTGAGGCTCTGAGGCAGTGTCCACGGTCATACTGTGGACAGTAGGCAGAACTGAAGATGGAATCTTGGAGTTTGTGGCTTTTCCATGCAACTGTATGAGGAATACTGCAGAACCAGTGGCCTGGTGCATGAATTCGTGCACACTGAAAGGAAATTAATTAGAAGAAATATTTTAATATCGCTATTCACCTTTTCTCTACAATAGAAGTGTCAACCAAATTCACGATCGACAATGACAGATTGAGACACATGCATGCAATTGGCGCCAGTGAGAGCTTTATATGTACAGGTAGTCCTCGGGTTACGTCGGACTCAACGTTCATCATTTCATGGTTACCTCTCCATCTCCCATTTATTTATATAAAAAAAATTCCATCATTTCGATGTATGTACATATGTGCTTTCTGTTTTTTTATTATTTATTTACCAAAGTAAAGGTCAAGAATTGTTATTTTTCTTTTAATTTTTTTTTTTTTTTTTTTTTTTTTTTTACTGTTTCACTTAATTACTGCTGTGTATGTGCTCCATGTAAGTGACATAGGTGCTTATACAGGTGGGTTCCGACTTATGGCGAAAATCACGTTACATTGTGCTGTAGGAATAAATTTGCGATATAACTTGAGGACCTATTATATTGCACATGCACGAGTCAACTTAGCCTTTTATAGATATAGAACACTTGCTCAATTAGACCTGCTTTCTGGTTCAGCTAAACTGTTTCCAGCCCTGTGAAGCACCTCAACTTCTCTTTTAGGTAATTGTCAACAACACAGCAGTAAATATCAACACGAAGCAGATTATTATTGTGTAGATCATGCAGGGAGAACAAAGTGTACAATATTTAGCTGCATCAGTGTTTGACTATATTCTGTGCAGTGATAAAACCTGAAGTCATTTCCAAGGCCCACCATTTCTTGCTTCTTTTCAATAGGATCAAGTTTCTAAGCTTTCTAAATATCCATTTTCTGGCTAATGAAAAGAAAATAGGATTCCACTGAGTCTTCTATCTACCTACTCCAGGACTTCTGTGAGGCTCAAATTTGGTTAAAGTGTGAAATGTTTCCACCTGGCTATAAAGTAAGTTATGTTTCTGGGCTGACAAAACTGCAAAGAGGCTAGTCACTAGGGAGAGGAAACTGGGCGTTGCTACGTGATGTCATTACCTGATGGTCAGATACTTAGCATATTAGTCTTTTATATATACAGATTATTCCTGGAGGTTTTCTCCTCCCCCCCACCCCCAACTCCTACCATAGAAAACCAAAATAAAGCTATTCCAAACCACCAAGCACAGATGATTTTTACATGTTTGTCAAAGAGAAAAAGTCAGCATGTTCAGTTTCTCAGCCGTGTTTGTTGAATAACTGCTGTGTGCTTAGTTGCTGGGGACGGTGCTGTGAGCTGGATGGACACATGTCGAGTTCACCATGTAGTGGGGAATGCAGACAATAAACCTGAATGAATAAATCAAGACAGAAACAGATGGGATGATCCCAACAGCAACGCCTGTGAGGAAGTCAAAGGCAGCACTTGGGTGGGTGACCGAGTAGGTGATGACTGAAGGGGAGGAACAGCAAAGGTGGCCCAGGAGGGCGCTCCCAGGAGCAGAGTTCTAAACTGAAACCTGAATAATGAGATTATGCAAGAATGTCGGGGAAGCACCCTTGGGTAGGGGGATCAGCAGGGACACAGTCCCTGTTGTGGGCACCTGCTTGAGGTGTTCAAGAATGGAGGGAGGCGGGAGCAGAGTGGATGGTGGGGCCCAGGGTCACACCATCCTATGTCATATGGCCCTTAGAATTCCACGTTCTTTGGAGAAGCCACAGGAGAGAAAAAACCCAAGAGACAAGTCTTGTGTGACAACACTGGGGTGTAGAGTGTCCCATGGACCCACCAGAGAGGGAGGCACTGGGCACAGGAGCTCACAAAGAATCAATAAGCATCATCTCTGTAAGACCCGCCCCCCCAGGACTGTCCGGCAGAGCATCACGGGGCTGCAGGGGCTGTGGACACCGTACACATTTAAACCTTGGGGGCAGAGCAAGGAGTACTCGCCAGGCATTACATTATCCAGAATTCACCTTTTTCTGACCAAAGGATACGTGGCTTTACATGGTATAGGACCTGATAAAACTGGCATTTCAAGTACCAGAAGAGAACCAGGAAAGAAAACCCGAATTACATGTGATCTGAGCCCTTCAGGAGCATCTCAATGTTGTCTTGCATGGAGGACTGCATGCTCTTTGGTTAAGGCCCCTGCGTATGAGGGGTTCCCCTGGGAACCCACTCCCCAGGTGGCCTCTGAGGAGGTACCGGGAGCAGGGGACCCGGAGGGCTTCTCCCTCTGCCTTTTAAAGGTTGCAATGAGACCGTATAATCCCCTGTTTAAAAAAAAAAAAAAAAAAAAAAAAAGAAGTTCTATGCATTTCCTACTCATGTTATCAGTTAAATAGGCTGACCTTTCATTGACACGTGGGCTCCACTGTATCGTTAGCTGGTTCATTTTTCCCTCCTTAGCTTTTGAGGACTCATTTCGTGATTACAATACCACAGAATGCCCACTCACCACACACCCTTCGCTAAAAGCTTTTGCAAAAAACAACTTTCTTAACCAACAGTGGGATGCATGGCGAATTACGCAAACGTTAAACCCTTAGTAGATTACACACCAAGTTTAACCTATGTTGCTCCTTCCTGGGTGTTTTTGTTGTTGTTTAGACAGACGCGTATGAAATCGTCGCCAGGCTGCCCTGCCTCGGAGTGATTTATGTGGGGGGCAGATGTGGGGCTGATAACTCATGAAAAGCCGTGTTCTTGGCTGTTTGTTTTCTCAGGGCGTGCTCGCCCAGGAGGATAAATATGAAGGTGCCACTCCACTCCATCTCACTGACATGCCCGTGACTGATCCCTTTTTATCAGTTCGTGGAAAACACACACACAGAAAGAAAATTAAATAATAGGGCCTGGAAGTGTGCACAGTTCAAGAAGTTAATTAAATTTAGATTGCTAACGTATCCTCTGTGCCTTTAAATTTTTTTTTTATCCTCTGTGCCTTTAAATTTTTTTGCTTTTTTCCCCCACAAAAACGCCACTTACAAAGTTTGTTGGACATATTTCTGAAGGACTATCATTGGGTCGGGGGCGGGAAGGGCGGGGGGACATGCTTGGGTCGTTTGGTTTGAATAAGTTAGAATAATTGCTATGTGTATATTTTAAAAATTCCTAATCTTATTGAATTAGACCAGAGGGCCCGGATAAAGGGACGGGAAACAACTTGTGTGGCTTATTTCAGAAGCTGAAGGAAAACGAAAACTGGGGAATGTCACATGACCGGGTTCCCAGGAAAAAGCAGAGGGGGGTGGCCGTAGCCATTTGCTTAATCCTTGTAGCTGGATGGTGCAGCTGGGTCACACCTTCAGTGCGATGTCTGCCAGGCCCTGAGCTAGAAGCCCCCCACATTCCAGCGCTGGGGGGCATCTCAACCAGTGAGTGGAGCCCCCCCCCCGCCCCCCCCCGCCACTCCTGGGCCAGAGCCAGGAACCACAGGGAGGCTGAGCAGTGGCTCACTCTCCAGGTTCCAGCTGGTTTCTGCCCCTGCGGCACCACCGGGGACCTACGTGCGATTTCAAATCATTGGCTCCCCGTGGCCCACCCCCGGCGCTGTGGGAAGCGGCAGGCAGGGGGTTCTCTGTCATCCAGTGATGAGGATGTCTTGGGGATCGCTCCTCTCGTTTCACAGGGAACTGGATATGAGACCATCTTTCAGGCTTGAGAGAGAGAGAGACGCTTCCAGGCCTTTCTGAGTTGCACTGTGTTTTTAATTTCTAGGGTAAGGTGACCAGATGTCCCGATTTTTAACAATTTGTCCCACGGCGTTATAATTTCTAGAATAAGGTGACCAGGCGTCCCACGGCACTTTAAAAAACGCCGTGGGACGTCTGGTCACCTTGTTCTAGGGCCAGAAATAGAAAATGGCCGGCTGGTGACCAGACTGGACAAAAGGTCAGGCTTCATATCATTCAATGGAAAATAGTAACCAGAGAAGAAGCGGATGCTTCTGTGCACAGCCTGGCACCTCGGGTGGGGCTGGCAGTGAGAGGACTAGGTCTGCGGGCTCTTCTCTTTCTAAATGTGATCCCAGTGCCCCTCAGGGCCGCCCCTGGGGACAGGGAAGTTTTCCCTCTTTGCATCCTTAATGGGAACAAGGGCTTGATGGCTCCAGCCACCCGGCTGAGGGTGAGGCCCCACTGAGCTCAGACGCAGGCACCCGGGCACCGAGGCTGTGTTAACAGGACTGAAGATGGTCCAGAGTTGAAAGGTTTAATCAGTCAGCACTGAGGGGTTGTGGAGGGAGGGAAAAGCCATCCATGACTCGGCTTGCCTACGCTTCTCCATCTGATCACTTATTATTATTTTAAAAAAACAACAATAAGGCCAACAGGGTGCCAAGTGCGTTACAAAAAGTAACTCGCTCAGACCTCATTTCTTTGTTCCCATTTTTAAAATATATATATTTTATTGATTTTTTTACAGAGAGGAAGGGAGAGGGATAGAGAGTTAGAAACATCGACCAGGGGATGTGCCCGCAACCAATGTACATGCCCTTGACCGGAATTGAACCTGGGACCTTTCAGTCTGCAGACTGACACTCTATCCATTGAGTCAAACTGGTTTCAGCTCCTTGTTCCCATTTTAATGGTGAGGAAACAGAGGCACGAAGGAATGCAAAATCCAGCCCGAGGCTTGATTTTGTCTGATCTGTAAGAGAGTTTGAAAGGTTGGTAAAATGAACATAAAATTTAAGCTTCTGGCTTTTCTTGAATAAATGTAAAGACTGGGTAACTTCAGATTTCAGCATGGAGGCCACTGACTGGAGCCCATGGAAAGAGCGAGAGGCACCCACAAGCGTGGCTCCTGCATGGGACTGGCTTTCCGGGCCACCAGAGTCCCCCCGCCCTGCTGTGCATGTTTCTGATCCTCCCCGCACCCCCAGGTCACTGGAGTTGGTGTTTCAAGCTTTGCGAGTTCATGGGAGGGAGGGGACCATTGACAGGGGTGGTGGGAAGGGATGGGGGAGTTGAAGAAGGAAATATTCCTCGAATGCATGAATGACTGGGCTCTCCGGGCCTCAGTTTCTGGGCATGGAGAGGAAGGAGTGGGAATGTTTTCCTCAGGAGAAAGCACCGGAAAACCTTCCTGTGTGGCTGGCAGTGGCCGTGTGTGGGCTGCTTGGGTTCTGATATGGGAATTGGGCAAGATAGCGTACAATCATCCCAATTACATTTGTCTAATTTTTTTAAAAAATATATATTTTTATTGATTTCAGAAAGGGAGAGGGAGAGGAAGAGAGAGATAGAAACATCAATGATGAGAAAGAATCATGGATCGGCTGCCTCCTGCATGCCCCATGCCTCCCACGGGAGATGGGGATTGAGCCCGTTGACTGAGAATCGAATCGTGACCTCCTGGTTCATAGGTCAACACTCAACCACTGAGCCATGCCAGCTGGGCATTCATCTAAATTTTTTAAAATTGTAAATGGTCTTTGACATAACAGGATTCCACATGAAAACTACATATATGGCATCATTCCCACGCAGCATCTGCTTGTCCTGAATCATAGGGCTAAGAGAGCCGGCAGCCACAGCTCCAAGCTGGATTCCCTCCAGAGTCTGAAGCACAACACCTCACATGACCACAGCTGCGACCTGCCAAGAGGACACTCTGATCAGGAGCACTGGGTAGTGAGCTCAGTGGTGGGGTGTGGAGCGGGGTGGGGAGGCTCAGTCAGGGCTCAGTGACTATCCCAGGAACTGAAACTGACATGGAATCATGCAGAGACCAGAAGGCCATAGTTGTTCTACTCCCTGGAGCCAAACTACACAGCTTCCCTCAGCCAGTCTGAGCAGCTGTGGCACGCAGATGCGATGGATGCTAGTTGTGGAGGTGCTGGAGGAACCTGGTTCAAATCCCAGCTCTTCTATGTGCCCTTAGCATAGCTCTAGGAAAACTGCTCAAAATCTCTGGGCCTCAGTTTCCCTCGGCTGTAAAATGAGGATAATAGCGCCTACCTTTATGAAGTTATACCTGGAGAGCTGCTAGCATAGTGCTTGGGACCCAGGACATGCTCAATGGATGCTAGCTCTCAGATCCGGGCAGCAGTAGCAGCATCTGCCTTCCGGGTTCTTCCGTGTTTGGTGGAACCAGCCTGCAGACTTGCTTATGCCTGGTGTGCACATGTGTGTGCCCATGTTCGCTACCAACTCCGTCCCTCCTGCAGCAAGCATGTCAAACTCGCAGCCCTACAGCATTTAGGGCTATTTAGGTCTCTGCACACTCAGTTCAGTTTTGCTGATATTTCTCTAGGACATAGTTAATTTTGCCAAGATCTTTGTTTTCCATTTTGTTCCATTAAAAATGACCTTTGTTGCCCTCTTCCTTCTGCTTTCGTTGGATTGCTCTAAATTTTCCTCACTTAATAGCTTGCGTTTGTAAGAAGAATTAAGATGAGGCTGAGCCGAGAGGAGTCACTTCTGAGACTGTCGTGAAAGGTAAGACATGGTGCATATGAAGGGCCCATCGAGATGGCCAGCACAGAGTAAGTGCTTAAGACAGTGGTTCTCAACCTTTCTAATGCCGCGGCCCTTTAATGCGGTTCCTCGTGTTGTGGTGAGCCCCAACCATAAAATTATCTTCGCTGCTACTTCATAACTGTAATTTTGCTATGTTAATGAATCTTAATGTAAATATCTGTGTTTTCTGATGATCTTAGGCTCTACAGCAGTGGTTCTCAACCAGTGGGTCGCAACCCACTAGCAGTTTGGCTGGGACAGAGCCTTGGACGAGTCACAGCTGCTTACCTCCCCCTGTGGGTACAGTCCATCCCTCCCCCCACCCAGCCACCCCAGGGATGCCTGCAGCGGGCTGCAGAGCCAGGCTGCAGAGTCAGGCTGCAGAGCCAGGCTGCTGGGGAGCAGTGGTAAGGAGAGCAGGCTCCCATTGGAAACCAAGCTGTACCTTTAAATACGAAGGTTTTTTTTTTTTTTTTAAAAAAAAAGAACGCATGATGGTTTATACTGGTCCGGCTCAGAATTACATTGTTCTACAAGAAATCGTTTAATGAATGAGCAAGACCAAATCAGATTGTGTGTGGGATGTATGAGATGAGCCTCATTGAAATGATGGTTTTCCTCCACTGCAAGCACCACTCCTCCCCAGTATGGATAGGAACCCCTATCACCTCAGAGGAGATGGATAAGAACCACGCCGCCCACAGGAGATGGATAAGAACCCCGCCCCATGGGAGATGGATAAGAACCACGCCCCCCCCCAGATGGATAAGAACCACACCCCCCAGGAGATGGGTAAGAACCACCCCCCCACCCCACCCCCCAGATGGATAAGAACCACGCCCCCCACAGGAGATGGGTAAGAACCACCCCCCCACCCCACCCCCCAGATGGATAAGAACCACGCCCCCCACGGGAGATGGATAAGAACCACCCCCCACCACACCCCCCAGATGGATAAAAACCACGCCCCCACGGGAGATGGATAAGAACCACCCCCCCATCCCACCCCCCAGATGGGTAAGAACCACGCCCCAGGCGGCAGTGGCCAGCAGCAGTGACCACGGATAGTCCCCTGCCAGGGGCTCTACAAGGAATCTTTTCTTAGTTCTCTCTTCCACCCTGTGGCTAGTAAGTTACCCAAATTCACTTACGAAGTGGGTGACTATTTGCCAAACCTATGTCCTTCGCCACCACCCAATATAGCCATCCAGTCATTACTTGAATGACAAAAAGAGGTCAGGGCCCCAAATAACGAATATGTATGTATCTAACGCAAAATGTGCTTTACACCGATGATTGCATTTGTGCCACACATTGGTTTTGTGAAGATTATTGGCATTATCCCCATTAGATAGGGGAGGAAACTGAGGCCTGGGGGGATTGGGCCCTCAGCCACACAGCAGTGATGGCATTAGAGAAGGCTAATGCCCTTAGTCAGCGAGGCCGCCAGAACAAGAGCCCAGGCTGGGCGGCTGAAATGGCAGGCGTTTATTTCCCGCAGTTCCGGAGGCAAAGACACCCCAAACCAAGGTGCCAGCAGACCTGCTGTCTAGCGAGGCTCTCTTCCTGGTTTGCAGTCCGCCGCCTGCTCATTGTGCTCGCCCTGCTCATTGTGCTCGCCCGTGGCCAAGAGCAAAGAGAAAGAGAAAGAGAAAGAGAGAAAGAGAAAGAGAGGCGGCAAGCTCCCTGGGTCTCTTCTGACCAGGGCACCCATTCTATCCTGGGGCTGCACCCTCGACCTAATCACCCTGAAGGCCCCTCTCCAAATCCCATCACGGTGAGGGTGAGTGGGCGGGGAGAGCAGGGGTCTCAGCATATGGCCAAGCCCAGAGCAGCTGTTACTGTATTTTCCGGCGTATAAGACGACCCCCTAATTTTACAGTTAAAACATAGGTTTAGGCCTATATTCGCTGTATAAGACTACCCCCCACTTCCGAGGCAACACCAGTTCTTTTTTTAATAGACCGCCTCTCTGACTCTGGCCAATCTGAGCAGGCTTTTTATGCATGCAAATTATACATGTTCTGTACCCAAAGCTACACTGTGTTCTAGTAAAAAGCCTGCTCAGACTGGCCAGAGTCAGAGAGTCAGTCTATTAAAAAAAGAACTGGTGTTGCCTCGGAAGTGGGGGGTAGTCTTATACAGCGAATATAGGCCTAAACCTATGTTTTAACTGTAAACTTAGGGGGTCGTCTTATACGCCGGAAAATACGGTAGATCTTCGGAAACCAGGAAAGAGGAATGTGTTTTCTTTCCCACAGAGAACTGTGCTGCCAGCTCTGGGACAGTTACTTACGGATCTCCTCCCCATGGAACATGTTTGGCCTTCCGTGCTCCAAATATTCAGTGAGAGGTACACATGAGGCTTCAAATTCCTGAAGCCACACAGAAAAAAGAAGAAGAAGAAAAGGTGGCTTGATGCCAGAGGGGAACGAGTTAAGAATCCTCTTGCTGGTCAGCCTCAGCCATTGCTGAACAGGCCAGCCGCTTCCCCCCCCAGAAAAGGTTGTAAGTAAACACAGTCTGTAACAGCAGCTCTGCTCTCCCTAGCACCTCGCTAGGGCTGGCCCTGGGAGGTCCCAAGACAGCAGGGACCAACAATGCCGGGCGGGGCAAGAGCAGGCTTACCGCTGTTTGTGGGGAAAATACAGCGGTTAATAAGTAACACAAGAATAAACCCAGGGTTTGCATACTCACAACTGTAAACCTATTTTGCCCACCTCTGCATATGAGGACTGGGGGTGACAGAGGTGTCCCTTCTCTTAGGATAGTGTGGGTTTTTTTTTTGTTTTTTTTTTATGAAGGATATTCAAATCAACGGAAAAGTATAGAATATAGTATGGCAAACACATATAGTTCCAATGCCCCAAGCCACCAAGTATAGTCATTGTGTTGCTCTCTCTAGGGTGTTTTTAAAATAAGAAAAACAAAACCACTGCTAAGGTTGTGCCCCGTGTCCCTTCCCTCAAGAGCTCCCCTAGAGCTACTGCCATCGTGAAACGGAGGCGTCCTTCCAGCCGGTTCCAGCACCTCACATCCTGTGTATCTGTGTCTTTAAATGTCCTAAGGCACTCTCGTTTGTATAAGTAGTTTCTCGTCCCACTGCTTTTGTTTTTGAGACATGGGGACACATGCGATCTGTTCGAAGGGCAGGATCCAGGATCGCATTGTGGCTGCAGAAGGGATTGTGTGCTATCTGTCCTTCCTCTGACGGGCACACAGGGGTGGCGGGCTGCCTTTGGCTGTTCCAGCGCGGTGAGCCTCCTGGGGGCCTGGTGACAGCTGAGCGTGCTCCTAGGTGGTGTGGCGCAGACACGTGCAGTGTTACCGGAACTCCGTGTGTCACTCTCCGAGCATCACAGCAACTTACGCCCACCCCGGGCCCCGTCTCCATTTGAGACAGACAAGTCACCCTCCTTTTCTGGCCCCTTCTTCAGGTGCTCCCTTTCCCTCTGCTTGTCCCAGACACCACTTCCAGCCCCAGACCTTGTGCTGACTGGTCCTGGGTTCTGCAGGGGCCTGAGCTGGCCGGTCGATCGCCACACACTCCAGGGGCCATCACACTGTGAAATGAGGCCCCTGCATCTGAGGGATGGGCTCTTATTGTTACTTCATTGCAACTTAAAACTGCAAAACCGAACACTTTGAAGGATATTTGGTACAATTGGGACATATGCACCCACATTTTCAACTGTGAACCTTATAAAATCTAAATCCAGATAAAACCTTTGTGAACATAGTAGCCAAATTGAGATGTGCTATTGGTATAAAATATATACTAGGTTGCAAAGACTCCCCTCCCCCCAAATCATTTTGAAATAATGTTTTGGATACACTGAGTTAAAATATATTATCAAAACTAGTCTCACTTGCTTTTTTTTTTTTATGTGTGTATCAATCCTCACCTGAGGATATTTTTCCACTGATTTTTAGAGACAGTAGAAAGGAGGGAGGGAGGGAGGGAGGGAATGAGAGAGAGAGGGAGAGAGAAGCATTGATGTGAGAAAGACACATCGATCGATTGAGCCTGCAAATGAGGCATGTGCCCTTGATCGGCATCAAATCCAGGACCCTTCAGTCTGAGGGCTGATGCTCTACCCACTGAGCAAAACAGGCTAGGGCTCACTTGCTTTTTTTTCTTTAAACTTTTTAAAATCTGGCTACTAGAAAACATAACATGTGGGCTTAAATATAACAAAATACATTATTAAATACAATTTTTAAAATAAAATGAAAATAAATTTAAAAGTTTTAAAACTAAAAAGAAATGAAAATCCTAATACGAATCACAGAAAACATACAATATATAATATCTTTACATGTTTACCATTTGCTAGAAAACTGAGCACAAATGCGTGGCCTGCGTCGTATTTTGGATGGACCGTGCTGCCTCTCTCTGCCTAAGCTCATTCTGATCTTTGCTTTAACGTCATCTTTTCCAGGGGGCCTTTCCCGGCCACACAAACTTGAGCATCACCGGTTCCTGAGGCAGTCAGCCCCTTCCCACTGCCTTGTCTGTTCTCATAATCACTGCCTGCCATTTGGGGGCTGATTCTTTCTCTGTTGTTTTTCTCAGCACGAGGGCACACACCAACATCTCCCAAGAGGAGCCTTCCCTCTCCTGACGGAGGGTCTGATGGCGCTGGGATGGGGATGGAGTCTGCCTTATGGTTTACACTCAGAAATATCTGCGGAGTCAAACTCATCCCAGCCGTTTCTTAGGAACTGCCCAAGAGCTTACAAAACGGACTACAAATTCACCTTGGAATCTAACGTGAGAGACACATCAATTTCTACTTGAGCTTCCTGGCACAATTTGATCTGATAATTTTTCATTTGTCACCCAGCCTTCCTGAAAGGCAGGGTAGGGATGGGGCGGCAGGGGGGGGGGGGGAAGAAAGTTAGAATTTATGAAGGGAGCAAATTTGCCTGCAATTGGATAAAAGATCACGGCAGGAACAACAACAACAACAACAAAAACACACATACACAAAACACACACACACACAACAATAAAAAATATCAATCAATCATTTCTTTCTGGATGGCTCTTTAAAATATTTAGCTGAAATTGCCCTCATCTGGGCGTGAGCTGTTTTCTCTGCAAACACCGGGCCGCCTGGCGCTCACACAGGCGGCCGCTGTGGGCCTTGCACTTACAGCCCCGGCCTGGTCGTGCACATTAACCGGGACGGGAACAGACAACGTTCGGGTTGAGAAAGCAGTTTTCACTCATAAAACCCTTTGATAGTTTGGCCATCTGGCCAGAGCGGAGCCCGGCCTGGAGGAGGCCGGAGGAAGGTGAAAGGGCACAGTCTCCCAGGGTCAAGGGGGCCTCCCGGTTTGCTCTCTCGGACTCCACTGAAGGGCGCCTGACAAATTATTGCGCATTCCATAGCCCGCTGCCTAAGTGTTTGATTACAGTGGCAGGAATGCTGATATTTTCAGGCCTGAGTCAGGCAGGCGTGGGGTGTGTGTGTGCATGTGTGTGTGTGTGTGTGTGTGTGTGCTCTGTTCATTGATGCCTCTCAGATGGCCGGTGTGTGTGTGTGTGTGTGTGTGTGTGTGTGTTCTGTTCATTGATGCCTCTCAGATGGCCAGTGTGTGTGTGTGTGTGTGTGTGTGCTCTGTTCATTGATGCCTCTCAGATGGCCAGTGTGTGTGTGTGTGTGTGTGTGTGTGTGTCCTCTGTTCATTGATGCCTCTCAGATGGCCGGTGTGTGTGTGTGTGCTCTGTTCATTGATGCCTCTCAGATGGCCGGTGTGTGTGTGTGTGTGCGTGTGTGTGTGTGTGTGTGTGTGCTCTGTTCATTGATGCCTCTCAGATGGCCGGTTTGTGTGTGTGTGTGTGCGCGTGTGTGCTCTGTTCATTGATGCCTCTCAGATGGCAGGTCTGTACTTGTCCCTGCCTGTGCCGGCAGGATGCTCTGTGCGGACCGGCGTGCTCCGAGCCTTTGGCTTTGGCCATGGTGTGAGGGATGCTGCCTGCCCCTCGCGGAGAGGAGAAACCCACTGTGCCACCCGGCACCGCCAGGGGCGGCCCCTCTGCTATTTTCCTGGCTGCTTAGTAATAAAACACAAAAGGAAGCCGCAGTGCTTGGGAGCTCGGTGCCCTTTCTGGTGTGAATGTCAACACAACTGAACGTATTTATGGCTTTATTTCTCCGAGGGGATCCCAGACAGCAGGGGATCTGCGGTGATTAAGGGGCGTTTTCTCCAGAGGCCTGGACAGACGCCAAGGAAGCCACTGGGTTTTATGGGGCCTTTGATAACAAGGGTACAGTGAGCGGACGGCGGGTCTCTGAGCAGCTCTCAGCACATCCTACATGTCTAAGCCGCGCCAAGAAGGCTCTCCCCTCCCTCAGAATGAGCACCAGCGAGGACACTGTCTGTGAGCACACTTCCTGCCATGGCTTTACAAGGCGATGGTCCCCGTTCCAGGGAAGGACAGCTTTCGTTCCGGTAAAAGTCACACACAGGCCGGCCTTTCTGCTTATGGTTTCTGCTTGTCTGTCTGTGTTTACTTGTAACATTAGGACAGGATGAGCCGGGACAGGCAGATGCAGAGGCGAGCCGTGAGGGGCCCTGGCCTCCACACCTGAGGGATGTGCTGGGGTGAGGGATCTGAGTGTCGAGACCCCCTCTCCCAGGTGCCCCTGAGAGTGACTGGAAAGTCCCTTGGGACTCCCTATATTTCTTATTGTGGTATGATACACACTACGTAAACCGTACCATTTTAACAATATATTTTATTGATTTTTTTACAGAGAGGAAGGGAGAGGGACAGAGAGATAGAAACATCAATCAGCTGCCTCCTTCACACTCCCCTCTGGGTATGTGCCTAAACCAAGGTACATGCCTTGACCGGAATTCAACCTGCGACCCTTCAGTCCACAGGCCAATGCTCTATCCACTGAGCCAAACCTGTTAGGGCCATTTGAACTACTTTTTAAAAAAATATATATTTTATTGATTTTTTACAGAGAGGAAGGGAGAAGGATAGAGAGTTAGAAACATCAATCAGCTGCCTCCTCCACACTCCCCACTGGGGATGTGCCCGCAACCAAGGTACATGCTTTTGACTAGAATCGAACCTGGGAGCCTTGAGTCCGCAGGCTGATGCTCTATCCCTGAGCCAAACTGGTTAGGGCCATTTTAACTACTTAGAAGTGTAAAATCCAAGGGTGTATAGGAGACGGTATGTTCACAATGTTGTGTATCCTGCCACACTATTTTGTTCCAGAACATTTTTATTAACTGAAAGGGAAACGTTTCTGAAAACGAAAATTTAAATCCTAGCGGGGACAATGCAATAAGTCCAGCAAAGGCAATGGGAACTGGCTTACTGGATCGATAGGCTCTCAGGTCAGGAGTGACATACGTCCATACAGACACACTCACATACGTTTCACTGTATCTACGCGAGAGAGAAGGCAGGGAAGGAGCCTTGCACCAGCACCTGGCCACGTGCAGCTTTCAGTTCTGCTGGGACATTGCCCACACGTGTCATTTAGATGTTTCCCTTCGTGTCATGTCAGACATCCCCTTGGTAAGCCTCGGCTCCTCCAGGCACTGGAGAATGGCTGTGACTTCCACCATTGACAAAAGTAAAAAGGAGAGGAATCACCAGCACAAAGCACGGTAGCGGGTGCTCGCATGCCTCCTTGCTAACCCACCAGAGCTGGAATCTGCAAAATGGGGAGAGGGACTGATTGTCCCATTTTACAGGTCAGGACAGTGAGGCTCCTGGATGCTAGCATATAGACCCGGAAATCATATCGATGGACTTTACACACGGCCTGTTACATCAAAACCTATTGCTCTCACACTCTGAGTAGATCTCTTACCCACGTGTGATTTTTTAACAGCGCGCGTTGGTCAAATGAAAAATACTCGTTTATTGCGGTACACAGATCTTCTCGATGTTGGCACATTTTACCATGAAATATTATAAAAAAAACCCACAGTGGTCAATGTCACCGCTGATTTCATTGCACAAGAGCCTGAGCATTGTGAAGCCGTCAGGTCATGGTGGTGGGCGTAATATTTTGAATTTCTAATTTTTGCTTGAAAGCTCAAATGTTATCATTGGCAACAAATACTGTGTGCTGTTGTCTTTGAAATGACATGTTTACTTCATTCGTCTTCCGGCAAAATCTGCCAAATAAGTCTGAGAAGCCAGCATGTCAGCTGTCCGTGAAAAATGCAGCTAGTTCAGCTCGCAACTCAAACCAGCTCTTTCCTGCCAGAGGTCATGGCCCCACAGGGCCAGAGAGCTTTCTTTGTAGAACTTCCTGTTTCACATAAGGACTGAAAAAAAATGTGCACTCAAGGGTGGATACTCATTAGAGCAGTAAATTTTACTGCTTCATCAGGACATTTTTAAATTATTATTTTTAATATATAGTTTATTGATTTTTTATAGAGTGAGAGATGGTTAGAAACATAGATCAGCTGTCTCCTGCACGCCCTTTGCTGGAACAACCAAGGTACATGCCCTTGACTGGAATTGAACCTGGGATCCTTCAGTCAGTCTACAGGCCGACGCTTATTCACTGAGCCAAACTGGTCAGGACTATTATTATTATTTTTAAATCTTTATTGTTGAAAGTGTTATATATGTCCCCTTTTTTCTCCCATTGATCCCTTATAGCCCTCTCCCTCCTCCCTCACAAACTGAGTGCAGGGCAGTGAAGAATATGCTGACCACTAGCAGTTTGCTGACCGGGTGTCACTGGAGTGGGCCACAGCGATTTTACCCCCATCTGCTTTGGCATTGTTGGTGCAAATGTCCACACAGGAAATGTGGCCAATGACTGTTTAGCATGATGATAAAAATCGTCTGACCTCGCAACCCCCTGACTCAGAGGGTCTCAGAGACCCCAGGATTCCATGCACTCTACTCTCTAAGGACCAGCTGGTCTGTATCAGTCAGAGGAATTCTGTTCCTTTTCTCAGTGATGATTCTTGAGGAGGTCATGTGACCCTGTTTTGGCCAATGAGGTGGATATCAGTTGGGGGCCTCTGAAAAGGTTTTTCTCCCTGACAAAAAAAAAGGGGGGGAAAACCACTTTTGTCCCTTATTCCATTTCCCTTTGCTGGATGAGAATGTGACATTGGTGTGATGGCAGCCGTTTGGGGACTATGAGGCAAGACATCAGTGAAATGCCCAGGAAGGGGAAAGGGAGGATGAAGAGCCCATGTCCTGGATGACATTACTGAACTGCTAAGTCAAATTGGAGGTACAAGGTTTTTTGCTTTCTGAGACAACTTTGTTTAAAAGTTGAGTCTTTGTTTAAACCCAAACTATATATATTTTGTATACAAATACATCCTACACCGTCTATCACCTTATGGAGATACCGGCAGCAGATTTTAGAAGGTACATTGTTAGAAATGTAGTTTGTGACTTAAACCTAGGAATGTATGTACATACTGTTCACTCATTCAGTCAAGAAAAGTTATTGAGTCCTGAATGAGGTAGGGTTGGTTCTGGCTGTGCAGCATAGAAAACTCATTAAGAGTGGTTTAGCCCTGGCCAGTGTGGCTCAGGTGGTTGGGTGTCCTCTTATGCACTGAGAGGTCGCTGGTTCAATTCCTAGTCAGGGCACATGCCCAGGTTTTGGGCTTGATCCCCAGTAGGGGGCCTGCAGGAAGCAACCAATCAATGGTTCTTACTCATCCATGTTTCTCTCTCTCTCTCTCCCACTTCTTTTCCCTCTCTCTAGTCAATAAAAAATGAGTTTATTTCTGACAAGTACACAGTAGAGTGCCAATATAACAATTCCAGAATTATTAGGAACTGAGGCTATTCCTTCTAGCCTTTCTGTTATCATCAAATGTGTGTTTCCCACTACAGGAGCTCCTGATATTATGTCAATATTTACCTACCTCCAAAGAGGAAGGTGAGAGACCCCGGGCCTTTCCCAAGGCTATTACTGGGAAGTTACATGGGACACTTTCCCTAAGTCATAGGCTAGCAAGCTCATTAGTCAACAGAGCGGCAAACCGCGGCTCACTGAGCCGCAGTTTGCTGACCACTGGGCTAGAACAGTGTCATGTAACATCTAGCTGCAAGGGAGGCTGGGAAATGTGGCTTTATTCTAGACAGCAATGTGTCCTGCCATTAATCAGGGTTTTTGCTTTTGGAGAAGAATAGGAGAATGGCTATTTGGGGACAAGAGCAGTCTCTGCCATAGGAGCCCACCATGTGCTGTTTGTGAAACCCTGATGTCACCGTTTATTAATGCATCAGCTTGTACTAAGAGAATAAAGCACACTTACATATTCATCTATTCAACAATGATTGCTTGAGGGCTGTTTGTACAACCCATGAGATATGAGATGCTTTGGTGATAGAAAAAAAACCAAAGCAAAACAAATTTGTATGCAATAAAAGAAAATAGCCTGATTGGGAAGATATGTTTATGGTCAAAAAATAAATAAAAAGCCTACCACAAATGTTTTTTTCTTAAAGGAATAATTAAGGGTATATGCAAAATCCTAGCTAGAAGGATGCTTACTGTTCTTTTCTATAAACTCATGAGAAATGGAAAACAATTAAATATCTAGCTACTATTAAAATCAATTGTGGCACATAATTAATGATGCTATAAAACAACAATTGTAGTTAGCATTTGCTTATCATTCACTTTATGTCAGACACTGCACAAGCTCTTCGTATGTGTTAACTAAGGTAACCTTCATGACAGTCCTATGAGACAGATAATTATGATTCCCCCATTTTACAGATGAGGAAACTGAGGCACAGAAAAGTAACTTGATCTCCAGGTTGCACAGCTCATAAGTGGCAGAGCTGGGATTTGAACACAGAATCCAAGCTCTTAACCACTATTCATTTATTCACTGATAAATATTTCGTTGAGCCTCTGTTATTACCAGTGTGATCTAGGTGCTCAGGGTATCTCCTTATGAAACATACATCAGACAATGAACAACAGATATAATAATCCATATATATATATATATATATATATATATATATAAGCCTAAGTGACTGCTAAGATGAAACGACTAGAACAACCGGAATGACCAGTCGCTATGACATACACTGACCACCAGGGGGCAGACGCTCACTGTAGGAGCTGCCCCCAGGCCATAGGCCCCGATTGCTGATGGGGCCTGCCGGCTAACCTCCCAATTCCTCCCCCCTGGGCTGGCAGGCTCCAACCACCTGATCAGTGCCGGGTCCCAGGCTGGGATGGGGAATGGGGATAGGTGGTGGCGGATGCAGGCAGCGAGGGAAGGAAAGGGAGGGGGGAGGTGGGGAGGCGGGGAACCTGATCAGCCCAGATCACCGGCCAGGCCTAGGGACCCACCCATGAACGAAATTTGGTGTGTAGGGCCTCCAGTCACATGATAAAATGTCAGAAGGCTATATATATGCTTTGGAAAAAAAAAAAAAGAGCAACAAGAGAAGGCTCCAGGGTCCAGTGGTGGTATAAGGTGTTATTTAAAACAGAGGGGCCAGAACTCTCATTGGGAACGTGACATTTGAGCAAAGATTTGAAGGAGGTGAGGCCATATGGATGGAAGCCTGCAGGAAGAGCGTACACCACAGAGGGAACAGCCAGTGCCACATCGCTGAGGCAGGTGCACATCTGAGCTGCTAGAAGAACAGCAAAGAGGCGGGTGTGTCTGGGGCAGAGTGAGTGAGGGGGAGGGTGATGAAAGTGACAGAGCTTTGAGGAGTGTGGGTGTGGGTGCTGCACAGACTTTGGCTTTGACTTGGCGCCCCTGGGGGTTTTGAGTAAAAGTGGGTTGCGATCAGCTTTAGAGTTTAGCCAGTGCCTCTGGCCGCAGTGTAAAGACTACACTGCAGGGGGCCAGCACCAGAGACACCACAGGCAGATGTTCACAGCAGAGTAAGAACTTGTTCCAAGTTAGGCAAAGGCACGCACAGATGGGATACTGCTGTGGTGGGAGCGGTGACCCCTGGGGGAAGCTGCATAAAGGAACCCCTGTGCTCTGCAGTATCCCATGAGTCTAAAATTATTTCCAAATAAGAAGTAACATACAGCTGAAATCGGTTTGGCTCAGTGGATAGAGCATCAGCCTGCAGACTGAAAAGTCCCAGGTTTGATTCCGGTCAAGGGCATGTACCTTGGTTGCAGGCACATCCCCAGTAGGGGGTGTGCAGGAGGCAGCTGATCGATGTTTCTCTCTCATCGGTGTTTCAAGCTTTCTATCCCTCTCTCTTCCTCTCTGTAAAAACTCAATAAAATATTTTTTTTTAAAGTAAAATGCAAATAAAAACAGTATGTACAGAACGATCCCATTTTTCTGTAACAATGTCTAGGCAAAGAAAAAACACTGAAATCTTAACAGCGGTTCTTTCTGGGTGGTGGATAACAGGCAACTTTTTTCCTTCTAGGTGTCTTTTATAAGTTCCAGCGAAGTTCCCTCACTGCTTTTGCGCTTTAAGGAAGCAGGCTTTCTAAGACCAACTGGAATGCTCCAGACACGAGCAGCCTGCACACAGACAGCAAGGCAGTGAGGCGGGCGGGGGGCTCAGGACAACAGTCCTGGCTACACAGGCTGCCCCGGGGCCAAGATAAGTGGGTTGACAGATTTGGAAACTGACCTGACCCAGCGACGGCACATTTGAACATCATCCGATTTATGGCCGCGGCTTAACACGCCGCAGCGTCCAGCGCCCCGTCATCACATGCCAGGCCTGCCTTGGAGGCCGTCACCCCCCTGGTGGTTCCATTTGTCACCAGAAACTGACATGTTTGGATAACACGCTCGCCCCACGCTGCTCGCCAGCTTCCGGGCTCTCTGTCCAGTCCTTCCCTGACATCCTGCCTTTACCTGTCTCTGCGAGAGAATCTCCCTCTCGTAGGTGAGCCCCTGAAGGCGGGACCGGGGTCTCCCTGGGCTTCGAGGAGGAGCTAACATGCAATCAGGTTGAAGAACAACTTTGCCTTCTGCTCGCTCAGAAAGTGACAACTCAGTTTTGTCCATTCTTTGCATTCTCTCTCTTTAAAAAAAAAAAAAAAAAGGTTTTTTTTTGTTGTTTTTTTTTTGTTTTTTTAAATTGTTTTGAGAGAGAGGAAGGGAGAGGGATAGAGAGATAGAAACATCAATGGCTGCCTCCTGCACACCCTCTCCTGGGGATCGAGCCCCAACCTGGGCATGTGCCCTGATCAGGAATCCATCTGGTGGATCTCTTGGTTCATGGGTCAATGCTCAACCATCGATTTTCAAAGTTTCCCCTCAAGGTAACAATGATCCACAAACCAGCAACATCTGAGAGGCAATGCTTTCTAGTGACCCAAGGGGCATCCCTCCAAACCCCAGATGACACCTGGACAAATTATTTCACTTTTTTTTTTTTTTTAAACAAAGCTTTGGATGTAATTTTTTCCACTTTCCTTCTTCCCGTCCCTTCTTCTTCATCTAGCAAATGCTTATGGATAGTCTCCCCTGTTCTAGAACACACCCTGAGCAGGCAGTGTAGTGAGAGAAGCTCAGGGGAGGGGCAATCAGACGCGGAGCCAATGTGAACCAGGTACCTGCCATGCGACAAGAATGGGTTAGAGAAGTTCTCAGGACATTGAGGGGGTAGCGGCAGCCCTGACATGAATGTGAGGAGGATCCGGGCAGGGAAGGCCGCCCAGAAGTAGTGAGGTTTTGTTTTCTGGGTAAGAATATTCATATTTATTTCCCTATCCAAACGGCTGGGAGTACCATTCCAGAAAAGCATCAGGGAGAAGCCTGACAATTCTTCCGAACAATGAGTTTGGCGTTAGGAGCTAAATGGAGTGGAAAAAAGAAAGAGTAAGTGCGTGCGTGGACATAATTACAACTGGAACTAAGAGGCCAGACGTGTTTGTACCGGAGAAGAGAACATGCAAATGGGCTGAGCTGGTTGGGACAGCGGGCCCGGGAAGTTACTGATTAACGCTGTGCACACTGCAGTGCTGTTCTTTCAGATGAGCCGGAGGTCGGTCCAGCACGAATGCCCGTGACACGTTAGGAAGCTGGGCAAGACCCGGGTTCCCTCCTGGGATGGCGGACATCTGTCCCCTGGGACCCACCCTCTGAATGCCAGAGGCAGCCCCTAGCTCGTGGGGCAGCCACAAACGTCTCAACCATCTCCAACACACCTCTGTTTCCTGCCCCAAGTCCTCAGGTGAGTGAAAGGTCACGTCTTTGCCGAAACCGGTTTGGCTCAGTGGATAGAGCATTGGCCTGCGGACTGAGGGGTCCCGAGTTCCATTCCGGTCGGGGGCATGTACATTGGTTGCGGGCACATCCCCGGTGGGGGGTGTACAGGAAGCAGCAGGTCGATCTTTCTCTCTCATTGATGTTTCTGGCTCTCTATCCCTCTCCCTTCCTCTCTGTAAAAAAATAAATAAATAAATAAATAATAAATCAATAAAATATATTTAAAAAAATAAAAATTAAAAATAAATAAGTAAAGGTCACATCTTTGCTTCCTTGGGGTCTCCCTCTGTAGACCACGGCCATGTGGTGGCCCAAAGGCGGGGTAAGTGGCAGGGGCTCCGAGGAAGGGACAGATTAAACAAGGGCAGAGTCTTGCGAAGGTGCGTTCTGAGCCGGGCACAGCAAGCACATGTCATAGTGAGGAGGTGGGCTGCCTTTCCCTGGGACCCGGGGGTGTGGTCCCCACGCAGGGGACCCTGGGTCTGCAGAGGGAGGGCCTGAAGGGGCCAGTGGATGCGGGAAGGGCACCTGGTCTGAAGGACTAGTCGGGAATCAATGTAAGAACAGAGGGGGGCACCATGCAAAGAGGCCCACTGCTGCCAGGGCCGGGTCTCTCCTCCTTGGCACTGCTGGCATTCGGGCTGGATCAGTCTCTGTAGTGGGGACTGTCCCGTGCACTGGAGGATATGTAGGGGCATCCCTGACCTCTATCCACTAGATCCAGGTGTGACAATCAAAACTGTTTTCAGCCCTGGCCAGTATGCTCAGTGGTTAGAGTGTCGTCCTGCACAACAACGGGTCTTGGGTTTGATTCTCGACTAGGGGCATATATACTTTGGGTGAAGGTTCGATCCTCGGCCCTGGTCAGGGTGTGTGCAGAAAGCAATCAATTCATTTGTCTCTCTCACATGGATATTTCTCTCTTCCCCCTTCCTTCCCTTCCTTCCACTCTCTCTAAAAATCAATGGGAAAGATACCCTCAGGCGGGGATTAACCAGTAGTAAAAAGTAAAGTAAAAATAAAATAAAAAGTATCTCCAGCCGAAACCGGTTTGGCTCAATGGATAGAGCTTCGGCTTGAGGACTGAAGGGACCCGGGTTCGATTCCGGTCAAGGGCATGTGCCTTGGTTGTGGGCACATCCCCAGTGGGGGGTGTGCAAGAGGCAGCTGATCCATGACTCTCATCGATGTTTCTGACTCTCTATCTCTCTCCCTTCCTCTCTGTACAAAATCAATAAAATATATTAAAAAAAAAAAAAAAAAAGTATCTCCAGTCACAGACAAATGCCCCCTGTGGGGTAGACAGCCCCCTCTGATAACCCCTGTCCCAAAGGAAATGGCTCCAGGCTTCGGAGGAGTAGCAGCTGCCTTCCTGCGGCCCAGAGAGGTGCTAATGGGCAGCAAACTCCCAAAGTGCCGGGTCCCGCCCCCATTCCCCAGCCAGCAGGTGTCCACTTAAGACTCAAGTTGTTCCATCTCCCTTTCAAAGCTCTCCAGGGTTAGAGGAGGCTGGGAGCCGGCCGGGCAGGGTGTGAGGGGTGGGCGTGGCGAGGGGAGCTGGGCCCAGGTCTTGGTCTTGAGCCAGGTGGTGCGGGGGGCACCCAGGTCGCTGCTACATTATGCTTTTGTCTTTAAAATAGTCATTGCAACACCATTGTTATTAAAAAAAAAAAAAAAAAAGTAGAACCATGTAAATGGCAATACATTTCATGGTTAAGAACATTTAAGTGCAGCCATATACTAAAATACCATGCAGTTCTTTTTAAAAACGTGGTAGGTAGCTCTCTCTGTTCTGATGCCAAGATGTACATGGAAGTGGGGGGGGGGAAAGCAAGCAAATATAGATCAGAGTGGCTAACATGTTTCCTCTGAAGCAACAAATAAAAAAAGAGTATAAAAATATTTGCTTGTGAATGCATAGAAATCTCTAGAAAGATGTATAAGAAACTAATAAAAGGCCACCAGGGTGGGGACTGAGGCCTGGGACAAATTTTTTTCACCATCTAGCTCTTTGTACCTTTAGAATATAGAACCACATGGAAGGTGAATGGATTACCTCTTTTAAATAAACCACACACACAAACAACAAACAAAAATCCAACCGCCAAAATAACGCGGGATTAGCGGAGGCATCCTGACCTGACGGAGCTAAGAGGCTGGCTTAGGATGCTGCCCCCACTTTGAGTCCCGAGGGAATGAGCCTTCCTAATGGGGTCCACTTAGGACAGGAGGCCTACTCATCGCTGTCTGTTCCGAGTTCACACTCAGATAATGGAGCAAAAGACCGTATCAGTGCCTCCCTTTCCCAGGCATTGGTACTCCCAGTGATTTGTTTTGTTTCTTTGTGGCTTAAAACATTTTTTTTTGGTGTGTGTTTGCTGCATATATATTTGGTAATTAAGAGTGGGAAAATTAATGTTATTTGAAATTATTATGATAATAGGTCCTGATAAGAAAATATGAAGAAGTCTTTTAAGTTAAGGAGAAGAGAAAAGAAGAAGAAGAAGAAGAAGAAGAAGAAGAAGAAGAAGAAGAAGAAGAAGAAGGAGGAGGAGGAGGAGGAGGAGGAGGAGGAGAAGAAGAAGAAGAAGAAGAAGAAGAAGAAGAAGAAGAAGAAGAAGAAGAAGAAGAAGAAGAAGAAGAAGAAGAAGAAAGGGAGAAAAACAAAAAGAAAAACACTTTTGCTGAACCTGTGGGTGTCTTTTCTTTCTTAGGAATATGAAGCTTCCAACAAGCAGATTAAAACCTTTATTAAATCCTAACCCAGTGAAAGTGAGCGACCCACCTCCAGTGCCATATTTGGGGGACAATGACTACCCACGTCTCTGGGATCTGCAAGCTCCAGTAAGCCCTGTGAAGGAAGAACACTTTCAAGCTCCCAGAGACAATGAAGGGATTGCTGCAAGGGCCTTCTGGGGCTTTTAATCACACACGAGCAGAAAGTAACACTGTCCAGGCTGGGTCAGAACACTCCAGAAGGAAAGCTGGGGCCGTAAAAAAACGGGGGATGCCTTCCGCTAGTCATTTGCAGCAGGTGACACTTCCTGGAGCCAGGGCTGGAGAAGCAGAGGGGCGTCTGAGGAGGAGAGGGGAGTGCGGTTCAGGGAGGGGAAGGTCTTTATGCACTTTCACGGGGTTGCAAATTCATAAAAAAACAATGGTTTCACTGTGAGAAGGATAGCAGGTAAGGATTAACCTGTGCATTTGTAAACAGTCCATTGCACGGTGTTTATCCAGTGTGTTAACTTGGAAAGAACATCTGGAAGAAGGTCAGCAAATACTCAGGTGATTTGCAGATCTAGCCCAGAGGTTTTTTTGTTTTGTTTGTTTGTTTTTAAAAATTAATTGGGGTGACATCGGTCAGCTTGAACATAAAGGTTTCAGGTGTGGGTTTCTCTTACATTATCTGTACATCGCAAAGCCCAGAGGTTCTTGGGTGGGGCGACTATGTCCCCCAGGGGACCTGTGCACGGAGACATTTTTGGATTTCACAACTGCCAGTCTTTCTTCATTCTGTCAGGTCAGGATGCCTTCGCTAGATACCGGGGTGCTGCTCAACATGCTGTTGGTGCTGAGGCTGAGCCTCGTGGAATGATGTATTGATGGGACTCTGCTCCTGCATCCGATGTTATTTACATTCAGAGCAATGCTTCCTTTTTGGGAGTGGACCCAGCCTTGACATAGCATTTCGTCCCCAGGAGGCCTTGCCAGGAAGCACTCCAACTGTGAAGACCAGCAGGGGAGCGAGGAAATGTGTCTGTCCCCATGATGGACAACACCCCCACCCCCATAAAGGCGCGAAAAGATAGAAACAAGATATTTATTTCTTTGCTACCTAGGGTGGAAGGAAAGCCAGGATACAAGTTGAAAGAGGAAGTCTGGCATGGTGGTAATCTCTCTAGGTGAAGTATCCTTTAAAACATGAACTTTTCACAGACCTTGAAATAAAATGCAATATATAGTCTGTAGGTGCAGAGGGACTGTCACTTTTGGCAGGTTCTGCGGGAGGAGGGGGGCTTGGGGAAGGGGGGTTGGGAAGGGAGGGTTGGGGAAGAGGGCGGGGGGTTGGGTCTATATGCCCCCAAAAGATTTAGGACCGTGATTGCAAAGGGTTCCAAATACCTGGTGTGGCTGAATGCCCTTTCTTTTCTGTTTGTGAATGAGATTTGCCATGGATCTGCAGGCGGGGACAGTAAGATCAGAACTGAAGGGCAGCCAGAACCAGGAGGCGGGGAGGAGGTCCCTCACTCATTCATCTTGGGTGCGACATTTCCAGGGGGAGCTAACAACTCAGGAATCCAGATAAATAAGATTTTAATGCAATATTTAAAAAAACAAAGGTAATGGAAATAAAAAATTCATAGAAAAAAATCCATGATGAACCATGGATTTAATTTTAATTAAAATCAGAGTCAGTATTACCGATTTTTCTTTTTGCATCAAACACTACACTGACTTGGATGGGCGTGGTCACCAATTATGGCTGTTGTAGGTTTCCTGGGTATTCTTCCAGAGTGATTCTATGCACATACAACAAATATGTACAGATCTACTATCTACATGTGTGCTTTTTGTTACACTATACACACAATTCATTCTATGACTTGCTTTCTTTGCCTACTGTTATCTTCAAGATTGGTCCACATGAGAATAAAACATATTACATAGTTGTTATAAATTCATATTTCATATATTACTATAGGCCCAATGCATGAAATTCGTGCAATAGTATGCCTTCCTTCCCCTGGCTGCTGGCACGGACTTCCCTTCAGCACCCAGGACTCAGGTTTCCCTCACAGCCGCAGCTTCATCCAGAAGGACATCAAGTCTAATTAGCATATTCCACTTCTATTATTATAGATTAGAGGCCTGGTGCATGAAATTTATGGACAGGGGATAGGGGTTCCTCAGCCCAGCTTGCACCTCTTACAATCCAGGATGGCTGACTTCTAACCATTTGCCTGACTGCCTGATGCTCCTAACAACTCACCTGCCTGCCTGATCATCCCTAACAGCTTGCTTGCCTGCCTACCTAATCATCCCTAACTACCTCTGCTTGCCTGCCTGATGCCCCTAACCACTTGCCTGCCTGATTGCCCCTAACTGCTTCTGATTGCCTGCCTGATCACCCCTAATCATTCTGCCTGATGTCCCTAACCACTCTGCCTGCCTGCCTGATTGCTCCTAAGCACTCGCCTGCTTGCCTAATCTCCCCTAACTGCACACCTGCCTAATCATCCCTATCTCTACCTGCTTGATGCCCCTAACCACTCTGCATACCTGCCTCATTGTCCCTAACTGCCTCTGCCTGCCTGATTGCCCCTTGTCTACATGCCTGATCACCCCTAACCCCTCTGCCTGCCTACCTGATCACCCTTAACTGCTTACCTGCCTGCCTGCAGGCCTGGTCCTTTCCAACTGCCCTCCCCTGCTAGCCTGATCACCCACAACTGCCCTCCCCTGCTGGCCATCTTGTATCCACATGGGGCAACCATCTTTGACCACATGTTGGGTGGCCATATTGTTTGTTGGAGTGATGGTCAATTTACCTATTACTCTTTTATTAGATAGGATTATGCAAGATAACTCACTTATTGTCTTCTCTTTTACAGTACCATTTTTAATTAATTGCTTTATATAATTAAACTTCTTGCAAATCTCACTTTTCCTCTAAAATCCATTTCTCTAACACTGGATGCTTCATTTGTTTGTCCGGTGACATCACTTAGAAAACACCACCACCACCTTCCAGAGAACCATACTTAGCTTTCTGTTTTTAAAATGCATGCACCTTCTGCTCTACAGCTGCCAGTGTCTAGAGTGGCGAGAGAGAAACTGAGTGTCCTACAGACCAGCTGGCCTCCTCCAGTTATTGGTCACTTTAATTGGTTTACAGAGTACAAACACCTTCATATTCACAAATACCGTTTTCATAGACACCTAAGGCTTAATTAAGGAGCCACAGATGCGAATGATGGCACTAAGGGGGACCGCATGAGCTGCAGTGGGAAATCCCGGGCAGCCCAGTGGTCTCCAGTGAATTCTGAAGAACACATGCACCTTGTTTCAGTTCATGGGCAAGGAAAAGAAGAAAGAAAAAAGGAACACTGTAGAAGGTATCTGGTTGGAAACTTGACCAGTCTATTGTCCTAAGGGCAGTGATTTGGTAACACCTACTTTATGTAGCTCCCTTTATTGCTTCCTGGTCACGTGTTTAGTACTTACAATCACCCCACAGGTATCTGAGGAGGGTCTACTTTGTGCCTGGTCTGGGTGATCCAGGATGACAAAGGCAAACAAAAACATCGAGTCTCATGGAGTAGGGATGTCCCTTGGGAAGGAAAGACCATAGCGACCCGCTCCGGGATGATGGACTTCTTCAACATTTCCCCCTCAATGCAAAGGCTAACACAGATTTCACAACTTTGGCTATTTCTTGTGTGTATATGCATACACTTATACGGTCATATAGATATTCTCAATTAACACCTGTGAGGGGAATAAGAATCTGCCAAAGAAGGGATTTAAAAAATATTCCTGATTATCTTTAATCTTTACAAAGAACTGTCCTTTAAAATTGCTGAAACTTTGAACATATATATATATACCTAATATACAAAGTGTCCCCTTGGGAGTTAGACCTATTGGGAGTTCAATCACTCGCTATGACATGCGCTGACCACCAGGGGTCGGCATGGAATGAAGGAGGGCCCTGGCTTTCAGCTGGAAGTCAGGGAAGGGAGACCCCGACTGGCAGCTGACAGCTGCTGGGTACCTTAGCCATGCACAAATTTCACGCACTGGGCCTCTAGTATTCTATATTTAAAGGATTGTTCTGCCCTGGCCAGGTGGCTCAGTTGATTGGAGCATCGTCCCAAGGCACCAGGGTTGTGGGTTCAATCTCCAGTAAGAATGTATGCAGGAGTCAGCCAGTGGGTGCATAAATGGTTAGAACAACAAATCAGTGTTTCTCTCCCTTCCTCTTTCAAGATCAATCAAGACATAAGAATTCTCTTACATAAAAGAATGCTCTGTCTTTGATCTTGGGTTCATGCTGTCATTTCTGTGGATAAAAATGACAGCAGTAACTAACCATAGAAACAAAAACACTCGCTTCCTGAGGTCTGCCAACGTGACAGGCACACTGCAAAGATGTCGCTCAGGCTGGCGCGGGAGCCCACACAGCAGCCTGGGGAAGGGCTGGCACCCCCCCAGGTGGAGATGAGTGAGCACTCCGCCACCCTCACGGGTCTGCGTGGCTGCCAAACAGCACTTCCCACTACAAAAACTCCGAAGCAAGGAAAGCATCCACAAAACCCGTCAATCTGTACGTAGAACACCAGGCTCTTGCCAGCCGCTGTATTCATTTGACAGAGCAAATGCCACCAGAGAAATCAGGATTTCTAAGTCCCAGTACTGCCTTGTCACGGGCAGGGGACAGTAGATGAGTCGGGTCCCCTCTCATGACAAAATGAGATGAATATTCAAAATATGGACCCCACATGGGTCCTGTTCCAGAAAGATGGAGCTGGAGAGTAGACAGGAGAAAAAGAGAAAAAGTGAGGCAAATTTTTAAGTGCTTTCTAAAGCTTAGTTACTCTATGATTTTTTAAAAGATCGTCTGATTTTACTTATTTATTTTTTATTCAAGTGAAATTCACACAACATAAAAACGGGCCATTTTAAAGTGTGCAATTAAGAGGCATTTTGTGTATTCGCGATGTTGTGCCATCACTGCCTTCGTGAACATCTATGTTGCATGTGACTTATTTTGTCCGTTAGTAACTCACTGCCCCTCAGAGACACTAGGCTCCCGCCAGACTCTCCCGACCCCCAGGCCTCCCGTTCAAAAATGCTCACTTACTGAGGGATTCCTGCCTCTTCTCAGTCTCGTCGTTGAATTTCAAAGCCTTACCATCACACCCAACAAGCTGCTGCTGGTATTTATTTAGTCTCTGTGTCATGTGCCTGTTTTACAAACCAAGCAAAGGTCTGCATCTATGAGTGACTCCAAAACAAAAAAATGATCCAAGGAACGAGAAAATTTCAGCTACGACCATACTTAGTTTTAAAGACACCCAAACACTGAATATTTGTACACAAATTAAAAATACCTCCCAACACCCCCCCCCGCCCCCCATCTTGTCAGGTTCCTTGGTGGAGGTTGCTTAGTGTTTCCTGTTGAAAATGGCTAAAATAAAAGTTGGGTGCAGCAATATTTAAAACCTTTAAGTGCCAGTTCAAGGCCTTTTCCACAT
>CM072925.1:95465325-95662825 GCA_036971965.1 Nyctalus aviator | reverse complement strand
CATTGATCAGCTGCCTCCTCCACCGCCTTACTGCGGATGGAACCACAACCCGGGCATGTGCCCTTACTGGGAATTGAACCATGACCTGCTGGTTCATCGGTTGATGCTCAACCACTGAGTAACACCAACCAGGCCATTTTACATGTTTTAATGTCTTTGGAGAATTTCACAGAATGAGTGATCATAAGTTATCTGGCTAGGCCTCTCCCTACCTGGGGACATTTAGGCTGTTTCCAATCTTCACAAATACTGCTTTGCTCTTCTCTGGGTTTAGCTTGGAAAACAACACAAGTTTTTAAGACTAGTTTCACTGGAAGCATGCCTTCTTTCAAAAGCTTAAGAAATACCTTTCATCCATTTAAAAACTGGTAAAAACAAAACAAAACAAAAATAGATCAAAGAGGACTCTCATGGCTCACATTCAGGGTGGACCCAATCCCCCTTCCTGCTTTTCTAATTAACATTGGCCAACGTCCATGACCGGGCACATCTCACCTCTCATTGTTATCTTCCCAATACCCCAGTGCAGCTGGTCGCCCCTTTTCTGAAATGACGGACAGGGCAAAGACAGCATTTATCCAGAACCTGTGATGGGCAGGTCCCAGAGCAGATGTGTTACATGACACGTTATTTCCTGGAGCCATCACAACACCCCAAAGAGCGGACATGGTTTAAAAATAAGAAAATGGAGGCTCTGAGAGGCCCCTTGCCCAATGTCACAGAGCTGGAACCAGGTCTACTTGGTTTCAGGAATTCACTCATTCCCTTGGGAATCCTACGACATAGGCCACACCATCCCCGCCACCACAGTCTTGCACACTTTATTTATTTTTAAAAATATATATTTTATTGATTTTTTTACAGAGAGGAAGGGAGATGGATAGAGAGTCAGAAACATTGATAAGAGAGAAACATCAATCAGCTGCCTCCTGCACACCCCCTACTGGGGATGTGCCCGCAACCAAGGTACATGCCCTTGACCGAAATAGAACCCAGGACCCTTTAGTCCACAGGCCAATGCTCTATCCACTGAGCCAAACCAGTTTTGGCCAGTCTTGCACACTTTAAAATGGCTCAGACTTATGGGAGGGTCATGCAGAGAACTCCAATAGGTGCCTCCCCCAGCTCCTCCTAACACACAAAGACATTAACAGGTTGCAGTTCTAGTAAATAAACTAGACATTTTATTTTTCATCTTTTTGTATTTTACCCGTCTTCCCACTGATGTCCTTTTCCCCAAATACCACGCTATTACATTTAGTTCTTTCTTTCCTGTTGCCCCAGCTCCCCATGACTAGAGGGCAGAAGTATCACTGGGCACATGAAATCTACCCAGGGCTCTGAGGGACAGAGGTGGCCCGCAGCACAGAGTCAAACATGATTTCCGAGGCTGGCCTGACTTAGGAAGGTTCTGGCTGCCGGAAGGTTCCGGGGCCCCGGGGTATCAGGTGTGCTAGTGGCGTCCTGCAAAGCGGGGCACATCGGCACCCTGTCGCCTTCTCTGGCGGTGCTGAGGAAGCGGGAGATTTGTTCCTAGCATCAGTCATTTCCTCCCTTCCGGGCGGCCCACCCGGCTCTGTCATCACCAGCCAGCGACGCTGTGGACAGGCACTTAGTGACATCTGAAGGCGAGGCCGAGAACTGGCAGGGCCGCTGGTCCTGCACTGGAAGGGACCTTCCAAACCCAGAGTCCCCCTCCTGGGCGGGTGGCCACACAGCAGTATGCGACGTCTAGATAGTGAATGGACAACAGGAAGTATTTATAAAAGTCTGCCACGTACAGGTCCCTCCCCATGACTATCCAGTATCTACTATCCATAATAAGGTGATTTCCCCCCACCCCCAAAATGTGTGAGGTTCATTTATTTACTCTTTAACAAATATTTCCTGAATATTTACAATAGTCCTGGCTCTTTTTTTAGGGGCTCGGTAAAAGGAATAAATGACAGAGTCCTAAGCTCAACAGATACAGAAAGTAGCACAGCAATCAATTAGTCAATCAATCAATCAATCAATTATCAATCTAGTACGTAGGCAGGTGAAATGTTTGCCAGCTGTTTGGTAAGTGCTTTGAGCACTTTTAGGTGCAAGGCGCTGCTCTAAGTCCCAGAGATGTGACCAGAACCACACAGTCCTTCAGCTCTGAGACACTAGGCAGAGTCTGGTGAAAGGGGAGTTGTCTCACACAGGAAGAGCAGAGTACCCTTCAGTCTGCGATCTAAAGATACAGAGTTAACCTTGGGAAGAGGGCGGAGAGCATTCCAAGCAAATAGGGCAGCACGTGTAAAGGGCCTGGGGTAGGAAAAGGTAGCAGGCCTGAAGAACTGAGAGAGACAGGGGGGCGGGGGAGACATGGTAGAGAGGGTGCCTGTCTCTTGAGGTTCATTTCCATCAGTCGGGCTGGTCTAGCCCCTAGGGCAGACACACTGCATCTGTGGGTCCACAGCCTTTGCCCATGCTTCTCCCTGTTGGATTGCTTGTCCTGTGCTTTAGAGTTGGAAAGTTCTTGGTTCATCCTGAATGTGACTCAGTTACTGTTACCGGCGTTTGCTATGGGGAGCTGTCAAATTTCTTTCTTTGGTGGTTTTGGTGACTTTTGAAAAAGTCATACATGCACTCTTCCGTATTTTCTCCCACATGGATCAGTTCTGTTGTTTAGGCTTTGTCACTTATGTAACCACAGGATTTATTTTTTGCAACTAAAGTAGGAAATATAACTTTCTTTCTGACTCAACAGTTTCCGAAGCCACATCTATTGAAGCCACATCTATTGAATTGTCCCCCATCTTTCTCTTTTTAATTATAAGATTTAAATCTTTTACAAATGATCGTGTATTTTTATGATAACAATAAAATAAAGACAACTAGTTAAAAGAAATAAAGTCATACAGCGACGCCTGTCTTGCGTCTCAGTGTCCTGCATAAGGCCAGGCACATAGTATGTGCTCAGTAAGCACTTCTGAACTGACAACATCAACTCTTCTGTTTTCTATGTAGTGTTTTGGCAATATTTTTTAAAAAAATAAATCTTTATTGCTCAGATAATTACAATTGTCTCTCCCTTTCTCCCCCATAGCTCCCTTCCACCCGGTTCCTGCCCTACCCTCTGCCCTTACCTCCCCGCCCCCATTGTCCTCATCCAAAGGTGTACAATTTTAATCCAATCTCTTCCTGCATCCCCACACCCCTTATCCCCTGATAATTATCAATCCACTCCCTTTCTTTGCCCCTGATTCTATTATATTCACCAGTTTATTCTGTTCCTCAAATTTTTAATTCACTTGATTTTTAGATTCACTTGTTGATATATATGTATTTGTTGCTCATAATTTTTATCTTTTTTCTTCTTCTTCCTCTTCTTAAAGAATACCTTTCAGCATTTCATATAATACTGGTTTGGTGGTGATGAAATCCTTTAGCTTTTTCTTATCTGTGAAGCTCTTTATCTGCCCTTTAATTCTGAATGATAACTTTGCTGGATACAGTAATCTTGGTTGTAGGTTCTTGCTATTCATCACTTTGAATATTTCTTGCCACTCCCTTCTGGCCTGCATAGTTTCTGTTGAGAAAAGGGGCCCGTATAGGTAACCAACTGCTTTTCTCTTGCTGCTTGTAAGATTCTCTCTTTGTCTTTTGCCTTTGGCATTTTAATTATGATGTGTCTTGCTGTGGTCCTCTTTGGATTCCTCTTGTTTGGGGTTCTGTGCGCTTCCTGTACTTGTGAGTCTATTCCTTTCACCAGGTGGGGGAAGTTTTCTGACATTATTTCTTCAAATAGGTTTTCAGTATCTTGCACTCTCTCTTCTTCTGGCACCCCCATAATTCTGATGTTGGTATGCCTGAAGTTGTCCCAGAGGCTCCTTACACTATCTTCAACTTTCTGGATTCTCTTCTTGCTTCTCCAGAGGAGTGCCCTTTGGCTCTTTGTATTCCAAATCTTTGACTTGTTTCTTGTGTTCTTCTAGTCTGCTATTGAGTCTCTGTATAATATTTTTTATTTTAGTTAGTGTTTGTTTAATTTCTAGTTGGGTCTCATTAAATTTATTGGCCTTTTCTAGGAAATTCTTGAAAAACCTTATAACCGTGGTTTTGAACTCTATATCCAGTCTTTTATTTTTCTCCACCTCTTTCGTTTGAGATCTATTTCCTTGGCAATAGAATCTTATGTCAGCCATGGCATCATTACAGGTTTTTGGAGGCAAGATGATGGCACCGGGGGTTTTGTTCTCCCAATTTTTCAGAGGGATTATACCTAATCCCATTCTATGGATATAAAAACAGTGATGTTGGTGCCAGGATTCTCTATTTCAAAAACGAAATCAGCAAACTGCATGCAACATTCCAGCTCTCTTATGCCCTTTTCTTGTTTTATTTTTTCTCTCTATGCCTTTAGCCATTAACAGATTATTCATATCACTCATTTTTAGCTGTTCCTAAACTAAGCTACTTTCCCTTCCTTTCAACTATGTACAGTTTTACGTAATCGCCTCCCCCACCCATTCCCAAGGCGCCCATCCATTTTCTGACATAAGCGGCTTTGTCAAATACTGCACATCTCCAATTTCCAGGCTGCCCTCAATTACTGAGAACCTGGCAAAGCTGTATATTCATTTTTTTTTTTTTTTTTGTGGTACCCATCCCCATCCCATTTCCTTGATCACTGCTTTGTTCAACTTCTAAGAATGACGTTTAATTATAGGAGTAGAAGCGGTCTTTGAAGCTATTAGCCATGAAATATAATCAATTGAAAATGGCTTCCTGATGGGCAATTTCCAAGCAGAGTCATCAGCCGGTACCAATTGCGCTCACAGCATTGGGCCGCCACGAGCATCACTGTCCAGCGAGAGTTACGGCGTTCACTGAGCCCCGTGATTTACATACAAACGCGGTTTAATGTTGATGAAGCAAATGGAGGCCCCTGGGATAAATGTCCAACATTTTCGGGGCAAAAGGGCCAGATTTTAAATAATTCCCCTTTTTTCTGCTTACTGCAATAATTACGTGTTAAACGAAGTGATGAAATGTCAAATGATTTTACGTCCACACAGTGCTTACTCTGCTGCTGATAGAGGGTTGGTGGACTTATGTTTGTTTTATTCTTGTCATTGCTGTTAATCCTTACCCAAGGGTATTTTTTCCATTGATTTTTTTTTTAGAGAGAGTGGGAGAGAAGGGAGAGAGAGAGAGAGAGGAACATTGATGTGAGAGTGACACATCATTTGATTGCTTCCTTCATGTGCCCCAACTGGGGCCCAGATTGAACCTGCAACCCAGGTACATGACCTTGACCAGGAATTGAACCTGTGACCCTCCTGTGAGTGGGCTGATGCTCTAACCACTGAGAACACCAATCAGGGTGGGTTGGTGGATTTTATATTTGCATAGTGAAACCTTGGTAATTTAAAAAATATATATATATTTTATTGATTTTATACAGAGAGGAAGGGAGAGAGATAGAGAGTTAGAAACATCGATGAGAGAGATTCGTCGATCAGCTGCCTCTTGCACACCCCCCACTGGGGATATGCCCGCAACCAAGGTACATGCCCTTGACCGGAATCGAACCTGGGACCTTTCAGTCCCCAAGTTGACGCTCTATCCATTGAGCCAAACCGGTTTCAGCGTAATTTTTTTTTTTTTACATTCTTTTATTTAATATACTATACATTACTTAAAATATGCAAATATATGATCACATGTTTTTTTATTTTTTAAAAAACATTTTTTAAAATTGATTTCAGAGAGAAAGGGAGAGGGAGAGATAGAAACATCAAAGAGAGACTCACTCTTTGACTGGCTGCCTCCTGCACTCCCCGCACCGGGGATCGAGCCCACAACCCAGGCATGTGCCCCGACCAGGGACCCAACTGAGACCTGCTGGTTCATAGGTCAACGCTCAACCACTGAGCCACGCTGACTGGGCTACACCACGTATGGGTATTTTGAAAGCTCCTCTACTAATGCCATTAAGAGTTACTGATGCAATAAAGATAAGCAGCTTACCTAAACTGCACAGCACTTAATAATAACACCCAGTTTTGGAGAAGGAGGAAAGATACTTGCCATTCTGTTGACGGGTGCAAACTGGCACAACCTTTGTAGAAAGCAATTTGGTAATATTTAGCAAGAGCCTTAAAGATATTCACGAACTCTGATCCAGTCACTCCATTTCTGGGAATCTACCTGAAGAAAATAATCCTACATATGGAAAGAGATGCATACATTAAGATGACGGATGTGGCATTATTTTTAAGTCCAAATAACTAGAAGAAATTCAAATGTCCACTGAGAATAATGAGAAGTAACTTATGTAAGTTGCATATGGCAACACAAGGAACTGCCATATTAGGTTTCAAAGTGCATACATGAACAAATGCTAGATAGTGATATAAAACGTACTTAGTCAAGCAAAAGACTAATAGAGGAACACACTAGCAACTATTGCCTATGGGTTTGGGACTAGGTTATAGATAATTTTACTTTTCTTTTTTTAAAATATATTTTTATTTATTTCAGCAAGGAAGGGAGATAGAAACATCAATGATGAGAAAAAATCATTGATTGGCTGCTGCCTGCGCACCCCACAGTGGGGATTGTACCCCCATCCTGAGCATGTGCCTGACCTGGAATTGATCTGTGACCTCCTGGTTCGTAGGCCAACATCCAGATGCTAAGCTATGCTGTCCAGGCAGCAATTTTGCTTTTCTACATTATTTTGTATTTTCCAAATTTTCTATATAATAGAAATAATCCACTGATTATAATTAAGATGAATTTTTTTCTTTTGGTGTGAAAATACCAATGAGGCATCATACTGTCCTCTCGTACAGTGTTACTTGTCCTTGGGAGTGATGAGCTTTGGGAAAGTTTTATTGAAGACAAGCACCGGCGAGGAAGGTAAGCTGTGGATGGAATGAGGGACAATCCAAAAGGTCAGCTGCTGAAATGCCTGCTGCGTGAACTAAGTGCATAAATTCTGGTTTCATCCCAGGTTCGAATCCCAGAGGACAGCAGAGAAACACGCGCAAGCCATCGGCCCCTCCAGCTCATGCTGGGAGAGAGGAGGTCTGTGCCATCCACAAACGGACCCACGAAGAACTCCCTCAGCTCGGCACCCAGGGGCTCCGGAGAGCGGCAGAAAGTGAGGCTAACTGTGCAGGGGAGAGGCAGGTGGAGGAAAGGGAGTCGAAGTAATAAATGAGAGATGTCCACAGAATATTTAAATTCCAAGGACTTTTTTCACATTAAAATGAATATATCGTACGTATTTAAAACACGAATAAGCTGGCAGAGTGAGTGGGAACCTGGCAGATAAATATATTTTAATCATCTACTTAATACAGCCTATGGTAAAAACAAGAATGAAACAGAAGGGTATCCTATATAATAAAGATACAATATGCACCTGGTCAGCGTAACAACTGACCGCGTAACGACTGGATCACGGATCAGCAGGAGGGTGGGGCAGCGAGCTATAAGCAGGCTGTGGAGAGCTACAGGAGGGGGCAGGGCAGCAAGCTGGGGTGGGGGTGGGGAGAGCTACAGGAGGGCAGGGCAGCAGGCAGAGAGCTACTGGAGGGCAGCAGAGAGCTACTGACGAGCTACTGGCACATGGATTTGTGTGCAGAGCTACCAGTTAAAGTAATAAAAGCCTTCCTCGTCTCCCTACATTTCCTTCACTTACCAGAAATAGCCAACATTCAAGTTCTTTCGTATCCTTTGAGGCAATGACCATACACATACCTTCACTTTTAAACATCAGTGGGGACTGTATTGAACAGGGCAATGCAAGTTACTTTTTGTTCATTTAATGATCCACCTTCAACCACTCTCCATGCCAACACACATGCACCAAGCAGGACTTTGTGTCTCTGGAAAACCTTTGTGCGGTCACCGGCGAACTTGACCAGCCCTCCACCCACGGAAACGCTGATTGGTTCCTGCTAACTGCTCTCACGAGCAAGCTGCACTGAACATCCTGACACATACTCATTCTAACACCCCATTAAATTCATTCCACGGGAGAAAAACCTACACACAGAACTGATGGGCCAAAGGGAACTTGCAGCTTATATTTCGACATTATCGCCAAATTGCTCTCCAACAAGTCTCCCTCTAGCAGAGCAAACGTATTCTCTTCCCCCATCTGACTGTGTGGAGAGCGGCTACAGCGTTTGGACAGGTTCAAACCTCGTACGGATGAGAGGGCACAGTCCTCTCATGGCCACGTGCAAGTCCCAGCTTGAAGGGCAGAACCCTCCCAGCACAATGATAGCCAACAGCTGTAGTTGTAAGCTTGAACCTATGGTCTGAACACGTGGTCCCATGTGCCTGAGTGATGTGGGCGTGATCGAGTTCAGGTCCATGTCATTGAGTAGATCAAAACCCACGGGAATATTGTGAACATCTTGACCACGCCCTTACTGTGATCTCTGGTCACAAAGGCCCATTTCAAATGCCACCTCCTGCCCTGGTCCCACAGAAGTACCGCCTCTTCTCCCAGGGCAGACGGTTTTCATTAGACCCTGTTTGGGGGTGTGGGGGTATTGTTTGTTACTGTCCCGAGCATCTCATGCCCCTCCAGTGGTATATTCCATTGGGGTGCAGATCCCACAGTGCTCAGTCTGTGCTACGTTCTGTGGACATACAGGCCCTCCCAGATGTGTGCGAGACAGCACCAGGACAGCTGTTACCTTCAGGAATTTTGGATCTGCCTCTGGTGTCTCCGTGACTTTGGTTCGAGGTCACAAAACCATAACGCTGAGCAGCTGTGGGTAGGCAAGTTGGCCCAGACATTAGAGATGAGCCACGTTCTGGCATTGAAAGTGTTCTGTCCTTAAGGACTGTCAGTATTTTAACATAACTGCTTTCTTATTGCAAAAGCACTATGTAGCCGCTGGAGGGAAGATAGGAAAGCAACGTAAGAATAAAAACCTGTCATCCAGCCATGGCTGCAGCTTAGCTCGGCGCCTCCCGCTGTGGGTGATAAGGAGCTTCCTGCTGGAAATGCTGAGCTGAAGCGTGCAGGGAGCTGTGCGTCCCGGCTCCCACAGAGAAGCTTGGGAGATGGCCCGGGGCCCAGGAGCCCAGAGGCTCAGGGTGCCGGGTTGAATTCGGGCTCTGTCATTTCATTGGCTGTGAGACTTTGGTCCTGTTACCTAAGACCTCTGCACCTCATCTTCCTCATCTATAAAATGGAGATCATCTGAGTGTCTGCCTCCCAGAATTGTTATGCAGATTAAGTAAGAGCTAGAAGGGTGTCTGGCACATAATAAGCCCCAGATCAAGAGCCAGCTAATTATAATTTATATTCTTAAATGAGTTCTTAATTACAAACAATTCTCAATTACTCATGCCTACAAGGATGTGCAGGAGTTTCCTTAATCCCCAAAACATGTATGTGTGACTTTTAGCCTCTCTGGTCAAGTAAAAAGTGCTTGTACTTTGAAGGTAAATGGACATAAGAGAGAGAAGTGAACACAATGGGACAGAAATCATCTGTTCTTTATAAACAAAATTGAATCCCACAGTCGTGGAAATCCAGCACGGCCATGGCATACTCAGCCCCACATTGGGCTCCTCATGTGCTGTGCCAGCTCAGTCAGGTTCAGTGACCCTGAGGGGGCGGTGAGGGATAGAAAGTTAGAAACATTGATGAGAGAGAATCATCGATCAGCTGCCTCTTGCACACCCCCTACTGGGGATGTGCCTGCAACCAAGGTATATGCCCTTGACCGGAATCGAACCTGTGACCTTTCAGTCTGCAGGCCGACACTCTATCCACTAAACCAAACCAGTTTCGGCTGTTTGTCCCTGCATTTAATTTCTTCCTTAAAGGAAAAAGGATAGCCTTAGCTGGTTTGGCTCAGTGGATAGAGTATCAGCCTTCGGACTCAAGGATCCCGGGTTTGATTCTGGTCAAGGGCACATGTCTGGGTCTCAGGCTCAATCCCCACTGGGGAGCGTGCTAGAGGTGGCCGATCCATGATTCTCTCTCATTGATGATGTCTCTATCTCTCTCCCTCTCCCTCTCTGAAATCAATAAAATATACATACTATTGTTTTTTGTTGTTTTTTTTTTGGGGGGGGGGGAGAAAAAGGAAGCCTCATTCTGTTGCCTCCGGTATTGACTGGTATCTGGTCCCACACTTGCCCTGATCTCGGCTGCACTGGGAACCCAGACACACAAGGTGAGCCCAGGGCAGATGTAAGACCTGAGGTTCAGGCAGCTGTTAAAGAAAGCCTCCTAAGAAGGCCGGCGTCTTTCCTGTTTACCCACGGGGGATAACACCAGGAGAGGGACACCTGTGTGATTCTGACCTCGGGCCTCCCACTTGAGAGGTCAACGGCCCTCCTGTTATTGGAAGAGACGCGCAGGTAAGACTCTGGGCAGACAGCAGACCGGGGACGGCGGGACCTGCACAGCGCACTGCACGCTGCTACCTGTGCTTCTCTGAGCCACGGGGACAATGTTTGAAAGCAAAGCAATGATCCGTTCTATTGTGGGGGGCAGGCTCCTCATTCTCATCATCTCCTCACAACAAAGGGGTTCAACAGGGTATCACTCGCCTGACCCCAGACCTTAATGCGGTCAGGTTTGTTCCGACGACAATATTCGTGACAAAAGAAGCTGCATCCCTTTCGCTGTCAGAAGGGAAACAGTCCCTTCTATGCAATCTCTACACATTTCTTTTCACGTTCCCTTTCCCACTTTCCCGAAACCAATGGATCTGTTTCATCCGTCTTAATGGCATCGATTTTTAGCCTGATGAGGAACACACAAGGACTTGTATCAAACAGACTGTATTTGAAGAAAAGATGCCAAAGTAGGACAAAATGGGGGAAAAAAGCCACTTGAGGTCACAAGCCACTGGTGTTCGCAGCCTCCTAAGCTAAGTACCGCGTCCATTTACAAGAAGTTTGGAAGTTCATGTCCTGGTTGGGTCAGTGCACACCACGTGCTCCCTGTGGTAAAAAGACGCTGGCCTCAGGCTGTCCCATGCACCGCAGGCCCAGAAACCAGTCCCGGGCGCACCAAGCCCCTCGTCCCTTCTTTGCACAAACCTTGGAGTTCACAAAGTGGCGACAGGCTGCGCTTCCGTTAGCTTATCTCTGCTGCCACCTACAGGCCACACTGCTCTCCGGTCCCGCAGCCCTGACTGGGGAGCCTGAGCATCTCTGATCCCTGCAGGAGGGGCGGGCGGAGAGCAGACCACCACCTGCCCACGGAAGGAAAGGAATGTTCCTCTTACCGCCGTAGGCAGATGAGTTTTAAGACAACTGACAAACTGATGAGTTTTATTTTAAGACAAAAGGAACCATACAAAAAACGTGTAAGGCGAACACTCCACCAACCGCCACCAGGGGTAAGAACTAGAGCTCCCCAGAGCCCCCGCGTACCCATCCTCACCCGAACCAAACAGGTCACCTCCGTGCTCGTGTCCCGTGTAGTCTGAGTCGTTTAATAATTGCACCGGAGATGGACCCGTCTTAGGACAGGAGTCCGTTAGGAAGAAGCTGGTCCTGTCGGACAGAGCAGTGCTCAGCGGGCCCCACCTGGGGACGCATGGCCGCCTCGCCTCCTGGGTTCTTGGAGGGATGGTGATGATGGGAGGCGTCTGCCCTCCGGCCACAGGGACTGCAGCCCTGGCGTCTGGAGGCCCAGGAGTTGGGGGCAGCCGTGCCCAGAGCTGCTGAGTAAGTCTGGCTGGATGGCCACCCCCAATGGCTGGGAGCAGCATTCGCCTGGGTGTCTGGGCAGCTCCCCATGCTCCCTGTGCGGTCAGAGGCCCGACTCCGGGGAGGCCTCCCGCTGCCCCGCGGAGGAGGCCAGGGAGCCGGGCTGCCCGGAGGCCCCGCTCTCGGGAGGGAAAGTGACCAGGTCCGCGTTCTTGCTCTCGCTCTGCTCGCTGTGCTGCTTCCGGTGGCAGCGCAGCGAGTCGTCGCGGACGAAGGCGGCCCCGCAGGTCTCGCAGCGGAAGGCCCTCTGAGTCACGATCTTGGCCACGTGCGGGGAGCCGCTGCCGCAGCCGCTGTCCCGGGGGGGCGCCTCCTTGGCGGGCGGGGCCCGGTTCTCCGTCGTCCGGGCCTCGTCCCGGTGCACCTTGTCGAAGTGCTTGGCCAGGCTGCTGGGCCGCTTGGTGTCAAAGCTGCAGAAGTCGCACTTGAAGGGGCGGTCGGGGCAGTGCACGCGGCTGTGCACGCGCAGGGCGGCCGCGCTGGAGCAGGAGTAGCTGCACTCGGGGCACTTCTCGGGATGGTCGGCCCGGTGCAGCCGGCTGTGCGCCAGCAGGTCCGCCCGGTCCCGGCCCTGGAAGCTGCAGTGCAGGCACTTGAAGGTGTGCTTGATGCGCACGTGCGACTTGAGGTTCGCCTTCATGGTGCAGCGCACGTCGCAGAACTCGCATTTGAAGGGCTTCTCCCCGGAGTGCACGATCATGTGCCTTTTCAAGTCCGAGCTGATTTTGAACTTGGCGCTACAGAGCCAGCACTGGAAGGGGGTGTCCCCTAGCAACGGAAGGTGTGTTTCCATTAGAGCAGGCAGACAACACAGACCTCCCCCCGAGCATGCGTCAGAACACCTGGCCGCAAAGGGAACAGTGGGGTCTTTGGACTCCGCTACCCCTGGCCTCGTAAGGACACCATCTCCCATGTGTACTAACTCGCTGAGTCCTCACAACAGCCTGTGAATGGGCACCGTTACCCAACTACCCCCATTTTACAGCTGGGATAACTGAGGCTCAGAGGGGTCAACGTATGGATCCTGAATAGCAGGGCTCTGAACCCGGGCACCGTGGCATCCAAGCCCATCCTCTTCACGAGGACACTTCCGCTTCGCTTCTAAACTCTCCCTCAACCTGACATGTCAGAACTGGACACAGGAGGAGGAAGAGGTGCACACCGTGTTACAAACCCCTGTAACCCACACCCCGCTGGCACTCAGAAGCATGCTGACTCGGGCGTTTAAGCTACATTACACCAGTGAACTGCCTGGTATTCCTCGCGGAAGTTTCCCAGTTTCCCAATGACAACACGAGTTTTATTTCTAGAAGGGACAGGTGAAGATGGCAGCAGCAGACACGTGCGGAGAGGCTGTAGCCTCCTTGGCCCCCCTGGAGGACTGCGAGGGATTTTAGTTCTTGTGGAGGTCGCTACTTTAGATATAGTGGAGACGCGGTCTCACTCCTCCTACACGGGCATCCTCTCCCCCAGCGTCCTCCGCACTGGGGCTGAGGCCCTGGCCTCCTAGCATTCCCTTCCACCGGACAGCCTCACCACCGTGAGCCCGTCAGCTTCAGAGCTGTTCTGGGGATTCCCTTTTCTTTTCCCGAATAACTTTATTTTTACATTTAAGTTCAATAATATTTTCGAATTCTCAAGCTTTGACTAGTTGTTTTCAAAATTTATTTATTTATTTATTTATTTATTTATTTATTTATTTATTTATTTTGGTTAATCATCCCTGGAGGATATTTTTCCACTGATCTTTTTAGAGAGAGTGGAAGAGAGAGAAGACAGAGAGAAACATCGATGTGAGCAAAACACATCGATTGCGTGCCTCCTGCGCACGCCCTGACCGGGGCCCGGGCCCGGGAGGAGCCTGCAACCAATGTATGAGCCCTTGCCAGGAATCGAACCCAGGACCCTTTGGTCCGCAGGTGGATGCTCTATCTCCTGAGCCAAACTGGCTAGGGCTATTTTCACCTTTTAGAGTTCAGCTCTACGGAGCCCTCTCTTAATGTTGTTGGAACGATGTGTAATGGAACCAGTTTTACCATAGCTTAACTGATATAAACAGTTAAGTTTCTATCAACATTATAATGAAACAACATCGAACAGGACAGTGCGATTTGAGGACTGCTGTAGAAGTAATTTATATCATGACTGAGTATGTGATATTCATAAGAGCCAGCTACGGATCATGTCCACCCCTTCCAGGATCACTGCCACACCTGTGTCAGTTGATAATACTAACATCAAAGTTGAATCGATCTTCTTTTCCTACAGACACATTTTGAGCCACATTTTATCATGCATGAGCTTGACTACACTGTTCATTTCTTGAGTAAAAAGAACCTCATCATCATCTCAAGTTGTCCAGTCTTTTAGTTATGTAGGCATTTACATGGACTTTCTAATGAATTTTCTGAGTTTCTGATTTACTTTTTTCCCCCCTCTTAGCCTCCTATACAAGTTATCATCTTGCTATTTCCCTTTATTGCAATCCCAGCTAGCTGTATTCCGATATTCACATATCAAATACCTCAGGTCAAATTTTTCTCCCTTGTTTTGATAGTGTCTATCTCCCAGTACGTTCCCTAGAATAGTGGCTTAGAGAAAAGTCTGAGTCCTTATATACACCTTTGTCTGTTCTGTCTTTTGACTTGAGACAGTTGGGCTGGATATATAATTCTATATTCAAAATGATTTTCCAGCTTTGAAGGCACTGTTCCACTGTCTCCAAAAGCCAGTGTTACTGAGGAGTCTTTCTAGGTAGAGACTGCTCTGGCCCCTCCTTTGGCCCTGCGTGACATCTCGTGAAGCCTGTCATGCCTACGGCCCCTTAGAGCTATGAAATCATTTTTCTGATTTTCTCACTTCTATTTTTTTTCTTCCTAGACTTAGCCAGCAACCAACTTCTAGCTTCATATTTATTCTCAGTTTTCCAACAGGCCCCCCCCCCCCCCCCCCGGATCTCTGGGATTTTAAAAAACTTTAGAGCCAGCAATCCTAGTTTTAATTCACACCCTCTTTGTTCTTACTACCTTTTTATAGAACTGTTCTTGGATTCAACATTTCTGCCAGTGGATGGATACCAATTAGAACTGAAAAATTCTCATCTATCACCCACGAACCCTGTTAGCTCCAGAATTATTTGTTAGTCTGGGTGCTTTTTACAACATCATTTTCCACAAATGACTCATAATCCACAGTTGACACTTTGCTTAGGAAGAGTGGATTGGCTAAGGATTAGACTCAGGTGCCATAGATATTTGCCTGCTGGGTAATAGTTTGGGCCATTTTGCCAATAGGCTCAGCTTCTCTGAGCGCTGGGGCCTGGCTGTCTACAAGCCCAGAACTCTCAGGCCAGCCGGACACCGGCTGCAAGGGCTGGCTCCCACGGCCTGGCTGCCTCTCATCTGACTGTTGGGACAGGTTTCTTTACCCAGTTTTAGATGACAACTTATTTCTGTCTGCTTGCCATCTTCCATGAATTCACTGAAAATTCTCATTTTAGGAACCTTCTTATGAGACTCCCAATCCCCGTTTTTCTGTGCCACGATGGATTATTTGGGTCTGTTGACTGGTCGATGATTATTTCAATGGGGCCCTCATAAAGAAGGGAAGGAAAAGCTCTTTGCAAGCCCAATTTCTGTAACTGGAAGTTTGTGATCTGCAGTTACATTCCACTGCTTTTGCTACATGTTTCTGGATTAAACTATGCAGAGTTTTAGTGAAAAGATTGAAACAGCTAGTTTATACTTCAGATAATTCAAGATATGCTTTTGCTTCCTGGCTGCTGTACTGCCTACTCATCGAGCTGCATCCTATGCAGTCACGTTAGGAAACCCAGCTGTTGGGTTTTCATCTTTTAATTAAAACCACAAGCTTCACCATCACCACAAAGAATCCACGTTCCTTTACTTAACCACCAGGGTGTTTACGCTGCTTGTGCTTTATGTAAATAAAGGTTAAGAAACTGGCAGATCAGGCCCAGTTTGCGGGTCAGGGACTCACCCGTGTGGGACCGGAGGTGCACGGTAAGCTGGCTGGAGTTGCGGCTGGCGTAGGGGCAGAGCTGGCACTTGTAGGGCCGCTCGTCCGAGTGGATCCGCAGGTGCTTCTTCAGGCTGCTGCTGTCCACAGCGGCGTAGTCGCACAGGTGACACTTGTGGGGCTTCACGCTGGTGTGGCAGCGCATGTGCATGGTCAGATTGTCCTTCCGGCTGAAGCACTTGTCGCAGAACTCACACTTGTGTGGTTTGTCTCCTTCAAATACATGAAAGATTCAAGGATTTACGGGTTCCTCTCATCAAGACTACTGCAAAGAGATCTGACCAAAATGGTAGTTTGGGCACATGGGTCTGCTTCTTCCTTCTGCACAAATGCCCGGGATAGAAAGACACTTAAATCTAGATGCTGCCCAGCCAGTGTTGCTCAGTGGTTGAGCACTGACCTATGAACCAGAAGGTCACAGTTCGATTCCTGGTCGGGGCACCTGCCCGGTTATGGGCTCCATCTCCAGTGGAGCATACAGGAGGCAGCCAATCCATGATTCTCTCTCATCATTGATGTTTCTATCTCTCTCTCTCTCTCCCTTCCTCTCTGAAATCAATAAAAATATATTTTAAAAATCTAGATGCCCACACGGAGAGGAGAGGTGTGCCATGCATGGGACGCTCAGGAATCATGGAGAATTCGAAGGGCAGGTTCGATAAAATCAGACTGAAGGAGGAAATCACAGGCCAAACCCCATTTGGGAACATGGGAGTGGCCACAGAAGTACTCAGGTCTAAGTGTCTTAGAACAGCTTTCTGCCTCTCGTTGATAGACCCATAAAGAATGGCCAGGAGGGTCCCTCCCTTCTGTATGCCAAACTGCAAGGAGCAAAGTGTCCACCCTCCCACAGTTCTCCTGCCCCAGCTACCGGAAATGAGGGTGCTCAGACCAGAGAAATAACGCAAACGGCCCAAGAAGTTAACAATGCCCTGGAAGACAGAGACCCCTGTGCTCAGAACATCTCTCCAAATCAAGTGTTCCTTTCCTCCCCTACCACACTTCAGAGAGATCATGTCCAATACACATGATTTCACCTAGGAATCAAATGCCGGGAAAGCCAGAACCAGGAAGACATGCCAACTTGTTCAAGGCTGAAGTTGGGATTTGAACAAAGGCAGTTTTGCTCCAGTATCTGCTACATTGTGCTGTCTCGGCAATCTTTTTTGTGTGTGGACATGTCCAAATCAAGAACGTGAAGTTATAAAAGTTTTCATTCCCAGAATTATTTCCATTCTCTTCCAGACTAGCAAAAGGATGTTACAACAGAGAAACTAAAAGAAAAGATATGACAGCTAGCATAGATTGGGTAGGACAGAACAGAGCAAATCATTTATTTCTCAACACCAGACATGGCCCTGGGTCTTACCATGCCTTATCTAGAAAGGGTGGCCAAATTCAGAAGCCCAGAATAGTAAGCTATGAAAGGCTTCAGAAAGAAAAACATTCAGATCAGCACACAACTCCTCAGACCACATTGGATGGTAGCAAGAAGGAAATAAAATCTATAAAGTTCTACAGAAATTGCTTAAATAGAATCCTACATTTGAACTAGCATACAGGGGGGAAAAAAAAAGCCAGCTGACAGATGACTCAGGGTATCATTCTTGAATTGTATATACACATCAGGGGAGAAAAAGGAAGTGGATAAAATGTGGGATATGAGAAAGTAATGAAATGGAAAGTATTGCTTCCATACCATAAGACAGAACCAACCATTAAAAACAAACAAAAAAACACAAAAATTTGGTAAAAATCCAACTAAATGTAAGTACAACAGACGTAAATGGATTAAATTTATTTGTTAAAAATTTCAAAAAGTCAGCCTGACTAGTACGGTGTGGTTCTGTGGTTTGAGCATTGACCTATGAACCAGGAGGTCAAGGTTTGATTCCTGGTCTGGGCACAGACTTGGGTTAAAGGCTGGTCCCAGTAGGGGGCGTACAGGAGGCAGCCGATCAGTGATTCTCTCTCATCATTGAACACCCTCTCTCTTTCCTTTCCTCACTGAAATCAATAAAAATATATTTTCAAAAAATTTCAAAAAGTCAGCTTAATGTGCTTAAGAGACCTAAGTAAAAATGACAAGGAATAGAAAATGATTAAAAAAAAAAAAAAAAAAACCACTCTAGAAAAATGCTAAAAGAACACAGGAATATCATTTTAATATTGAAATTGTGATGATGAAAGCCATTAGAAATTTCATATTAAAGAAAAGATTAAACTCACCAAGTAGATGTGAATCAAACTTTTATGAACCTAACATGGTCTCATGAAAGGTTTTCAAAAAAGTCAGCCTGAAAATTGTAGAACATATTTTCAACAATTTTTGTTCATGAATCCAAATCAGATTACAAACCTCCCAGGGATGGGCAGAGTGTGCCATGTATCAAAACCCACAGCCTGTTACTTTTTGTTGTTGTTAACTCTCACTCCAGGATATCTTTTCCATTGCTTTGTAGGGAGAATAGAAGGGAGAAAGGGAGGGAGGGGAGAGAGAAACATCGATATGAGAGGACACAGTGTTTGCTTTCCTCCCACATGTGCTCCAATTGGAGCTGGGGATTGAACTTGCAACCCAAGTGCATGCTCTTGATGGAGAATCAAACCCAACACTCTTTGGTACATGGGCCTCAGCTCTAACCACTTAGCCCACTGGCCAGGGCACCATAATCCATCACTTTTAAGTTCATTTTTAACAGAAGACTGAAAACAAGTGAAGCATATGAGTCAATAAACTAGAAGGAATAAATGAAGATTCCAGCACTTGATCAAGAAAACCAAACTTGGTTGTTAAGAGAGGAGGTTTGCTCAGAAAGAGAAGATTCTGCCCGGCTGGTATGGCTCAGTGGTTGAGTGTCAACCCATGCATCGAGGTCGCTGGTTGATTCCCTGTCAGGGCACATGACCAGGTTGGGGCTCAATCCCTGGTGGGGGCCATGCAGGAGACAGCCGATCAATGTTTCTCTCTCATCACAATGTTTCTCTCTCTCCCCTATCTTTCTAAAAATCAATGAACACATTTTTAAAAATGTATTTATTTTTTTTAAAAAGAGACGATTCCAATAGACCAAGGTTTTCTGTCTCTGCATTATCGCCATTTTGGGCCAGCTTCTTCTTTGTAGTGGGCTGTTCTGTATGTCAGCCTATTTCACAGCATCCTGGACCCCTCCTCAGTACCACCCCCCACCCACCCCCCAGTTGTGAGAGTCAGATAAGTCTCCGGATATTGCCAAATGTCTCCTGTGGAAGGAGGGGAGTAATGCTGTGCCTGGTTGAGGACAGAGGCGTTGCAGAGAGAAAGGGGACTATCGATGGTCAAGCAGAACTTCACCCCAATAAATGTGGAAGATGTGATAAAATGGATGATGGCCCAGGAAGATATAAAGTAAAACGGATCGATGACAATGTCAAAAGCAGCTACGTTAGAGATGCACCCCGAAGTAAGTTGTTTACTACTGAGCTGTCGGCTGTCCTTCCCGGGAGAAATCTGTTCCCTGCCCCAGGGAGTGCGGGGGTGTGGCTCGCTCTGCCCAGGGAAATGCGATCACAACTGATGAGTCACCATTAGGCAAATGCTCATCGTCTCTCTTGCCCCAGATGACCTGTCACATTCCAGATCGGGGATTCTTCATGTGGGACATGTAGATACAATCCAGAGGGTCAAAGACCTGTGTGGGAAATGATCACACTTCCGTTTCTAAAACTCCTAACTGAAGTTCAGCATTTCCTCCTGTTTTGAATCTGGTTAGCTGACCACACTAATCATGGTACCCGAGACCCTGGTGAAGAGACATGAGCAACATTCTCAAAGCAACATTTACATTCATCGCTGCTCCGTAACGAAGGGAGTTAGCTAGCAGACCAGCCCACGAGGTCCTAACCTTCAATGTGGGGCTTCTCAGTGCTGATGTCCATACTAGTCATCTGGGGGGTGGCATTTAAACGCAGAACCTCGAGATACTATAATCCTATAGTTCGACCTACCAGGAGTTGGACCACTCGCTCTGACGTGCTCTGACCACCAGGGGGCAGCACAGAGTGAAGGCCCCAGCCAGCAGAGGGGGAAGGAAGGTCCCAGCCGGCAGACGGACCTGATTGGCCCTGATCATTGGCCAGGCCCAGGGACCCTGCCCATGAACAAATTTCATGCACCGGGCCTCTAGTTGACATATAACATTGTGTAAGTTTAAGGAATACAATGTGATTATTTAATATCTATATATATTGAGAAATGATTAGCCTTATTGTGGTCACAGCTCCATCACCTCTGATAATTATTTTTGTGATGAGAATATATGTTACTCTTAGCAACTTGCAGGTATATAACCCAGGATACAGTATTAACACCAGTCACCTCACTGTACCTCAGATCCCTAAAACATATTCATCTCATAATTGAGAGTTTATACACTTTGATCAGTATCTCCTCACTTCTCAAGCTGAACTCATAAAAACAAAAAATAAAATATAGTTTCTGACTCAGTGGACCTGGGTAGGGTCTGAGGTTCTGCATTTCTAACAAGCTCCCAGGGTCGCCAGGATTCAGCATATTAAAATACCACACACTTAACAGTTTGGTAGCAACTGTACTAAGTTACAGCTTGTAATGAGATTTTACTCCATTTAAAAACACTATCTGGGAAGGGTCCTAGCTTCACAGAGTTGCCAGGAGTCCACAGCAGACACAAGGTCAAGTAATGCCTTTAACTGGCGTGTTCCAGACAGAGCCGCTGGGTCCTGCAGAAAAGCCCACAGGCACGGAGCTGTGACTCACCAGGATGGGGCCCGGGACAGGTAGGGGTGAGGAGGGGACGCTGGGATGAGCGGCGCAGTATCCAGTTGCCACTGAAGGCGGTTCTACTGGCACAGCCTCATCTACAGCCCCTCCCCACCCTCTGAAAAAAGGCACAAGCAGAGAGGACTGTGGGCACAGAAGACCAAATGTCCTAGAACAATGGTTGGCAAACCATGGCTCGCGAGCCACATGCGGCTCTTTGGCCCCTTGAGTGTGGCTCTTACACAAAATACCCTGGCCTGGGCGAGTCTATTTTGAAGAAGCGGCGTTAGAAGAAATTTAAATTAAAAAAATTTGGCTCTCAAAAGAAATTTCAACCGTTGTACTGTTGATATTTGGCTCTGGTTGACTAACGAGTTTGCCCACCACTGCCCTAGAAGTGTTCCACATTGGATTAACTGTTTAATAGTATAGGAAAGATAAATGCCTCAACTCACTTCATGAGAGATGAACTCGGCTATCAATGCCAAAGGAAGAAATACGAAGTGATAGTAAAAATATAAGCCTTATAAGTCAATCTCTTATGAGGCCAGAGAAACCCCATGAGACCACCTTAAAGGGAGCAAACCACCTGAAAGGCAGCCATCATTCTTGGTTAAAGATGGTGACAGGAGAGCCTTCCTTTCAGATGAGGAATTAAGATACGATGGCTTCTTCTCACTGTTACTCTTCAGCTCAGACCTGGAGCACCCAGACAGAGGTGCTCAGGATCAAGTAGAAAGATAGGAGAAAACGCTTTACTTGCATAAGATAATCTACTAAGACAAAACAAAAGTACACTTGAACTATCAGAGTAAATGAGGGCATTAATTTTTAGAGTGGGAGGTAGCAGGGGAAGGGGAGAGAGAGAGAAACATGATGTGAGAGAGACACATCAATTGGTTGCCTCAGGCATGCACTCCAACCAGGGCTGTGGATCGAACATGCAACCCAGGTATGTGCCCTTGACTGGGAATAGAAGCCATGACCCTGCAGTGCATGGGTCAACCCTCTAACCATTGAGCAACACTGGCCAAAGCTCAAATTTCATTTTAAAGCGGCTTTGCTGCTATCAGACCTCTATCAACTTTCTGCCCATCGCCACGTTCTCTCTGAATTGGGAGGTGAGGGAGGAAGGGTATGGCAATGACTAAATTGAATGCAGAGTGATATATGGTGTTCTGCAATTCACTATGCTAATACAACCAGATGGAGAAAAGACGGCACCTAGACTGCATTTTCCTTTACTGCTGATGGGCCTTCAATGCAAATATTGGCATTTGTATTTCTTAGGTCATTTCCTGCTCAGATTCTTTCCCCTGAGATTATCTTTGACTTGTAGGAAACCTTGCATGTGCTGAAGATTAATTCCGCCCTATGTTCCAAATTTACTTGTGGGACACTTGTCTTCCCTTCTTAGTGGTGTCTAAGTTTTAACTTTAGAAACATTAATATGTCTTCTCTGTGGCTTTAATTGTCTACTTACACCATAAATTTGTCCTACTACATTATAGACTTTAATCCCTAACTTATTTAGTATATTTGGAATTTGTGAATGAGGCGAAGGGCAGTAACTTTTGTCCCAATGGACTGCCAACTGTCCTGGCCCCACATCACCAGAATTCACCCGCAACTCCTCCAACTCGAAATGCTGCCTTCAATTTGCACTCCCGCGTGCACCCCCTCCTCCCCCACCCCCCCACACCTCTTCCTATGCTCTGTCCCATATTTATTTATCCCACTTCTATTTGTTTATTTATTCACAAAGTGATTTATAGCTCTTTGGTTATCTTAATTTCTAATAAAGCAAAAGATTTTGTTGTCCAAGATTTTGGGGCTAGCTTTGTGCCTTCTTTTCTCTTCCAGATGAATTTTACTGCCCAGGAAGCAGGTGGGAGCATGGTCTGGAAGCAGAGATGGCAAAAGACCTCATCCTGTCATTGCTAGCTTTCAAACAATACCATATTCACTTTTGATAGAAGGACTTAGAAATTTGCGCTGGCTGGTGTGGCGCAGTTGGATGGAGGGTTGATTCCCTGTCAACGATCCCTGGTTCGGGAAGGTACTGGAGGCAACTGATAGATGTTTCTCTCTCTCTCTTTGATTCTGTCTCTCTCCTCCTCCCTTTCTCTCTTTAAAAAAAAAAAAAAAATCCCCCCCAAAATAAAGACAGTAAGAGCAATATATATTCAATGTATAAAGTTGAGGAGAAAACTGATGCTGCTTTTATAATTATCGAGATATATTTACTGTTTACATTGACTTTTCTATATTTTCTTGCTTACGATTTTGCTGGGGAAAAAATAGAAATGAAGCATTTTCTATCTTGTTCTTCCTCCCTCTCACTCCTCGCTCTGTTTCTATTGTCTATTTGAAAATTTAGTTTTTCTTTCCATCCAAGACAGACTCACATTTAAGGTATAAACCATATACATACACATACATATACACCAACATGACTCTAGAATAAAAATAATAAAAAGAAAGACTCAATCTAAGTTCCAGGCCTGACCTTCCAACACTCCCCAAATAAGCCCTCAGCAAGCCTGCATGCTGGGCGCACATACACCTTAGCCTCTCCTAATGCGCCTGTCACACTCAGCCTCCACGGCCCTCGAAGTTCAGCCTGGGAGTGCCCGGGGGTCCTCGAGACTCATCTGGTTGAGTCTGTGGTCAAAGTATTTTCATACCCCTCCTAGGACGCGCTTTGCCCTTTTCATCGCTGGCACTGTCACTGGGGAGTGATGGTGGGCCGGTCTGCTGGCACCTGAGCTCTCTCTGCTGTCCCTACGGGCTGTGGGCTTCACAGTGGCTTCCACACCTCCCCATCCCCCCTCACCCCCCCACCCCCAAGGGAAGCCAGAGCCAGTTTCACTCTTAGGAATAATATCCTTCCCAGCAGCTGAAACCATTTGATTAAATCTCTCCCCTGAATAAGCCTCTTTAACTCCCTGTGTGATGAAACGGGATGTGGGATGTGGAAGCTGCTGCTGCTGCTGCAAACCACGACGCACGGCTGTCTGACAAGCACCGGCACGCTGCACCCAGGCCGCACGGCTTTGATTTGAAACAACTGGCAAACTCTGGCTTTCTTTGTGTGTTGTTTTCAGATCTGGTCTTCGGCCGAATGGGCTACGTGGGCCTGTGGCTTCAAGGACAGTGACCAACACCACAATGTAACATTCAAGAAAGCTCTGAAAAGGGAAGTTAGGGTTTCAGAACACAGACCCGCTTACTCTGGGGTTGCAGGTTCCTGATTCTTAGGTTTTCAAAACGAGATTGACAGTATTAACAGAAGTGATTTTCCCCATGCTGGAATGAAATGAGACATTTGGAGGAATTACCTAAGTTGGTAAGCCAGTGTCTTCCCAGCGACCAATGCAGGACATGCCAACAATCAAGCTTGGGGAAAAGCGTTCAGATCAATGCATTTTAACGGAACAGTTTGAAAAGTCTGTGGCTATGCGGCCGCAGAGTCCATGTAGCCACAAATCTTTCAGTAGCTACTGCATTGTGAATTAAAGGAAAATAATTATCTGCAAAGACTATCAACATTCCCCTCCATTTCCCATCACATTCAGGGTGGGGCAAAAGTAGGTTTACAGTTGTTTGCATAAAAATGCAATAATTAATACATATCGGTACAAGAATGAGCTCTGTATTTTGTGTGCTCACAAGCGTAAACTCCCTTTTTTTAAAAAAAAAAGTATATATTTTTATTAATTTTTTACAGAGAGAGGAAGGGAGAGAGATAGCTAGAAACGTCGATAAGAGAGAAACATCGGCCAGCTGCCTCTTGCACACCCCCTATTGGGGATGTGCCCGCAACCCAGGAACATGGCTTTGACGGGAATCGAACCTGGGATCTTCCAATCCACAGACCGACACTCTACTGTTGAGCCAAACCGGCTTCGGCCGTAAACTCCCTCTTGCCCGCCCTGTCAGCGGGGCCAGGTTTTCATCACATGCTTCAACCAAAACAACACATGGCCATGGACCGTACACAGAAACAGCCGGGGACCCAGCCAGCCACGGAGCCAGACAGAAGGGGTTTGCGAAGGCATAAACAATGCTGCGTTTTGGTTTGGAAAATACTTGTTATAAAAGTGTTATGTTAATATAGAATGTGTTTTCTGTTATTTTTAAGTGAATAAACATTTTAAAGTTTCAGATTGCTAATGCCGCAACTCTAGATAAAACAAAAGCTCTTTCTTTTTGGGGGGGTGGGGGGGAAGGAGGCTTTAATTTCTAGATGTAAAAGGATCTCAAAATAGAAGTTTAAGAACCACTGTCCTGCCGAAACTGGTTTGGCTCAATGGATAGATCGTCGGCTTGGGGACTGAAAGGTCCCAGGTTCGATTCCGGTCAAGGGCCTGTACCTTGGTTGTGGGCATATCCCCCAGTAGGGGGTGTGTAAGAGGCAGCTGATCGATGACTCTCTCTCATCAATGTTTCTAACTCTATCTCTCTCCCTTCCTCTCTGTACAAAATCAATAAAATATATATATTAAAAAAAAAAAAAAAAAAAAAAAGAACCACTGTCCTACCTATTTGGCAAAGATGGGGGCTCAAGACTGAAATGATCATCTACAGATGCTTCCCACCCAGGCTGGGTGAGACACACCACTAGCCTGGGTGCCATTTCTCCTTTTTTTTTTTTTTTTTTGTGAAGAGACTGTTCTCTTTGCTACATGGATTCAAGACTTCATTAATCCAAGTGATGCGTGTAGCTTCTAGCATTTGTCTTTCCCCCCGCCCCAAATATATTTTTATTGATGTCAGAGAGGAAGAGAGAGGAAGAGAGCGATACAAACATCAATGATGAGGAAGAATCATCAACTGGCTGCGTCCTGCACACCCCACACTGGGGATCAAACCCACAATCTGGGCATGTGCCCTGACCAGGAATCAAACCGTGACCTCCTGGTTCTTAGGTTGAGGCTCAACCGCTGAGCCACACCGACCAGGCTAGGATGTCTTTAAAGTGGCAGTAAAGCCGAAACCTGTTTGGCTCAGTGGATAGAGCGTCGGCCTGCGGACTGAAAGGTCCCGGGTTCGATTCCGGTCAAGGGCATGTACCTTGGTTGCGGGCACACCCCCAGTAGGGGGTGTGCAAGAGGCAGCTGATCGATGATTCTCTTTCATCGATGTTTCTAACTCTCTCTCTCTCTCCTTCCTCTATGTTAAATATCAATAAAATATATATTTAAAGTGGCAGTAAAGACCATGCCTGTGAGAGGAATATCCTTGGGATGTCAAAGCACCAAAAGAAGAGCTGGAGTCCCTGAAGCCATGGGCCAGCTGCCACACTGAGCTTGGGCTGCGTTGCAGGACAGAAATGCTTTGTTTCTAAGTCACCATTAGCTGGATCTCACTATTCCACTAACCACAAGGGACACTACTTCTGGGTCATGCCCTGAGAGAGATGCTGGGAGACCTCAGGCCGTCTCCCACTCTTCCCTGGGTAAGAGAACCTGGGAACTGGAGCAGTTGCCTTGGACCCAGAGGAGTAGCCCAAGGATACATTGATTAAGGAGCAATCCATCTGCACCACATCTGCCCGCCTGACTCAGGGTACCACCGAGGACAGAGCCTTGCCTAGACTTCCTGTACCCCCATCATGCTCTGCGTGACTCCAATAAAACTCGATTAACCCAGCTGCAGCCTCTTTCTCCGTCCACCCTAGCGTTTGGGACATGATAAAAGGGCCTGTCCAGTGCAGGCAGGATGCAGACAGCACTTTTGGCCCCACCCAGTAGATGGCAGCAGCACAGCCTCTGCTGAGAACAACGGCTCCACCCTTTCCTTCAATTCAGTCCCCTGAGGTGGCCCAAACCTGTCATGTTGGGGGGAGACGGGGCTCTCAGCTTTGCTCCAATGGCTCCTGCAAGTGGGATGCTCCTACTGACCCTGTCATCCTGCAGCCTCGTCTTTCAAGATGAGGATCATCCATTCCTTTTGCTAAGAGGCCTCTCATGGTCTACCCTTTCTGGGAAAGAGCGCCCCTTCAGTTCTATTTCCACAGCACACAGCCGACCACCCGGAGAGCTGTCCTGTTGCTGTGGCATCTCAGCTGGGCATGTGGCTGCCCTTCCGGAAACCATTCCCAGTCCCCTCCCCACCCCGATGCCTAGGTCTGCTCACCTCCCACTGGCCACAAGGTTTGCTGCTTCTGGGGCACGGCCCGTGAGGAAGCTGTGAGTCACCTTCCCCCCCTGCATTCTGTTTCCCACGGGGCAGGGAATCGGGACCGGAGATGAAGCGCTATGTTAAGGATGACAAAGCCAGTCTAACAGCTGTGGGTCTCTTGCTTCTGAGAGAAATAAACCTGATAATGTTTAAGCCACTTAGCGTGGTTCTGTAAGAGCAAACAGACCAGTATCCTAACTCACACTAGAAGGTCTACACTCCCAAGGTTGGCAGAGCTCTGTAAAGAGCCAGACAGTCAATATCTCAGGCTTTGTGTACCACCCCATTTCTCTGGGAACTACTCAGTGATGCCACCGCAGGGCCAGAGCAGCCACAAAGGTAGGGGGACAAGAGGCACGCCAGCAGGCTGCACGGGCCCACGGGCCATGGTGTGCAGCCCCTGATGTAGATCAGGGAATTCTTCCACTCCAGCATCTTATTTCTGTGTTCTTAGCAGCTGGTGGCACCTTGGAAGGCACCTTTAAGAAGCAACCTTACTGCTCTTATCTAAGATTACTGTGCCACCCTGTCCAACTTCATCACATGCCCATTTAAAAACAACAGCAAACATTATCTCAGTCAATTTCTGAGGAGCAGGCTAGCTGATTAGTTCTGGCTAAGGTTTCTCATTTATAATAGAAGCATAATATGCTAATTAGATCAGACAGTCGAATGACCTTCCAGGCATCATGAAGCTGCGTCAGCGGGGGCTGAGGCGGCAGGGGCCGAGGAAGAGGCAGTTAGGGGCGATCAGGCAGGCAGGTGAGCAGTTAGAGGTGATCAGACAGGTAAGTGGTTATGGGTGATCAGGCAGGCAGGCAGGCGGGCGGGCGGGCAGAGTGGTTAGGGGCGATCAGCAGGCAGGTGAGCAGTTAAGGAGCCAGTGGTCCCAGATTGAGAGAGTGATGTCCAACTGCCGGGATTGGGCCTAAGCTGGCAGTCGGACATCCCCCGAGGGGTCCTGAATAGTGAGAGGTGCAGGCCGGGCTGAGGGACCCCTCTGCCCTCATGAAGTTCATGCACTGGACCTCTAATTAGGTTATAACTGAGATACTGACTGGACCTGCAATACTGTGAAGGCTTGACTAGGGCTGGAGAACCTGTGTTCAAGTTCACGTACACCTCATACACAATTTTGCTCCTCCCAAGCCTCTGCAGCTAGATCACATCCCTCTAACACAGGTTCCTGGGCACTTTCCCCTTACCCCTGTTAGCTAACATTTTGGCCTATTGGTTACTTTTTAGGTCCCAGCCCACCCCACTGGACTAAGTTTCACGAGGCAGAGACCTTATCCGTCCTGCTCATACCTCATACCTAGCACTTAATCCTATCCTTGTGTGCTGTTGTTCATTTTTAACACAAATTCTGAGCAAATGAATGGACACCTACCCGTATGGATTCGTAGGTGGCGGTCCAAGTCTTTCATGCCATGAACAGTTTTGAAGTGGCAACCTAGAAGAGAAAGAGAAATATATACTCTCGGAAAGAAAGCTACTATGAACTGGAGTTCGGGGAAGGTACACGCTGAGCAGCGATGCTCAGGACCCACAGAGGATGCCCCTGCGCTACGCATGCGCAAGAGCAGCGCCGGGATGCACTCAGCGCTCCGCACTCAGCTAGCGGGACCTGCCGCGCTGGACAGCGCCCCAGGGGCTCAGGGCTCCCGTTCCCCTTTACCTGGGTAGCAGCAGTTGAATGTCCTCTCTCCTAGGGTCGCGGTTTGTTGCTTTGACTCAGAGGGAGGAGCCACGACAGGGGCTTTCTGGGTGTCGCTGCGGTCGGAGGAGGGGCAAGTTGGTTTGGGGGCATCAGTATCCAGTTCTGAAGCTGAAATGGAGACCAGAAGGTGTTCCTTAATATCTCAAATATTAGCGCCACGGTAAGTCTTATAACAGAGCAGGCGCGGGCTTACTCCACCTCCCTTCATCCCTTCTAAAACACACACACAAAACCTGAACACCTGGAAGCCACATGCACTCTGGCCTTAGAAAAGTCACCTTCACTAACGACCGCTTTCCAGGATACACAGGGGACAAAACAACACAGCATCGTTACAGGGGTGCCATGGCCGGATCCGGGCTGTAAAACTTGGCAAAAGCGCCTCTCAACGATCTGCTTTGTAAGAGAATGTCCGATCCATCACAGGCCACAATTTTATAAAAGGTAATGGACACAAATTATGAGAAAAGGGAAGTAGGACAAGAACCAAAGGCCAGGAGTTATGACGGACAGAACAGAAGGCTGGATGTCGGGGCAATGCCAGGCTATTTTTAAATGCTTCCGTCCCTTTCCACGCAGTACAGGTCGCAGGCCACATGCAGGTGTTTCAGCAGATAACACGACAGAAGGGGGAGCCAGGGACTAAGACCTGATGACGGTCTGTAATACCAGGGTCTTGATTCGGATTTCAACAGACTGTAACACCACTGGAGACGGTGGGAAGCTGAACCCAACTAAATGCTTGAGAAGGGTTTTTATTTTTAAAGTGGGAAGATAAAATTAGACCTTCACTTAAAAACCTTCTCACAGTGTAGAGAGGAATATTCACAAATTGCATATCTGTCTGATTCATGTAGCCCAGCCTGGGGTACAGGCATCTCACAGTGTCTTTCCGTTTTCAGTTAGGTTGGGCCACGCACCATCCTCGTTTTCATGAGCCCAAGGATTGGATGAGAATTTCACATGGCTCAGTTTAAATAGGCAGTTTAAAAAGAGTCCATAACAATGATTAAGTACTCCCTCCGACAGACGTGCGAGTCATGTCTGAAGTCTTTAAGAAAAAAGATCTCGACTAATTTATGAATTCGAGGCCATGGTCTGGGGCTTTTGGTTTACTACCCCAGTACAGAAGGCTGATTCCATTTTCCTTGAGGGTTTATCAAGGTAAACCTTCTCTGACACGGGAGGCTGTGCAGCACATTGGTGAGGGCTTCGGTTCTAGATACAGGGTTTGCTTAGCCAGGAAACTAGCTGTGTGCCTACGGGCACCTTACTTAACCTTTCTGAGCCACAGTGGACTCCCCTGTAAAAAGGAATCGCTGACCTGGCTCAGGGTTAAGAGATAGCAATGTAAATTCTCTGTACACAACACTTCAATTAGAAAGGTCTGTGGGTCTGAACAGGTGACCCAATCCTGTGGCTCTTCACTGGGGTTCATTTTGCCCCCAGGGAACTTTTGGCAATGACTGGGGACGTTTTAACTGTCAGGATCGTGTGGGGATAGTGGCATCTAGCAGGGTAAGGCCAGGGATACTGCTGCACACCGTACAATGCACAAGCCGGTCCCCATACCTGGATCAGCATCACCTGCATTGTGGGTTAAATGTAATGCCTTAGAGCAGTGGTCCGCAAACTCATTAGTCAACAGAGCCAAATATCAACAGTACAATGATTAAAATTTCTTTTGAGGGGCAAAATTTTTAAACTTAAACTTCTTCTAATGCCACTTCTTCAAAATAGAGTTGCCCAGGCTGTGGTATTTTGTGGAAGAGCCACCCTCAAGGGGCCAAAGAGCCGCATGTGGCTCTCGAGCCGCAGTTTGCTGACCACGGCCCTAGAGGGAAGGAGTATTAGGGCAGATCCCCAGGAACCTGCATTTTAAAGCCTTCCCCAAGGGACTGTCTTACTATTCTAAACCTCTGCTATTTAAAGGATTGGCCACAGAGCACTAAAATCAGCTTCATGGGAGCTAGTTAGACATGCAGAACCTCAGGGCCCACCCCACTCCAGACTCCCTCCCACCTATGGAGGCAACCTGCACTTTCACAGGAGCCCTAGGCAATTCCTCTGTACCAAGCATGTCAAACTCAAAGGCGAACACAGGCCAAATAAACAAGGCATACAGCCCCCGGGCCACGAGTTTGGCATGCTTACTCCGCTAAAATCAGAGAAGCACAACGCCACACCCTGGTTACAGTATTTCCCAAACTTCTCTCATGATGAGAATCACCTGGTGGAGTTGTTAAAATACAGATTCCTGAATCCCAACAAAGAAGTGCTAAAGTAGAATTTTTGGGAACATATAGGGTAAAATTGTATACTTAAGCTTAGAACACTAGTTAAGTATACAATTTTACTATTCTCGTCATGAGAGAAGTTTGGGAGACACTGGAGCCTCTAACACAACGTAAGTCAGAATCACCCGGAGGGCTTAAGACACAGGTGTCGGGGCCCACCTCTAGAGTTCCTGATTCAGGTGGTCTGAAGCGGCCGGTGATTTTTCTAACAAGTTCCCCGCTGATGCGGCTGATCTGGGGACCACACTTTGAGACCTTCTGCTCGGACGGGTGGAAAATGACTCAGGAGAGATGCTCAAGATCACAGGGCTAGAAGTTTTCAGCCGACCAGAACCCTGAAGCTCATCAGTATGCCCCTCACAGGCAACCAAACCTGTACTACTTAGCAATCCCCCTTTAAAAAGAAAGGCATCCAACTCTGGAGTGTTTTAACCTGCCAGGCAGAGTTAGATTGAAAAGCTAAAATCTAAGTGAGAGCGATCTGACTGGGAAGCCAGCTAGTAAGTTTCAAATTCCAATTCTATCATCTAGTACCTATGTGACCCTAGGTAAGTTACTCAACTTGGCTGTTCCTCAGCTGCCACATCAGTAAAATGGGACTTGAGCCCTAAACTTACAGGGTAACATGATGATTAAATTTAGCCTCCATAAAAGAACCTTGGCCATAAGTGAGCACCGTGTAAACATTATTGGTTTTATTCACTAGTGTGTACATATGTGCACCACCAGATTCTCGGAGAGGGAAATGCATTGCACAACGCAAGCTTCAAAATAGGCAGAAGAGAGATGGACGAATTCTGGTTATCAGAAAACTGCGCAACAGCTATCAGGGACCACGAGAGACTTCCTTCACCATTAGACACCTAAGGGCCCCACGCTCTCCTGGGAAAGATAGATCTGCTTGACCAGGAGGGGGAGGGGAGAGCAGCCGCAAACATTTGGCAGTTAGAACCTCCTTGAGCACAGTGGGCCTTTTTTAACCCTTTGAGAAACTGCTGATGTTACTTTGTAAGGTTGTTGTCCTGCCCCTGCTACTTCTCTCTTCCCCTGGTGGTGCCTCAAGTCTACCAACTGACCGGTTCCATTATATTTCCTCCAAATGTTACTTTGGTTGCAAAGCGATTTATTTGCAAGAGTGGCCTAACTTACAAGAAAGGCAAGCTCCAGCTCCGCAGCACAGATGTAAATAAAATAGAGGTAAAAAAAAAAAAAAAAAAACCTCATCAGCTGTCAGGCTGCTTTTTCTCTTCAGTGGTGGCCGGTGTTGAGGCGTGTTTGGGGCATAATTCTAATGATGCCTGCCCACAGGGGGCACCCCGGGACTGCAGGGCACCGAACACCATCCCCAAAGCCTGAGAACACAGGCCCGCTCCAGGGCCAGCGCTGCTGGAACACATAAAAAGAAGCGGGTAGCAAGAACTTTGAAAAACAGCCCGGGGCAATTCAGGAAGTCTTCAAAAATCGCTCCCAGCTAAAGATTCAACATCCTAAAGTCCTCTCAGGAGGACCAGCAGGAGGCCAAAGACCGCCCTTGTCCAGCTACCTGTCTCCATTCAAGGTCTTGGGCATAGAAGTGGTTATGGCATTTTGTTTACGGCAATTCATGCAGCCGAACTTTAGTTTCAAATACAAACTACTAATTTAGGAGTGGCTTGGTTAAGGTTTTTTCCCCTCCGCCACCTCCTGCGGAGAGGTGTTTTTTTTTTTTAGCGCTGCTGGGGGTTTGAGCCTTCCCAAAGAAGGGACTCGAGATCCCCGTCCAGGAAAACGCAGGATGGACAAAGACAGTGCAGTTAAAACTCCACTCCACTTCCTTCCTAAGAAAAAGGTATCGGGCCGGGGGGGAGGGGAGGCAAAGAGGAGGGAGGCGAGATTACCTTCTCTCAATCTGCTTCTGAGTGCAAGATAATCAGGAGCGGGAGCGCTTTAGAAATGCAGATTCCCCGACCTCACCTCACCCCTCCCCTCCCCCGACATTCCAAGGGGTGGGGTACCTGCGAGTGGCCCTAAGAATCTGACCAGCTGGCAAAGCTCCCTACCCCGAGGCGCTTTAGCACCGGTGGCTCCCGGGGCCCCGAGGCGTCAGGGGAGCCGGGGGTCCTTCCGCTTCCCGGGCTCCCCCAGCCTCGGGGCTCCCAGGTGAGCACGGCCAGTCCGGCTGTGGCCCCGCCTACCTGCCCTCCCCCTCTCCCCAGCGGCTCCGCTTCTCCGGGGTAAAAAGGCACAATCTCATCCCTCAGATCTCATCTGACCCCTCAACAACCTCATCAGGTCCCAGCCCGCCGCGCCCTCCCCTCCGAACCCGCGGTATCGCCGCCCGGAATGCGCTCCCCCCGGCATCGCCCCGGCTCGCCTCCTCCCAGGCTTCGGGGGTTCACCCCGCGGCAGGTCCGGACAGCCGTGAAAGCGCCCCCGCCCCCGGCCCACACCTCCCTCCAGGGCTTTTCTGTCAAGTCCCCCACCGCCCCCCAAAAGCGCACCACTAACCACCGCGCTCTGGGCTCCGGCGCCCGGGCCACAGGCTCCAGCGGAGCCGTTGTTCCGTCCGCCCGGTCCGCTGCCGTGTCCCTCTCCCCTCCAAGCCCGGGACTCGCCAGCTCAGACATTGCAGACATCTCTCCAGCCCCGAGAAGTGCCTGCGCGCGGGGGTCGGGGACTGGCACCCCGCCACCCCGGAGGCAGCCCCGGGAAGGGTCCCCGGGCATCCTTGCAGCGGGCCCGGCGATGCACCGCCGCTCAGTCCGCGCGGACACCCCGATCCGCGCCGGAGCCCCAGGACAAGTTGGAAGCTTCGCCCCGTCTTCCACGCCCGGCGGCGGGACTGTGCCCCCGCGGGAGCCCGGAAACACCAGGAAAACGGCATCCAGCCCCCCAGGCGGGGCGGCCGCCGCGCTGCTCACCCGGCTCCCCGGCCGCCTCCGCCGCCTCCGGGCGCGCGGGCTCCGGCTCGGGCTCGGCGCGGAGCAGCTGCTGCGGCTTCGCCTGCTTGCGCCGCGACATGGCGAGGCGCCCCGGCCCGCGAGCGGCCGGCTGCCCACCAGCAGGACGCGGAGCTGGGAAGTCACACCCCCGGCGGAGCGGGCGTTTATCCCGGGCTCCGGCGGCGGATTGGCCCGGGGCCGGCCACGCTCTGGGTCCCGGGAGCGCCGTCCGCGCCTCGCAGGCCGCGCCCCCGCGGCGCTGGGGAAATGCAGGCTCCCGGGCCCCGCCCAGGCCCGCCGCGGCGGAACCTGCATTGTAACGAGCTCCCCGGCGACCTGCGCGCACATTAAAGTTGGAGGAGCCGCGTCTGCATCCTAACAAGCTCCCAGGTGATCCGCGGGCCCATTAAAAATGCAGGAGCGCCGCTCGCCTCCAGCCCGAATGTGCGCGGGCACCACGGGGAGCTCGTTACAATGCAGATTCTGACCCGGCGGGTCTGGGCTGGGGCCTGCGCGTTTGGATCCTAACGAGCTCCCTCCCCGGCGAGGCCCCGGCGGCGCGTCCGGATTCGGGCTCCATCGGCCCCGACGGGACCCCGGGCGCCGCGGCGGGCGGTGCGAGCTCCCCGGGCTGCTCGGCGCGGGCGTTAAGGCACGACTTCCACGCGCGGCTCTCAGCCTTGGCTGTACGTTCGAATTTGAAATTTAAATGAGGCCACAGTGTCTCCAAGTGCAGGGTGAACCACTGCTCCTGGAGAAGCCGATCAAAAACAGATTCCCAAAGTTTTGGCTCCAGGCGGCGGAGCCCGGGAATCCGTGTTTGCGCAGCGCCGCGCGGGGTCCAGCGCCGCGCACCCGAGAAGCCACACACCCGAGAAGTTTGGGCCCCGCCCGGCAGGCAACTGGGGCGTGGTCCTCGGGGTGTGTGTGTGTGTGTGTGTGTCTAATTGGCGTTCGTGCTCAGACTGGCTGGGACCTTGATGAGACCCGAGGGGTGTTGGTGGTGGGACGGAGGGGGGGGGGAGACCCATCCTTGCACCAGGTGAACGACATCCCATTGGGAGCCAGAAAGCCACCGCTGTCCGTCCCAGGTGTTTACTCGTTCCCAGGTGGAGCTGTTATGAAGGCGGGGCCGTGCCCCGAGCTTGCCAGGACCTGATGGTCACGTGGAGCCCGAGTTAGAAAGACCCGGGTTCAGCTGTGAAGCCGGGAGGGGTCTGGGGACCCGTGTTCCTAACGCTCCCGCGGGCCGGGGGGCTCTGCTGTGGCGAGTGCGGGCCCCGTGGGGTTTCTCCGCGTCCGGTACACGGCCTGCTGCGGGGTTACTACCGTTGACAAGCCCTAGGGAACCGCCTGCGGGAAGAGCATTTTTATATTTCCCCAAATCCGAGCTGTTTTCCTCAGCCTTCCTGTTTTCAAGTTGTGAATTGATTCTAGGATGTTTGTGCAACGCGAGGTGAAGTCACTGGAGGTTAAACAAACAAAAAATTAAAGCAATTTTAAAGATTTCTTTGGGATGTATATACACATAAACGTAGTGCCATTTGAAAACACATGCCATGTGAAAAGGTAATGCTAGGGTCTCCGTTTGGAGTGCTGCAGAAGGACACTGGGTAAGCTGGGGACAGCGGTCACTGCCTCCGGGAAAGCTGAAGGGGAAGGGCGCCCAGCAAGGAGGATGGGTGATACCTGACACCCTGGGCCTGCTGGAGCCATGAGCCTGTGTGTTCGCCTGCCTGAGCTCTCTGCACCCTTCCGCTCAAGGGCACGCCACTGGATCAGTCAGTGCTGGCTACAGGACACCTTGTCAGCACTGATCATCCCGGGCCTGTATCTGATTGCTGGTTTGTTCCTTAGCTTATTATGACATAATAAACAAACACCAGGGGCCCACCACCCAAAACTAAGCCCTTAACCATAAACTACATCTCACCCACCTTCTCTTTCTCTCTCCTCTAATTAAGAAAAAAAATAAAAATTCAAATATATTATATATATATTATATATATATAATATATAATATATATATAATATATTTGAATTTTTACAGAGAGGAAGGGAGAGGGATAGAAAGCCAGAAACATCGATGAGAGAGTAACATCGATCAGCTGCCTCTTGCACACCACCTACTGGGGACGTGCCTGCAACTCAGGTACATGCCCTTGACGGGAATAGAACCCAGGACACTAGAGTCCGCAGGCCGACGTCCATTGAGCCAAACCGGTTTCAGCTCCCTCTCCTCTAATTTAATAGTCATCAACCTAAGTCCTACATGTTCATTCCCTTTTCTTTATAGCAAGGTTTTTTTTTGTTTTGTTTTGTGTTTGCACCTACAAGTATTCTTAAAAATATAAACCAATTTAATTTTAAAAGAAACTTCACTTAAAGTGTATGCAATCTTCCAGGAATTGTTTTACTCACACTTAGTAGATTACTAAAATCATCTAAATTGCTGTGACTGGCATTTGTCCATTTTAACTCGTGTGTAATCTTCCATGGTGCGAACATACCAGAGTTATCCGTCTGCTCTCCTGCAGATGGGCACGGGATTGTTTCCTGGCCTTTGCCCTGTGTACGGTGTTGCCTCTGATCTTTTCTAAAAAGTGCCCTAGTGCCGAAACCGGTTTGGCTCAGTGGATAGAGCCTGCGGACTGAAGGGTCCCGGGTTCGATTCCGGTCATGGCCATGTATCAAGGGCATGTACCTTGGTTGCGGGCACATCTCCAGTAGGGGGCGTGCAAGAGGCAGTGATTGATGACTCTCATCCACGTTTCTAACTCTCTCTCTCTCTCTCTGTAAAATAAAAAGCGCCTTAGTTTCTTAAGGGAATGTCCCCGTAGGTTGGACGGTAGGTGACTAGGAGACAATGGCACTGATTTACACTGATTTACAATGGCACTGAGACGGGGCCAGCGATACTGTGGGGCCACGTCCTGTCTTTATTTTTGCCTGTCAGACACACACACTGATAGTTCACTACGAGCCTGTGTTTTCCCTGCGTGCAATGTTTCAGGAAAAACAAAATTACTGATGTTTTCCACAAATACAATGACAGAATCTGATCACGTCTGTTTCATTTTTTGAAGGCACTTTTTAAACATTTTACACTACATGAAAAAACTATAACACAGGATATAGAAATCTAAATGAAACCCAGGTATGATTGGCTATGCTGAATAAGTTGTTCTGTTCTTTCCATTCCATTTACCAAGTATACAAGTTTGGAAAAAAAAAACACCCCAGTTTGTAAATGCTCCCCTTCCCTGCTAATCACCTGGGGCTTTTGCAAATTCACCTGAAGCAGGTGCATCTCCATATCTTAACGTGGATTTCCAACCCACGGAAGATGCTTAAACGGATTAGAAATTCTGTTGCTAAGTTTAAGCTCTCAGATAAAGGTGTTTGTGTCATCATTTTTCATTGTTCTCAGTAACAGAATCACTTAACAAGGGGATCAAGGCCAAACACACATTTCAAAATTCTGTCTCCATAGGATGTTCCTCTTGCAAAGTAGTTACTTTCTCATTCTTTATATATCTCCTTTACCCTCCTGAATCTTCTTTTTTTTAAAAAAATGGTTAAGTAGTCTCCTTTCTTCATGGAGAAAGTCAATAAAGTTTCAACACTAGTCACTTCATAAAAGGAAAATAGAGACTATCTCTAATTTTGACAGCTCTTCCAGTATTTTGCCAAGAGAGGATGGGGCACCTCTGAACCATACAAAGATCCTCCTGGTCACGCCACACCCCTTTGCAGAGCATGTGAAGACTGGGAGGAGGGGCATGGGATGGTAAGCACACCGTGGAGCCGCCAGAGTATTAACAAGGTCCCCAGGTGATCTGTGCCCGTTACTGTCGCTGGGTGGCCGTGAGAAAGCTGCTCCGTGCCCCGCTTTCTGATCAATAACATGGCAATGCATAACTGGGGTGGCTGTGAGGACAGATTCATGTGTGCACAGTACACAGCAATGCACAGTACAGAGGCAGTACTCTCTTCGTGTTACTATTTACAACCATAGAGTAAGAGTTACACTTACCTGTAATAATAGCTAACACTTATCTAGAACTGGTGCTTCCAATTGACTAGGCACAGATACTATTTTACATGGGAATTAATTAGTTGCAAACAAGTCTGTGTAGACATGACTCAGCCCTTCTGAAGTGCATGTTTCCCAATATATAAGCGAGTAATTTAATACTACTCACTTAACATTGCTCAAGTAATTGCCTTATTTTTCAAGAAAAATGGATAAAAATAAATTACTATGATCTCCCTGACCGTCCTAGGCCTCCTGGGGGTGTGTTCACCTCGCCTGGCTTGTGCTCCCCTTAGCCACCTCATCTGACATCTGTCATAACCATGACGGTTCTCCACTATGGATGCAGGACTGAACGATCCAGGTACAAGTGATCCCCGAATGGGGTGTACATCCAGAGAGAAGCTAACCTTATTTCTTCATCGGCCAGGAATTAATTTACTTGTTCATCTGCTAACAATGTGTTGACCCACATGACTTCCTGATCTTTTGCAGGTGTTGGATACAGAGTGATATGCAAGACCAAAAGACCAGCAGGGCAGTCAGCGAAGGAAGGAATGAAGAGTGAATGAATGAATGGGGTCATGCATAAGGTCATTCAGATAACAATGGTTGCTACGATCAAGATGAAGTGGGATGTGGTGGTGAACCACTGGGTGGTGGTGGTGGGGTATCTGAGTTGGGCTAGACGGGGCAGGTAGAGCTAAAGCCCTGGAAGAACCAGGAAGATGGCATCCTGGGAGAGGACACAGCAGCAAAGCTCCAAGGAGATCAGCGTTGGTGTGTTCCAAGCAAAGCAACGAGATTCACTGACTAGCTGGTTCCCAGAAAGGAAAACCTGGCTTGTAAAAATTTATTTAAATGTCTAAGCTCACTTAAAAGACATGCAAGTTAAAATAAATTGAAATACTATTTTAGATCTTGCCCGAATAAAAAGACTAAACACATATTAGTAAAGGTGAGCATCTGCTATGACCCCACTATTCCTGCCCCATCCTGCACTCTCACAGGTACCATGCATGCAACATGAGAATCAGCCAGGACCTTGCTAAAATGCAGATTCTGACTCCTGTGTCTCAGAGAGTAACGGGCACAGATCACCTGGGGACCTTGTTAAAATGCAGATCCTGACTCCGGTGTCTCAGAGAATAACAGTCACGGATCACCTGGGGACCTTGTTAAGAATCTGATTCGGATTTCTGTGCTGCTCAGACTTGAATGGGAAGAAGAACAACCTGGAGATCTTGTTTAATGTGGATTTTGGGAAGAAATTGTGCGGGGGGGGGGGGGGGGGTGAGGGGGGGGGGAGAGTTAGCCTCACTAATTACAAGGAGTGAATATTAAGTAGCCAGAATTCCTCTCTCTTTTTTTCCTCCACCTACCAGATCAATAAATATTGAGAAGGCTGATAGCATCTACTGCTAGCAGGAGTGCAGGGTAATTGGTTTCCTAATGCATTGCTAGCAGGAGCGTTAATGTTTGTCGACACTTTGAGGGCAATTTGACAATAAAATGTAAAATGTGCCCCCGCCAATGATCTAGCAATTAATTCTCCTTCCCATCTAGTCTTCTCCAGAGAGACATCTTCGCATGCGCACAGAGGAGTGTGTCTGAGGATGTTTGTGGTGACATCGTTGTCACAGCCAAAAAATTTGAGACACAAACTAAATGCCCAATCATAGGGCAGTGGTTCGATTAAAATGAGGATTAGCCACACCGTAGAATACCAGGCAGCAAATACAAGTAACCAGCCAGATTTCTGTATACAAGCCTGGCTCAAGTCCCAGATCTACTGCACCAAAAACAATAAAACAGCAAGTTCCCCCAGATATACACACGTTCAAATTGACATAGACTTCCAATACTGCAACATGGAAACTGAGGATAAAAAGGCATTGGAAGGCAACACACTGGCTATAAGCAGGGTGGGGGCAGGGGAGCAGCTTTGATGGGGAGGGCAGAAGGATTGAGGAGCCTAAATTTTCTGTGTATTTGTAATACAGTAATACTTTTTTTTTTTTTTTTAAAACAATGAATGTATTCACAGACTACTTTATAGTTAAAAATAAATAATTAAATTGTGATTGTGTCATATGATGGAATAACTTCTATATGACCATAAAAAAAAGAATAATATATTCCTGTGTGCTTTGATAGGGAATATTCTTCAAGATATGTAAGTCTCCAAATGTTCAAATAACACCAATTATGCTGCTGTGTGTATGTAAATATATGTATGTAAATACCTAAAGATCTAACAGCATCTCTCTCTATAAAATTTAATATATATAGGGTTTGGCAAAATGAGGTTTACAGTTGTGAGTATGAAAAATAGTTTATTCTTCTTATTATTGTATTATTATTTATTAATTATTGTATTATTTTTATATGAACAACTGTAAACCTACTTTTGCTACACCCTGTACACACAACCCAACACACACATGTGAATGCGGAGGAGACCAAGGAATTATCCCCGAGGACAGGGCAGCAATATTGGTGATATGATTGTCTGAGTGACTGACAACTTGCTACATAGGTACATACTTTTCTGCAATCTTTCAAGTTTAAAATTTAAAAAAAAAACCAAAAAACAAAATTTGGCACACATACAAGAGTGTATAAAACATTCACGTGCAATTTAAGGAATAAAACTAACACTCATGTAACCACCAACGTTAGATCTAGAACATTCTTTGTACCAAGGAAACCCTTCCCATGTTCCCATCCACGAGCTTCTCCTTCCTTCTGCCACCTTGTTCCACTATTTCTAAGTGCGTATGAGTTAAAAGTAGTTTTGCCACCACATAACACGTTGCTGAGTCTGGCCACTGTTTGAACCACAAGGGTAACTTTCCTCCACTCCTTTCGCTCTGTGAGATTGAACAGGTTGCTGCAGGCAGCTGCAGCTCATTCATTTCCGCTCTCGCGTGACCTCCGTTGCATGCATAGACCAATTCGGTCTGCACTGTCACTGCCAATGGGCGGTGTCCAATTTGGCCATTATGAGTAACGTAGCTGTAAACATTCTCACTCAGGTTCCCTGACTCATGGAGGGAAGCTCCTCTTTTCCATTAAAAGCTGCTTCTTCACAAGGTTCCCACGTGACCTGTGCCCACGTTATAGCCTGGGACGCACTGGGGTCAGAATCTGCATTTTAACAAGCTGCCCTGGAGATTCTCCTGCATGGTCGCTTGGAAGCACAGTGGGGCGGGGCGGGGGGGAGGAATAGCTGGATCCCACCATATGCTCCTGTCCAACTTCCCTAGAAGATGCCTAAGTATTTTCCAGTGTGGCTATATCAACTTACATTCCCACTGGTGTATATCACTTAAAATGAAGGGGGGGGAAAAAAGTACTAGTTTAAAAGTCACTAGGGCACAGTCTTAGTTTGAAAATGTGAATAACCAGATACAAATCTTCTCTTCCTCCTTCTCTTTCCTTTCTGCTCCTACCCACAGCCCCTCTCTCAAATCTGAAATGAAGAAATGACACCCTGGAAGCAGCTACAGTGTGGGCAACAAAGAGGGCCTTTATTCAGAGATATTAAACAGCCTCCAATTCATCTGCTGGCTCCTCCAGGATTGTAAGCTCCTGAACTGTAAAGGAAAATGAGGTTTCAATCCCTTTCAAGCAACACTGAGATCACCCAGACCTATCATTGCTTTCCATGTCTTACGCCAGTTTCCCTGACTCTGACATCCTCTATGAGGGTTGTTGCAGAGCCATTCATTTAACAAACATTAATTGGGTTCTATCTGGGTGTGAGGCATCATGCTAACCTCTAGGAATGCAACAACAAACCTTCAAGCGAGTCACGTAATAATCAGGAGGAAAAATAAGTGAACAAGGCAGTTCGATAAAGGTTCACACAGTGGTCAGTCTCGCTGTAGGTGGGTGGAGTGCTGGAGATGAGGTGAAGAATTGGTGATATGATTGTCTGAGTGACTGGTAGGTGTCTGAGTGACTAGTGAAGGTAGGTGGAAGGAAGAGGCAGGCAGTAATGTGATTAAACCATTTCTATTTCTCTTCTCCCCTGTTTCCCTATTAAACCTCAAACACATCCAGAGGCCAATCCTGGCTGGTTTGGAAGGTTACTTTACCTCTCCTTACCGAGAAGCAATGAAGGATAATAATGGTGGGGGTGGTAGTATTGACAGTGAAAAAAGTGAACATTCACAAATGCTCTCCATGAGCTAAGTACTATTTTAGAAGATGTTTTACGTGTATTATCTCACTGAGACCCGGCTCTTCAAAGATATGTAATTTAACCTCCTTGAGCGTCAGTTTTCTCATCTGCAAAAAGAAGACAATAATCCTATCTACCTAAAATGGTTTTTCTTTTTTTTGTTTTTTTTTTTTTTTAAAAACCAACAACTAACAAATGTAATGAGATAGGATTACATACCATACAGTTCACCCTTTCACTGTACAACATAATTATTTTTAGTAGTTCAGAGTTGGGAAACCATCACAATTTTAGAATATTTTTATCACCTATTATCACTCTCCATTTTCCTCAGCCATAGACAACTATTGATTTGCTTTCTCTCTCTACAGAATTGGCTCTTCTGTCTATCAAATAGTTTTTATGAGTATTAAAGCAGACTATATGTAAAAGGGAATGATAAACAGTAAATAATCAAGGATATTGGTTATTATTATTGGCAGTCATCTACCTATTATCCTTATACTATAATAACTTATAAAACTATTTTATAATGTAACTAGAGGCCCGGTGCATGAAATTTGTGCATGGAGGTGGGGGTGGTGAATGTCCCTCAGCCCAGCCTGCACCCTTTCCAATCTGGGACTCCTTGGGGGATGTCTGACTGCTGGTTTAGGACATCCTTCTCACAATCTAGGACTGCTGGCTCCCAACCACTTGCCTGCCTGCCTTCCTGATTGCCCCTAACTGCTTCTGCCTGCCAGCCTGATCACCCCCTAACCACTCCCCTGCCTACCAGATCGACCAACTAACTGCCCCCCTGCTGGCATGGTTGCCCCTAACTGCCCTCCCCTGCACACCTGGTTGCCCCCAACTTCCCTCCCCTGCAGACCTGGTCCCCCCAACTGCCATTCCCTGCCAGCCTGGGAACCCCCAACTGCCCTCCCCTACATGCCCAGTTGTCCCCAACTGCCCACCCCTGCAGGCCTGGGTGCCTCCAACTGCCCTCCCCTGTTGGCCTGATCACCCGTAACTGCCCCCCCCCACCCCCCGACCTGATTACCAACTTTCTTCCCCTGCTGGCCTGGGTGCCCCCAACTGCCCTTCCCTGCCGGCCTTGTCACCCCCAACTGCCCTCTCCTGCAGACCTAGTCCCTCCCAACTGCTCTCCCCTACTGACCTGGTTGCCCTCTACTGCCCTCTTCTGCTGGCCTGGTCGCCCCTAACTGCCCTCCTTTGCTGGTCTTATTGCCCACAACTGCCCTCCCCTGCCGGCCATCTTGTGGCAGCCATCTTTTGACCACATGGGGGCGGTCGTCTTGTGTGAGGGTGTGATGGTCAATTTGCATATTACCGCTTTATTATATAGGATAATGATACCTGTAAATTTACTGATTCTATTGAATACTGACATTGTGCCAGGCATGCTGGGGATGGATCAGAGAAAAAGACAGGAGGGGTGTGTTTGAAACACTTAGGTCAGCCGTACTATAGAATAGGCCCTCCTGTGATCCCATCTTTAGTTAGACTATTGCTTTGGGTTCTTTAACAGATACCAAGTAAAAGTGACTTAAATAAAACAGAAGGTTTATTTTTGCTGGATGATGCGCCACGAGATCATGTAGGGACCCAACTCCTAGCTTGTTGCTTTTCTATCTCCTGGAGGCAAAGATCCAGACCAGTGACCCAGCCCATGGGAAGGAGCAAAGAGGAAGTGGAAGGCAAGCAGCTTCCCTTTAAAGAGGTGACCAAGAGTATGTGTTACTCCTGGTTTTATCTCATTTGTGAGAAGAGCATTACTGCATTAGTTGCTGTTTAGAGTTGACACAAGGGCTGCTGAGGTAGTTGTAACATGCTTAGGGCACTATTGGCACAGGGAACAGTCAATGAAAAATGACCTTTTCTATCAGTTACTATAGATATCCAGGTGGCTTTGGACTAAATTTATGTAATGAAGTATCTTTTTTTTTTGGTTGTATGCTTGAAAGCCACAAAACACTCAACTAATACCCCCTTAAGAAAAACAAATACTTTGTCTTAAACAACTGAATGGTGAGAGTGCATTTTTATTTTAACTCTGGTTTGATCTAGGGCCTCAAACTCGGTCATGCCAGCTCCGTCTTGCTCTGCTCCTGTGTGCTGGTTTCCTTCAGGGAGTTCCTCAAAGGGAAAGACAGCTTCTGACATGGCTCTTACTGAGCCCTAACCCCCTAATATTCTTGCTCTTGGCTAATCACCTCCCCTACAGGTTGGGCTAGACCCAGAGACCCATTTCTAATGAACAGACTCTGACAAAAGAGATGGAATGCCACTTTTGAGATGAAATTACAAAAGAGACACTGGCTTCTCCTTGCTCACCTGTCCTGTTCTCTCTTGGTTGCTCACTTAAAACAAACAAATATATATATATATATATATATATATATATATATATATATATATATTATTGATTCTTTCCAGAGAAGAAGGGAGAAGGATAGATAGTTAGAAACATCGATGAGAGAGAAACATCGATCAGCTGCCTCCTGCACACCTCCTACTGGGGAGGTGCCCACAACCAATATACCAGAATCGAACCTGGGACCTTTCAGTTGGCAGGCCGACGCTCTATCCACTGAGCCAAACCAGTCTTGGTGTGGTCGCTCACTTTTATGGAAGCCAGCTGCCATGTGGAGAGCTGTGCTATGGAGAGGCCCAAGTGGCACAATACTGATTACACCTCTAGCCAATAGCCAGTCGGAAATGAGTCTTTCACCCCAGTGGCCCACAAGGAACTGAATTCTGCCAACTACCATGTCAGTGGGCTTGCAAGCAGATATGTCCCCCAGTCCAGCCTTCAGATGAGACCCCAGCCCTGGCCAACAACGTGATTACACCCTTGGGAGAGAACTTGAGGCAGAGGATGCAGCTAAGCTATGTTTGCATTCCCGACCCATCAAAATTCTGAAATAATACCTATGTTTAAGCCACTAAGCTTTGGGATAATTTGTTACATAGCAATTGGTAAATAATACATCTCTACTTGGAAGCCCAGCCAGGACCAGCCTTATATTATCATAGATCCAAGGTAAAAAAAGAAAAAAAAGTGCCTTTTTTCCTGATCACTCAAAAAAAGTCCTATGACACAGCCCTAGTTAGGCCTCAGTGGCTCACCTTGATTCATATGCCCATCCTTTAAGACCAGGAGTTGGCAAACTAAATCTGGCCCACTGTTTGTTTCTATAAATAAAGTTTTATTAGAACACAGCCTCATTCACTCATATGTATTGTCTATGGCTGCCTTTATGCTAAAACTAAAAAGTTAAGAACCGTAACAAAGACTGGATGGCCCTCTACATCTAAAATATTTACTATCAAATGTTTCTGTTGAAACCAGCAAGCATTTCTGTCACTTTAGAAAAAACATTGCTGAATCTTGCTTTAGACCAATAACTTTTACCAAGGTCATTGGGTACCATGATTTGCTAAGTGTAGGACACATTCCTCCTCTTTGGTAGAGGGTATGTCAGCCCCATTTGAAGCATATGGCTGAAAGTGGGGGTGGACTGGACCCCAAGGGTCTTTGGATGATGGTACTTACCCACCGGTTTAAAGGCAATTTGGGTGTGTCTGTGCTATCTAATGGATTAGGATGAAAGCCACTCTGTAAAGATGACCGCTGATTTGCAAGAACTTTTAATACCCCTCAAAATGAATGCTTGTTGAACCTTCAACATATTAATATTTCAAACTAACCTGAACTCGGCTTATCTTTCTGAAGACGCGTGGTGGCTTAGAGTTGGCTCAAAATGAACAAAATCCCCTCTAGGAAGGTATAACATCTCATCCAAATGGAGGTATCCCCGGAGCTGGATCCTTTCATGCAGCTTCTCCTGGGAGGGGCCTGGCCTCGGAGCCAGTAGGGACAGGCTGCCTCTCCACAGAGCTGTCCACATGAAGAACCATAAGCAGGTTCTCCTCTCCCTTTCCAATGAAAGGGAACGGACCAGAAATTAAGGGGTTGGGGGAGAAGAAGAAGGAAAAGAGGGAAAGGAGGCAAGACAATATGGGAGGAAGAGACCTGCTGAATTGTAGGGAAGACATCATGTCATTCATTCACATAAACATTGAGCATCGGCTATGGCCATTCAGTAGGTCATCCTACGTTGAGGGCTGTACCAGCAGTCTCTCGTATTAGTTTTTGCCACGTAACAACCAACCACAACCTCTCAGTGGCTTTCCATAGCAATGCTGGTTTTCCTTTTCACGGTCTGTGAGTTCACGGGGGCTGTGCTGGGTTTGGCTCTGGGCTGCCAGTGGGGTTCACAGGCCCACGTGTCTGCTCGTGTCTCATAGGCATCAACGACACAGGCATGTTCTTCTCACGCCAGCTCACATGAGAGCGAGAGGATGAGCCAAACCGCACAGGCACATTTAAAGCCCCTTCCAACCAGGCCCACTGGCATTTCGTCAAGAGCCAAAGTGAAACAATGGCTTGGCCCAGAACCACCGGGGCAGGGAGGCTCACTCCACTCACCATGATGCCAGCAGGCAAGGGAGGGGGAATATAATTCTGTGCCAGGGAGGGAGTGCCAACTGGAAACGATTATCTCATTTACCACACTTACTAACATTAGGAATAGGAATACAACCACCTGGCTAAACACGAACGGATTGGTAGATATATCTATAGTAATATAAATGTTTATATACACATTACGTAGAAAGCCCAAATTTTGATCAGCTTTATGGCACGTGACATATTTTTCTGGAAAACTGACCCATGGGCTGTGGAATTCTAATCTTTGCTGCTTTGCACCACTAGGGCGAAGCACTGTTATTATTTTACAGCTTCTGGCTTGGTTTTATTTTTATTTTTATTTTTTTAAAATCAGTAATAATGGTAAATTAGAAGCTGATTTACACCTGTTCACCCAGCATAATGATCAATAATGCCACTTCGCTTTCAAATGTGTCCCAGTTTGGATGACAAGCTGTATGATCACCTTATACATACAATATAAATACAGGATTTTGTTCTCCAGAAACAACCTTCCTAAGAGCTAACCCTTGCCAAGAAGCAACAACCTTTAAAAAATCGCATTTTGCTTTTCTGTCTAGAAAAATGCTCGTTACAAATGACCTCTCTTCCTCCAGACCTTCCTATGTTCCAGCCCACCTTAAGCTGCTCACTCCCATTTCTGTTTTCTGCATTCAACTGGGTACCTCCTACCCCTCATATTGACTCTATGACTCAAGTCAAATGGAACAAACTAGCTGTGTGAGCCGGGCCAGCTGCTTACTCATGCTGGTTCTCAGGCTCATCAGCCCTAAAGGGTGACGGTAATAATGGCTCCCGGGTAGGACTGGGGAGAACCGTCTTTGAGTTAATGTGACTGACACACAGCAACTGCTCAATAGGTAGTGGCCACCCTGATAAAAATTCACAAATGATTCTAAAGCCTGAGTATAATGATATCTTAAAAACTATGGCAAAGAGTCGGAAAAACCCAAATTTCTACTAGTTGATGAAGGGATAAACGAATTGCAGTATAGTCATACAATGGAATATTATTTGGCCATAAAAAAGGAATGGAATTCTGATATACCTTGTAAATATTATGCTAAGTGAAAGAAGCCAGGCACAGAAGATCCCATTGGTCTGATTCTAATTATGTGAAATTATAAAAACAGGGAAAGCAACAGTGACAAAAAGTAGACTGGTGGTTGCCAGAGGCTGGGGAGAGGCAGGGAAAGGACAGTGACTGCTAGCTGGTTTCTTTCGGGGACGATGAAAAGGTTCTGCAATCAGAAGCTGCAACTGGTAGCAAAAACACAACCATAGTGAGAGGTTTAAAAATACTTTCAAAGTTTATCAAATAGACAACATCTATGGGGGGATTTCAAGAACTGAATAATAAGTCAACATGCTTCATTCACAGATAGCCACCAAACTTTTACAAAAATCACTCATGTACATGGCCATAAAGAAATTGTCCGGCTGATGAGGGTCAACAGTTGAGTGTCAACCCATGTATCAAGATATCAAGAAGTCCTGAATTCGATTCCTGCTCAGGGCACATGCTCAGGTTTCCAACTTGATCCCTACCAGGGAGCATGCAGGAGGCAGCTGATCAATGTTGATGTGTCAGTGTTTCTATTTCTCTCTCCCTCTCACTTCCTTTCTCTCTGAAAATCAATAAAAACGTATTTCTAAAATAAAAAACTAAAATCACAAAAAGTACTTTTACAAGTCACATTCTCAGATCAAAACCCATTATTATCAGAAACCCAAAGCATGGTTTCACAAATTGGAACTACTTGAAAAATAAAAAATATACCTTGATATAACTCTCAGGTTTGTTCCCCCTGACCCACCAACCCAGCCAACCAACCATCTCTGAAACTAAAATAACAAAAGATCTAACATTTATGAAAGGATGCTTCGGAGAAAAATCTATACAAATATGGGTGCCATGAAAATTTTTGAAAGACTTCAAAATAAGCAAAAGAGATTTCTGAGTATCCTGTTAGTTTCCATTTGACTTTACCTATGTTAGAAGATAATTTGTCTAATTCTATGGGAGTTAGTGACTTTCATTGTTTCTGAGGTTTTTATAACCTTGTGGGTTGTAGAAAAATATAATAATGCAAGTAAATCACCTACATAAATGCAAACAGACTGTTGCCCTGGAGATACCGACCAGATGCATCTGTCTGCAAATTTATTTTTGTGTTTCTGATGGTTGTTGTAAGTATGCATTTGTCGAATTAATTCTCATTTGAACCTGTTGTATCATTTTATTGAGTCTCTAATTAATTAGTTAGTTAATTAATTAAATAAAATCCCTAATATGTTCACTTTATATTTGTATGACAAATTTTAAGTTTTTTAAAAATTATCTTCTAACATAGGTAAAGTCAAATGGAAAATATATAGATTTAAATGCTTTCATTACTAAAGGCTGAGAATAAGTGAACTTAGGGAAATTAGAATAACAAAATAAGTGGAAAGAAAAGCACAGAAAGAATGCATAAAAAGATAAAAGCTGAGATGAATAAAATGGAGGAGTAAAGAAATAAAAACAAAAGCTTTACTTTTTCTTAAAACAAATGACAAAATAAACTCTTGGCAAACTAAGGTGAAGAATGAAAATACAAAACAAAAACAACAGAAATAAGAAAGCTGCTAAACAAATGTCAAAGATTTAAAAATAATTTTAGGAGAATGTTAAATGGAAGGGCCACAGATCTGAAAACTTAGAGCAATGTGAAATTTTTATTTTCTTTTGAAAGCTATAAATTACCTAAATTGATCCAGACTGAAAATTATAGAAAAAAACTGGAAAGATTATTAAGGATGTACAATGATAAAAAGCATCAGCCCAGATGATAAACAGACTAATTACTGAGATAATTAAATATTTGCTGGTTACGGAGAAAGAAGGAAAGAGTCCCAATTTATTTTCAGAGTAGAATAACCTAAAACAAAGAAACCAGCAAAACTCCAAGCACAAAAAACGAAAACTAGACATCAACTGTGCTTACACATGTAGCTGTGAAGTAGTCAAGGAAAATATCAGTAAATGAGAGCCAGCAAAGCGTTAGAAGATGAATCTAACATGATCAAGGGGCTTATTTCAGGAAAGCCAGGTGATTCAGCACCAGGCTATGTCCTGCACTGACCCACTATATCCTCATATTTAAGTGCAAAATCCAAATATTTATACAAAAAGATATTGAAAAGATATTCGATAATAGTAAGCAACTCATCCCAATGAAAACTCTAAGTAAAAATTAGAGTTGCCCTAGCTGGTTTGGCTCAGTGGATACAGCATTGGCCTGCAGACTGAAGGGTCCCAGGTTTGATTCCAGCCAAGGGCACATGCCCTTGTTGTGGGCTCGATCCCCAGTAGGGGCATGCAGGAGGCAGCCAATCAATGATTCTCTCTCATCGTTGATGTTTCTATGTCTCTCTCCCTCTCCCTTCCTCTCTGAAATCAATAAAAACATATTTAAATTTTTTTCACATATTTTACATATGTTGATATGTAAAAACCAACACCCAAAGGAACCATGTATTTTATATTAAATTTGAAAATTCTAAAACCATTCAAGTTAAAGTTAGAAATGCAACAAGGATGCCAGCTGTAGTGACATTGTTCGGAGGTTCTGGCTACTGCAATAGGACAAGAAAACAAAATTAGAATATACACTGTAAGAAAGGGATAAAACAATGTGGAGATGAAATGACTATATCATAACCATCATATATCATATTCATCAGAGACCAAGAGTTTCTAATAAATACATCAATTAATAATAATTTTTGTGAGATTGAGACTCCCCTCAGACCTACCTAATACACAGACACAAATGCAAACAGGCAGCCAAAATGGGGAGACAAGAAAAACAAGCCCCAAATGGAAGAAGAGACTTCTCCATAAGAAGAGTTAAATAAAATGGAGAAAAGAAATGTATCAGATACAGAGATCAAAATAATGATGGCAAAGATGTTCAACAGCCTGAGAAGATATATAATAACTATGAAGAATAACACAGCACTAATAAAGAATACAGTGGAAGGAAGACCGGATTGGGGGAGGCTGAGGATTGGAATAGTGAATTGGAAGACAGGGTAGAAAAAAACATCAGAGAACCAAAAGAAAATTAAAAAAAACTGGGGACAGCTTAAGAGAGCTGTGGGACAACATGAAACATAACAATACTTGCATAATAGGTGTGCCATGAGGGGAAGAAAGTGAGCAAAGGATAGAGAATGTGTTTGAAGAAACAGTGGCAGAAAAGTTCTCTAACCCGGTGAAGGGGAAAAAAATCACACAATTTCAGAAGGCACAGAGAGTCCCAAGCAAGAAGAACTCAAAGAGGTCCATGCCCAGACACATCATAATTAAAATGCCTAAAATGAAAGACAAAGCGAGAATCTTAAAAGCAGCAAAAGGAAACTGTACTTTCAAAGGAGTTCCCAAAAGGCTGACACCTGATTTCTCATCAGAAACTCTACAGGCCAGAAGGGAATGGCATGAAGTATTCAAAGTAGTGAAAAGCAAGGATCTGAAACCAGGATTACTATGTGCAGCAAGGCCATCATTCAAAATAGAAGGTGAAGTAAAGAGCTTCCAGACAAAAAAAGGTAAAAGAGTTTTTCACCACCAAACCAGCACTGCAAGAAATGCTAAAAGGACTCTGCAGAGAGAAGAAAAAATAGAGAGAAAGAGAAACAAATGGGACTACATAAAAAAAAAAACACACAAAAAAACAAAAAAAAACAAAACACCTCTGCACAGCAAAAGAAACCATAAAAAAAAAAAAAAAAGGAAAAGGGAGCCCACTGTATGGGAGAACATATTTGGCAATGACACACTGATAAAGGGTTAATATCCAAAATATATAAGGAATTCATTCAACTTAATAAATGGAAGACAAACAATCCAATTTAAAAATGGGCAAAGGGCCTAAATAAGCACTTTTCCAAAGCGGACATACAGATGGCCAAGAGACATGAAAAAAAAAAATGCTGATCATCAGAGAGATGCAAATTAAAACGACAATGAGGTATCACTTCATACCTTTCAGAATGGCTACCATCAACAAATCAACTTATGACAAGTTCTGGTGAGGATGTGGAGAAAAAGGAACCCTCGTGCACTGCTGGTTGAGTGCCCGCCCCCCTCTCTCTCCCTCCATCCCCCCCATTATTCAGTATTTCGCGTGATTTGCAAGTGTCGCTATCTCCTTGTAGCTTAACTGCTTTGCGGTGATTTCCTTTGAAAGATGCCTGGAGGCAGTGCTATTGTCTGAGTTCGTTCAGCTTTCCGAGTGTTTCCTTTGCTGCATGCTTGTTACTTTGGTTACACAGGACCAGGGGTCCTCTTTCCAGGTATGGTTTGCTGTGCTTTTTTTTTGCAGTGACATTTCCTGCTAGCATTTTCATCCCGATTGATGTTACCTCAGAGAAGAAAGAAAGAGGGAAGGAGGGAGGGAAGGAGGGAGGGAAGGAAGGAGGGAAGGAAGGAAGGAAGGAAGGAAGGAAGGAAGGAAGGAAGGAAGGAAGGAAGGAAGGAAGGGTTGGAGGGAGGGAGAGAGGGAGATGGAGTACATACAGGCTACCTGGGTGAGGGCGGTTGTCTGACCTATATGCTCCCTGTACCACTGCCTAGGATTGCTAGCTGTATTGGCTGGGTGCATCAGCAGGTAGTTTTTCTGTGTGACCATTACTGCTTTCAGGTTGCTTGTTAATTGGCAGGTGCTTACAAATAACTAGCTGGATTCTGAAACCCTGTTACTAGGTTTTAGGTGCTGGTTTCATCTCCTTAGGTTGCCAACTACTGCTTGCAAGTTGCTGTGTTGCTGGGTGCTGCATGCCAGGTATCTGTTTGCTACCTGCCAGATTTGTACTTGCCACAATAGTGCTTAGGCGGCTGCAGGTTATCACATTGCTGGTTATTTTCCCGGAGTGCAACTTACTAGCTAGTTCTTTACGGGGTTGCAAGTTGTCTGTTACCACCGCTACCACTTCAATTCTCATTATTTTCCCATTTACTTGGTTGCTACGGTAGTTATTGCTTTCAAAATGATAAGGTTGCCCAGCTTGCATTTACCTGCTTGCTGTTAACCAGATATTTCTGTCAATAGGTAGCCAGTTACAGGGCTAGTGGCAAACAGGGCACCAGCCATATTAGTAGGTGGTGATATACCCTGATACTAGGTTGCCGTTTCACCCTGAGTTACCAGATTACTGACTGATGCTTACCAAGTTATGGATTATCAGATTACTGGTTAACAGTTAACCAGTTATCGGTCAACCATTTACAGGTTATCAGCTAACCAGTCATTGGTTACCAGTCATCCAGTTACCAGTTATCTGGTAACTGATTACCAGGTCACAAAAGTTACCAGGTAACAGGTTACCAGTTACAAGGTTACTTGCGACCAGTTCACCTGGTTAATGGTTAATCATTTACCAGTTAATCAGTTACAGGTTGAAGTTAACCAGTCAATAGTTATTGGTTAAGATTACCAGCTAACTGGTTACCGGTTATCAGTTACAAAGTTACTTATAACAGGTTCACCTGATCAATAATTTACCAGTTAATTGGTTACAGGTTACTGGTTAGCCAGTCACCGGTTACCAGGTTACCAGTTACAAAGGTTAATTGTAACCAGTTTACCTGGTTAACAGTTACCAGTTAACCATTTACCAGTTAATCAGTTGCTGGTTACCAGTTAACTAGTCACTGGTTACCAGGTCACTGGTTATCAGCTTACCAGGTTACCAGTTACCAGGTTATCAGTTACAAGATTACTTGAAACCAGTTCACCTGGTTAACAATTACTGGGTTGGGGTTGGGGCTAGGGGGACTAGGGCTAGGGTTAGGGCTGGGGCTGGGGCTAAGGACTAAGTAATCATTATTTAAAATTGGATAAAAGACCTATTTACAATTATAGTAAAATTCAGAATATGAAAATACAAGCTTATATAATAAGACTAGGCTGTATATAAAGAAAATTATGTAATTTCATTGACTAATGTTTACAATAGCATTTGAATAAAAGTTTTTGGGTGGAAGATTTAACATTTTAATCAAGTTATCTTTTCCTAAGTTCATATATCACATTGATGCAATTCTAATAAAAATCCTCAATGAGTATTCTTTTTCTGGACAAGTGACAGTCAATCTAGAAGTATGAATACCTAAGAATTGCTAAGAAAGTTTTGGAAAAGATTATCTACAGTCTTCATAAGTCTGAAAACTATTAAGGTTTACTTTAATGCAAACATAATCAGATTATGTGATGCTGGCAAACCAGAGAAGATATGAAGATCAATGGGACAAAACAGATTCCCGAAACAGATCCAAGTATATTTGGGTACTTCATCTAACGGTGAAATTAAGATTCCGTCCCAAGGGGAATAATATCTTGTTTAACAAACAGACCTGTGTATGTGGGCAACCAAACTCCTACATCAGATGTTACAGAGGTGAGTCCTGGCAGCAGCAAGGTGCTAACGAAGCCAAACAATAACAATATCACAGGAAGGCCTCGGGAGGGAGGCTTTCATAGGAGGGAGAGGAGCCACAAATTAAGCAGAAGAATCCGACTGCATAAAAGGACAGTCATTTTTATATGGGAACACCACCACAAGGAAAGTCAAAAGACAAAGGACAGGAAGGGAGAAAACTCAGCAATATGTGATGGACATGGGGTCGAATCCTCGAGTTCCCAACAACCCAAGAAAAAGAATGAGTGTGCAGTGGTGTAAAGGTCATAAGAGAAAAACGCAAACGATCAAATAGTCTATGTAGAAACAAATACAGATCAAAACACCAGCTGGGGAAACGCACAAGGACTAAACACCTCATTTCTCTCATCAGATTAACAAGACTTCAAAAGCCGGAACACACCCAGGGTTGGTGATAATTGGGTGCACACCGGCTGAGACTACCGTTTTCAAATCTACACAGGTTCAGACTATGGGAATGCACGGAAACTCCAAGAGTACAGTGAATGTGAGGAATTGTGTAGGATGATTACTGTGGACATTGTAATGGCAAACAAGACAAAAAACCACCTAAATAGTCACGAAGAAGAAGATGGTTGAGTTAAGCATGGTTTGGTCATAGTCTCACTTTTGCTTAAAAAGTAAAGTTAGGGCGGAAACCGGTTTGGCTCAGTGGTAGAGCGTCGGCCTGAGGATTGAAAGGTCCCAGGTTCGATTCCGGTCAGGGGCATGTACGTTGGTTGCGGGCACATCTCCGGTAGGGGGTGTGCAAGAGGCAGCTGGTCGATGTTTCTCATCGGCATTTCTACCTCTCTATCTCTCTCCCTTCCTCTCTGTAAAAAATCAATAAAATATCTTTAAAAATAAATAAATAAAAATAAAGTTAGGGCCTGGCTAGAGTGGCTTAGTTGGTTGGGTGTTGGCTGATGCCGTGAAAGGTTGCCGGTTCAATACCCAGTCAGGGCACATTCGGAGGACAACCTATCAATGATTCTCACATCGATGTTGCTCTCTTTCCCTTCCCCTCTCTAAGCATGATGCTGGGTGAGGGGGCATGCAGGAGGCAGCCAATCCATGTCTTGCCATCACATCCAGGTTTCTCCTTCTCTCCCTCTCTCCCTCTCTCCCTTTCTCTAAGGAAAAAAAAAAACAATTACAAAAAAAATAGAAAGGAAATAGTATGGTCAATTCAACATCAACTCTGTAACTGAAGTAGAAAACATAGAGACATAAGCAGGGGGAAAAAGATCAAGAGAAACTCCATCAAAATGGTCCCAATGTTTACATCTGGATAGTAAGATTAGTGACTAATTTTTCTAGATAATGTTTCTCATACTTTCCATATTAAAAAAAAAATTCTATTTTATTGATTTTTTTTAGAGGAAGGGAGAGAGAAACATAGATCAGCTGCCTCCTGCATGCCCCCTACTGGGGATTGAGCCCGAAACTTGGTACATGGGATGGTGCTCAGCAAACTGAGCCCCACAGGCTAGACCCATGCTTTCTATCTTGAATACACATTACTTTTATAATGGGGGGGGGGGAGGGGATTTTTAAAAGTTGAAAAAAAGGGGTGTTCTGGGTAAAAAGAAAGAGGTAAAAAAAGAACTTCATGATAATAGAAGTTTCCCTGCTGAAATTCAACAGCTGAGCTTCCTAAAGAGCTATAAGCAATATTTCTAAAGCAATGACATTATTAAAGCAATATTTCTAAAGCAATGGCATTATTAAAATACTAACATTGGATGTTGCATGTTTTTTTGATTTCTTATCAAACAATAGTTAATGAATCATTATTACCATCACTGATAGGAAAAGACAGAAATTCTGGCAAGAAAACACAATGGAAAAAATAAATGAAAGGAAAGCACAATGAATTATCAGCATTGTGTTCAAGTAAGTAAGGAGCAAAGAAAGACAATCAAAACTCTGTAGCTATTTCCAACGGACAATCCCCAAGGGTTCCAGCTTTGTCACTTTGTTATTTCTTTACTTTGCTTTATATCTTTTATGTAAAAGTAAGCTGATGTGCATGAGAACTTTAATAAGTGTGTGTATTAGGGAAGTAAAAGTGTGTAAAAACTGATTAAAAAAAGTAAGTGTTCTTATATTTTAAATATACTTCTCTCACAAGAGTAACCTCTCTAACTCACCATCCTTGCTGACATTCTGTGAGAGCATGCTTCATTCATGCAGTACTCACTAAGAGCCCATTATGACTTGAAGATCATGTGAGAGGCTGGAAATCAGAGATATTAGGACCCTAGTTCATGTATGTGGTATAATCCTAGCTTGCTCTCTGGCGCCACCTACTGGTCAAAAAGCATTTCCATTCAAATCACTTTAGGTACCACAGATAATTTGACTATTGAGGTAAGATGTTTCTATAATACTTAGAAGCGAGGGCTACACACCTTTGCTTGTTCAAGCTCTCTTTAATGATAAGCTCACTCACATCCCCTCCATCCCAAATCATACTGTGACTACAAAATCATTAACATTCAGCATATTTTAAACATGTATCAATTTATTAGAAAACCATTCCCTTTTTTGTGATTAGAACTAAACTTTTTTTTCCTGGAGGGTGTGTGTGTCAAATACCCAGGTAACACTGTGCAGAAAATGGTCCTTCGTATCACAGATTGGTAGCCACGCTTGCTGGGGGAGGTTCAGAATGGCACGTGAGAGGCTGAGAAGCATCATCCAGTCCACAAGTTTAATGAGATGGAGAAAACCTTTATTAGAGTTGGGGAGCCACGTTGGAGGCAAATGTACTCACTACTCAATGCATTTAATCCCAAACTCTACTCATAATGATCCCGGTAACACTGAAGATCCTACAACGGTTACAACACTGCGGTTCAAGAGGAGGCCTCAAAGTTATGACAGCATTAAAAATGACAGTGGGCAGTATAAAATTACAATTTATTATGGGGGTGTGTGCATTTTCACAATAATGTTTAAAAACATAAAGGGTATACCTCTTGCAGAATTCTATGTATGACTTGTCACATTCCCCTCTCCCCCCTTTCTATTTTTTTTTAAAGCTCCTCCTTCCTTCCTTCGCTTTTTAATCTGGAATGGAATCCGCCGGGCAGAGCAGAGCTGCATGGGCCCCTCCCTGAATGATGGAATAGGTCTGCTTGGGCAAGTCCTGCTGGGAGGAGGAGAATATAGGGGGGGCCGTGGTGGCCACGGCGATGTTCTGGCCCCCGTCGCTCACCACGGTCACCTCGGCCGCGCCCTCCTGGATCAGGGCATTCAGGCCTTCGAAGTCGGTGGTGCAGGCGATGCCAGAGCTGGTGATGAACGTCTGGCTGCCGGCGCCCTCCTGGGGGCCGCCGGGGGCCGCGGGGAGGAGGGTCTGGTGCAGGGTGGCCCCATCTGCCTGGTCCTGCGTAGTGGTCAGCAGCACGGCGGTGGGCTGGGCCACGGCGCCCACCTCGCTGGGGCACCCTGAGGCCTGGGGCGGGGCGATGAGGTTGACCTGGCGCAGGATCTGCAGCCGCTGGCCGTTCGCGGGCAGCTCCTCGGGGCTCTGGGCCACCAGGGCCGACGGCATGATGTTCACAGCGGCGGCAGTGGCCGCGGCCTGGACGATGGTGTTTGTCTGGGGCACCGGATGCCCCACGATGATTTTGACCCTCCCCTCGCCGAACGGGGGCGCGGGGCCGGACTGGAGGGGCACCTGGAGGTGCCCCACGGCAAGGGGTGCGGCCGGTGGCTTGCTGCTAGGATCGATCTGGAACTGCAGGACCGTCAAGTCCGAGCGCTTGCCCTCGCGGTGCTCGCTGTGCTGCCTCTTGTGGCTGCGCAGCGAGTCCTCGCGCATGAAGGAGGCCTCGCAGAGGTCGCAGTGGAAGGTCTTCTTGGCGTCCAGCTTGGCCACCTGCCGGCTGCTCTGGCGGCCCGGTGCTACGTCCTTCCGCTCCGGGGCCTCGCTCTTGACCTTGTCCGCGTGGAACTTCCTCACGTGCTTGCTCAGATTGCCGGGCTGCTTGGTGTCGAAGCTGCAGTGGCCACACTTGAAGGGGCGGTCAGCGCGGTGCACGCGCTCGTGCACGCGCAAGGCGGCCTTGCTGGCGCAGGAGTAGCCGCACTCGGCGCACCGCTCGGGGTGCTCGGCCCCGTGCAGGCGGCTGTGCTTGCGCAGCGCTGCCTTGCTGTCCGCCAGGAAGTCGCAGTGCGGGCACTGGAAGCTGTTGCCGCTGTGCTTGATGCGGATGTGCGACTTGAGGTTGCCCTTCATGGTGCAGCGGACGTTGCAGAACTCGCACTTGAAGGGCTTCTCCCCCGAGTGCACGCGCATGTGCCTTTTCAAGTCCGAGCTGATTTTGAACTTGGCGCTACAGAGCCAGCACTGGAAGGGGGCGTCCCCTGTCAACACAAGGTGAGTTTCGGGTGAGAACAGGCAGGCAACAACCACCGCGGATCTCCCCCCGAAGCGCACACCCGAAACTCGCCTACACCAGGGCGGCGGGTGGAGACCTTCTAACTGCAGCTCCTAGCAGCCCCTGGGAGGGGGGAATAAGGGGGTGGGGTGGGGTGGAGGGCTTCTCTTCTTTCCCCAAACTAAGCCACCACCACCATCTCAAAACCCAGGAGAAAAGCGGAGACTGGAAAGAGCTCTTTAATTGTCCCAATAAGGTGTGTGAGCATCCCCAGCACAGTCTTTACAACAATCGCGCTATGGCTCCCAGGGTTACTGTGACCACCCTGGCTTGGGACTGTACCATGTTGCATGATCCATTGGCTGTGACTGAGTTACGTATTGTAACATGTTGTAAGAGGACGCATTTCGAACCAGTCATCTCCTTGTGATCACTCATCAGAATATTCTTTCTTACCGGGGGTTCACATGGCCAGCTTATACTCCAGGCAGAGTTTCATGACTAAAGACGTGTTTATTGCGCAAACTTTATATCCCACATTGCCAATGGCGTTCTCTGCTGGCGAAGTCATAAAATCCAGCCGCTTGACTTCCTACTCTTTGTTTTTAAATTCGTATTCGCCGAAAGATGAGCAGGGGAAGCGAAACCGCACCAACATCTGAACGGCGTGATACTCCGAAGCGGTCGGGTCAGTGGGTGCCCGGTCCAGGGCATCTAAGGCGCTGCGGTGGCCCCGCCCACGTCAGTGACTGTATAATTAGGCAAAACAGCAGCAGCTAACATTCTTCAGGGTTGATTCCAGGATGGCAGGCACGCTGCTGAACACTCCACAGGAATGGTCTCATCGGGGGCTCCTGGGGGCTCCAACAGTCCCAGGAGGCAGGTGTGTTAGCAATGTTACCATTCACACCATTGTTCACGCGAGGAGCCCGAGGCCTAGAGAGACCGCAGAGCTGGTCACAGCCCCTGGGAGCCCGGAGCAGGGCCTGGACTCCAGGCTGGTTAGCTGAGATGCCAGGTAATTAACTATCGGTACCTACAGCCAATGCTCGCTATCTCAGGCCACAGGCTCAACAGACAAAGCCTGTGTTCCTGGTAGGTGTAAGGCCTAACACATCACCATGAGCTGCTTAATGCATGCAATTTATTTACAAACACAGGCTGTGAGCTGGATTTGGCCATAGCTTACCATTCTAGAATTTGGCCATAGCTTACCCATTCTATCCACTGAGCCAAACTGGCTAGGGTGCAGGGAGCACCCTAGCCAGTTTGGCTCAATGGATAGAGTGTCAGCCTATGGACTGAATCAAATCCGAATTTGATTCTGGTCAAGGGCACATACCCGGAGTTGCGGGCTCAATCCCCAGAGCGGGGTATGCAGGGGACAGCTGATCAATGATTCTCTCTCATCATTGATATTTCTATCTCTCTCCCTCTCTGAAATCGATAACAAAAATTAAAAAACAAAACAAAACAGTCCTGGCTGTTTTGGCTCAGTGGATAGAGTGTTGGCCTGCAGACTGGAGGGTTCCAGGTTTGATGCCAGTCAAGGGCACATGCCCGGGTTGTGGGCTCGATCCCCAGTAGCAGGCATGCAGGAGGCAGCCAATCAATGATTCTCTCTTATCACTGATGTTTCTATCTCTCTCCCTCTCTGAAATCGATAAAAAAAAAACACCAAAAAAACAAAACAAGACAGCCTTGGCTGTTTTGGCTCAGTGGATAGAGTGTTGGCCTGCAGACTGGAGGGTTCCAGGTTTGATGCCAGTCAAGGGCACATGCCCGGGTTGCGGCTTGATCCCCAGTAGCAGGTGTGCAGGAGGCAGCCAATCAATGATTCTCTCTCATCACTGATGTTTCTATCTCTCCCTTCCTCTCAGAAATCAGTAAAAATATATTTAAAAAAAAATGACAGGGAGGGGAAATAGCAAGCTTCAAAAAAATTAGGAAGCCCAAACCTAAACAATGCTTTATGTGTAAATAAATACCACCAAGATCATGCACACTGAATTCTGGGATGGTAAGCCACATTTGTGGGCCAAATCCAGCTCACAGCCTGTGTTTGTAAATAAACTTTTATTGGTATGCAGCCACACCCATTTGTTTGTGTTGTTTATGGTCACTTTCAAGGCAGAGGTGAGCGACTGACAGAGACTGTGTGGCCCACAAAGCCTAAAATGTTTGCTATCTGGCCCTTTACAGAATAAGTTTGCTGACCCCCTTTGCATGCCATCAACCGCCTTTTCCCAGTTCAGTGAAACCCAGGGGCCCTTTCTAAGAATAATGCTTAAATATTCAAAATAAGCTAAAAATGAATAGGAATACAAAAGGAACTGATTATTTTGAAGTAATTATTAAAAATTAAAAGAAAAAAAAATCTGTGATATGGCAATGTACGTGCTTACCAACATATTAAATAGTAAGATCCAGTGACTATAACCCTTTCTAAATAGAGAAGAGCATTAAGGAAATTCTGATCGTCTTGCAACCCCTCGTATGGAAGGACCTGTGGTTTTTACTGGCAATGAGTTCCGTGCACTGTGACCGGACTGGCTGCCAATTGCTGGAACTGAAAGACACATCACGTTTCAGTACGGGTTAGTGAAGGTGAGGATGAAAATCTCTCCCCATCCAACTTCATGGACTTCCTAAATTCTATCCATGGCTCAGGGCGGCCGTGTCTGTGGACTCAGAGGAAGACTCACTGCTCCAGAATGTTTTACTAGGTCTTCCCGTCACATCCCTGCTGAAGTTAGGGTCAATCTTTGGCCTTTTTAAAAAATATATTTATTGATTGATTTTTTTACAGAGAGAAAGGGACAGAGATAGAGAGCTAGAAAGGTCGATGAGAGAGAAACATCGACCAGCTGCCCCTTGCACACCCCCCACTGGGGATGTGCCCACAACCAATGTACATGCCCTTGACCGGAATCGAACCTGGGACCCTTCAGTCCGCAGACCGATGCTCTATCCACTGACCAAACCAGCTTCAGCTTTTTTTTTTTTTTTTAAAGCATCAGCAGAGGTGAAACCCAGGAAAGGCAGATAATCAACTCTCACAGAGCTTAACAACAATTTTGACATGGAAGTCAACGGTTTAAATCTCTTTGCCATCTTCTTCATTCCCCTTTAACCACAGACTTACTTCTTAAATGAGGAGTGCCCACTACCTTATTCTCAGTGCCCGGCAGTGGGGACTTAACAGGTGTTGGTGGACGAATAAATGGCAGACATGTTTAAGTGGATGGATCTTTCTTGAGTTTAAGTTGCTCCTAAGATGATGGACAACGTAATTGATCAAAGCGAAGGAAGGGTAAGGCAAAATCCTATTAATTTTACAATTTGTAAAATGTTATAAGTGCCGCAGACTTAAAAAGGGGAAATGAGCAGAAACCGGTTTGGCTCAGTGGATAGAGCGTCGGCCTGCGGACTGAAGGGCCCTAGGTTCGATTCCAGTCAGGGGCATGTACATTGGTTGCGAACACATCCCCAGTAGGGGGTGTGTAGAAGGCAGCTGATCTGTGTTTCTCTCTCATCGATGTTTCTGACTCTCTGTCCCTCTCTCTTCCTCTCTGTAAAAAATCAATAAAATATATTTAAAAAAAGGGGGGGGGATGAGTACTCCATGCATAAATGGAACACATTCAAACTTTTACATAATACACTTTTCTGGGCCAAGTTAAAGATGCTACACTACATGGTAAGGTTATCCATGTACATCAAAATGATTCTGAACCATTTCCATAAGTGAGTCCTTCAGCTCCTCTACCTTCGGTTGGGGAGATTTCTGAAGATCGGTTGGGCACTAGTTATGTCAATGGCTTAATGTGTTACCAGCCACAAAAATGCCCCCCAAACTCCCACCTACCACTTCTCCCTGTAGCCATGGCCTCGGTCACATATGTCCTCATGCATGCTCTCCTGACCAGGGCAGGATGACTTGCCATGACCTCAGACAACAGGACCCATCAGGTCCTCAGATTCAGCTGATGATACACTGCATAGGCCTGACATAGTAATGGCTTGAAATGGGCTTGTGCATTGGGATTTGCTCGCTTGCAATGACTGCCATCCATTGCTGTGAGAAGGTCAAGCCTGGCCTGTCCCTCTGGTCCCAGGAAGAGGAGGAGGAGGAGGAGGAGGAGGAAGTAGAAGAGGAGGAGGAGGAGGAGGTAGAGGAGGAGGAGGAGGAGGAGGTAGAGGACAGGTGCGTGGAGCAGAGCTGGGGCACCACGGTAAAGGCCAGGGCACAGCCAGGCCAGCTGAGCCTCACACTGGGAAGTGAGCCCGGCCAAGATCAGCAGAGCTGCCCAGGGGACACCAGCTGATCCCAACGTGGGAGCGGAAAAGGCACGCGGTATCCACTGAGGGGCGGGCTATAACGGATACAGAGACCAGGATGGAGAAGTGGAGCATTGCCACAACACAAAGCTAAGTTACGGAGCACTGGCTTTCGGACCGGTTGGCAGGAGGCGGCTGCCGGGACACCATGGAGTGGTAAACCTTTGGTAACACTGTCCCCTGCAGGAACTGAAAAGGCAGACTACACACCTACTGAACTGGGGACCTGATCGAAGAGGTCAGTTCTAGGCAGAACACTGGAAGTGTCTCACCAGCTGCACATGACGAGCTATCACAGAAAGAGACAAACCCACACACAAACCCCTGGCCATTTTCTATATGGGACTTCGAGAGAGAATATAGAAATCAAAGATGCGCTGGGTTGAATAAAGATGCTCATCTTGCCTGGCCGGTCTGGCTCAGTGGGTGGGCACCGACCTATGAACCAGAAGGTTACGGTTCGATTCCCAGTGAGGAAACATGCCCAGGTTGTGGGCTGGATCCCCAGGGAAGGGTGTCCAGGAGGCAGCCGATCAACGATTCTCTCTCATCATTGATGTTTCTCTCTCTCCCTTTCTCTCTCAAATTAATTAAAAAATAAAAATAAAAACATATATATATATATATATATATATATATATATATATAAAAACACAACACAAAAAGATTCTCATCTCCAGCCAGCAGAAGGTTTTCAAAGAAAACAAACTGTGGACAAAGATCCTATCCAGGGAGTTGATCTCGAGACGGCGAGGATTGGGGGCGGGGGAAGGTGAGGAGTGGGGGAGAAAAGACTGAATGAGAAACGAAGGCTGTGGATGTAGGTTCTCCATTAAAACCTCTAAAAGAGTGAAGCTGGTGCCACGTAGATCCTCTCAGCTGGACAAGGAGTCCTATAGTCTCAAGGATTCGGCCCAAAGGAGGTTATGTGCCAAAGTGCCTGCGCTGGGTTCCAAGGACGGCAGCCTCGGGAGGGTCTGCGGTGCGGCTGCCGGCACACACACACCGGGGCTCCAACGCGTTAGGCTGCTCTGCCGGTGAGGCCGTGCCCAGCGGCACCAGCACCCGAAAGAGGTGCCCCGCATCCGGCAGCGGAGACGCAGGCTGACACCGTCTCCCAAAGGCGCGTTCTCACTCCTTTTCAGAAGTAGCCAAGGAAGGGGAAGGAAAGGATGGGCCACGGAACCATCTAGAAACCAGGGAGCTGAGCCAAAGCTAATCACGAACCACTCCCTGTCCATAGAGTGGGGGGCCCGGGACCCCGGTCGGAGGGACGTCAGAAACGTGTGGACCAGTGGCTGCCTTGGGCCTCAGCCCTTACCTGCTCCCACGGCAAGGCCACTGCCGCCGTCCCGGCTCTGGGCCCCGGGAGGGGGGGACGGACTTGTGTTTTCACCGCCAGGGTCTCCAGGCGAGAGGACATGTATCCACGAGATGCGGGACGTGGGCGGTGGGAGTGCATGTGCAGGTCAGAGAGGGGTGAGTGCCGGCGGGGTGGCTTCCATTCTGTATCCCTCCCTGCACCTCTCCGGCCTTGGCCATGGAACTGCGTGGTGACCACCTCCTGCAGGTGAGCTCGGCCCCAACCCTTGTCACCAGGCCCAAAACGGGAATTTTCTTTAGCCAACGGGATACAAGCACAGGTTTGAGATGGGGTACACACTGAGACTCAGTTGCCTGTATTACTGCCACTGTGATGAGAAGGACAAGCCAGGGTAGCCTACTGGTTCCAGAGGGAGGAGGAGATGTATGGGAAGCAGAGCTTAACTCCCCGCCTACCTGTCCCAGCCAAGGCGATGGACCGCCAGGTAGCCCACAGCTAACAGATCCCCAGCCAAGGGCGATGGACGCTCAGCCTTCCCCTCACAGGAGACAGAGCCCGGCCCACATCAGCACAGTGGTCTAGCCACGCCCGTGCTGACCTGAGGCATGTGAGCAATGAATACATAGCATGATGTGCCAGTGGGGTTTCACACCGGTTGTTACACAGCATCCCTGTACCAATCGCTAATGGATACACTCGCCAAAGGGAAAACACACGCAATTTGTTAAGGTACCTACTCTGCTGAGATTTTTCCATCAAGCTGTCCCACGCTGAACCAGTCAGAGTATGCTTTAAGGCGGAGGGAAATGACTCAACAACCATTATGCAGAAATGTATTAAAAAAAATGCACCACTTGTATCTCTATATTTTGTTTAGCATAGCTCCTCAGTTAAATACTAGTATGTTATAAAGTGGACCTAAAGCTATATACAGAGAGTTCTAAATGGGAGGTTTCCCCTATTCTACCCAGGAAGGCACTTTTGGGCAGACAAAAAGCAGAACTGCATACAACGGGATCATTACGCGCCCCCCGTTCATGGACGCATGCTGCGCCTGTGACGGAAGCCAGAGCACGCCAGGGGCACCGAGCGGGGGCGGCGGGGGACTCACCCGTGTGGGACCGGAGGTGCACGGTGAGCTGGCTGGAGTTGCGGCTGGCGTAGGGGCAGATCTGGCACTTGAAGGGCCGCTCGTCCGAGTGGATCCGCAGGTGCTTGTTGAGGCTGCTGCTGTCGGCGGCGGCGTAGTCGCACGTCTTGCACTTGTAGGGCTTCACGCCCGTGTGGCACCGCATGTGGGTCTTCAGCTTGTCCTTCCGGCTGAAGCACTTGCCGCAGACCTCGCACTTGTGGGGCTTGTCTCCTTCCAACACACAGAGGGCGTCAGGGGAGAGCGTAAAGGAGGAGGCTCACCTCCCACCACCTTGTGAAGGGAGTGATACGTGATCACCAAAGCCTATTTAGAAACCCCCCCCCACGAATGGGGGATGGGTGGTTGGCAAAGAGCTACCATCTTGGAGGGGGGCGGGGTGCCTCTATTTTGAAGATGAACCTGCCATTACTGGTATTTTCTGATTTTTCCTATGTTGAATGTGAATTTCTTCCGTATTAAGAATAGAATGCAACCCGGCCAATGTGGCTCAGCGGTTGAGCATGGTCCCGGGAACCAGGTGACCCGTTGATTCCAGGATTACAGGCTCAATCCCCGGTAAGGGGCATGCAAGAGGCAGCAGATCAATGATGTTCCTCTCTCACTTATGTTTCTGTCTCTCTATCTCTCTCTAAAAATCAATAAATACATATATATTTAAAAAAAGAATAGAATGCAACCTAAATTTTTGAATTAGAGCTCAGTAAAGTGTCCACTGTCCCTTGTATCCATTCTCTCCATTTCCCTTGTCCCCACAGACAGGCCTGAACCCTCAGACCCCTTATAGGCTCCATCCCAGTGTGGGGTAGGGGCTCATGGCTGACCAGCTGCGGACCATGTCTCTAGGCCTCACGTGCAGCGAAGGGTGATTCTGCAACCACGTCCTCGCCGGTGAAATGGCAGAGAAGGAAAAAGTGCCCCTTTTGGAAAAGGAAACTGTGTGCTTTCTACCTCTTCTCTCTCCCCTCCTTCGTGTCAGCGGTCACCAGGAGACAGGGTGAACCGGCAGGTGTGGGCAGGTTAGGCCAGCCACCTGCAGGCGGTGGGGACCGTGACATAACGTACTGAAGGAGGGTAACCCCCCGCCCACCTCCCAGACCACCTGTCACCTCTGGCCAGACGTGTGACAGAGACACAAAGCCCAGCCTTGTCCGAGCAGGTGTGGGGTTTCTTTGCTATCTCTGCTTCATCTGGACTAGCGAGACACTTGTCAACTGGTCACCCATACGTTTTTTGACGTACATTGTTCCAATCTCTCTTGTATCTGTGTGTACCTCTACTTTTTTGGGTACAAAAATGACTTCCTGGCTGACATCCATTTAAACACTTCCTTTCTGAAAGGCACTGTGCCTCTGAGTGGTTTTACTGAGTCCTCTCAACAACTGGGATTAGAATCCAGGACTGTCTTGCTTTCTTAGCCAAACACAATCCTGCCTTCCGACTGACTACATCTCTTCACATCATTAATAACTACATGACGCCCTAACCAGTTTGGCTCAGTGGATAGAGCATCAGCCTGCGGACTGAAGGGTCCCAGGTTCGATTCAGGTCAAGTGCATATACCTTGGTTGAGGGCACATCCCCATAGGGGGTGTGGAGAAGGCAGCTGATTGATGTTTCTCTCTCACTGATGTTTCTAACTCTCTATCCCTCTCCCTTCCTCTCTGAAAAAAAAAAATCAATAAAATATACTGTATGTTAAAAAAACCCACACTTACATGATTTTTATTTTTATTGATTTCAGAGAGGAAGGGAGAGAGAGACAGAAACATCAATGATGAGAATATCATCGATTGGTTGCCTCCTGCATGCCCCCTATGGGGTGCTGAGCCCACAACTGGTGCATGTGCCCTGACCAGGAATCGAACTGTGACCTCCTGTTTCATAACACGTTGACACTCACCACTGAGCCACACCATCCAGGCAATACCCACAGGTTTTTAAGGCTGAAGCATTTCGTGTGCAGAGGTACTGTGAATTACTGAACCAATTCCGTACTTGGCCATTGAAAGAGTAAGATAGGTACGTGCATACTGCTGAGGGAAGATGTCCAATAGTCAACGAAAAACAGCAAGCTGCAGTGATAATAATACAACATCTTTGCCAAAAGGCTGAGAAGCTATCATACATATAATATTATCTTAGTAAGAGATGGAAAAAGTAAATTGTGTGTGTGTGTGTGTGTGTGTGTGTGTGTCTTAGGCTTGGTACAGGAATGCCAAAATCTAAGAATGAGACCTACTGGACGATTAAGACTGGTGACTTATGGGCACCAGATAAGAAGGAGATGGGATGGGAGTTAGGATTTTCACTTTTACTTTATATCAAATATGTAAATAACCAAGTGCTCATATCCATTGTCAGCCCAAACTGATCATTACCATCGTAGAATGAACCTCTGGCATTCAAGAACACCCCTAAAAGTGTATGAAATATGACAATTTTATTGATAAAATGCTAATAGTCCAATTTAAATATCCAGGAACAATAATTTCTCATTATTGTCAGCTGTTGCCTGGGATCCCTTGTCCGGGTGGCTGCAGCACTGAGCAGGTGCTGGCCGGCTCTGCTGGTACAGAGCCCCGCTACTTTTTTTATTTTTCAAATATAGTTTTACTGCTGAGAGAGAGAGAGAGAGAGAGAGAGAGATCAATGATGTGAGAGAATCATTGATCGACTGCCTCCTGTATACCCCACACTGGGATGGAGCCTATAACCCGGGTATGTGACCTGACCAGGAATTGAATCGTGACCTATAGGTCGATGTTCAACCACTGAGCCATGCTGGTCAGGTGAGCCTTGCTATTCTTGCTCCTGGCCACCTCTGAAAGTAACTAAAGTAAGGACACCTTGTTAGCTCTCTGCCTTGAAGATATTGGTGGACATACTGCAGTGATGTAGAAACTACCCTACGAAACCAAGCCTGGCTAACTGTATGTAAAAGATGCTTTCTGAAGATCGTGGTCCTTCCTTATGTATACTTTTTAAAAGATCTTTAATTGATTTTTCTAGCAAGAGAGGATAGAAAGAGAGAAAAATATCAATGTGAGAGAGAGATACATCGATCAGCTGCCTCCTGCACGCCCCTGACCGGGAATCCAGCCTGCAACCCAGCCATGTGTTCTGACTGGGAATCAAATCAGCTACAAATCAGTCCCAATGCATGGGACAACGCTCAACCAACTGGGCCACACCAGCCAGGGCCTTACTAATATTTCTAGGATGCTTTCCCAATCCTCATTAATTACAGCACTGTACTCTCGCAATGGCGAATATGTGACACATGACTGATGGAACTTCAGCACGTGAAAGCCACGCGGAGAAATGCACTGCTTGTTACACTGAGAATGCTTACCGATGCTTGAGACCTAAAACTGAACATTCTGATCATTAGAATAAACTCAAGTGACATGTCACTGTGAGGTGGACTGGATCCGGTGGTGCCGTCAGTGCAATGAGGCAATCATGGGCCAGGGCCAAGGAATATCAGAAACAACCGATCTTCCAAATGCTGAGGCCAAGGTGTGGTCTCCAGGCAATGAGTGACCCCTAAGCCAGCTCTCAGTGTGTCTAGACCTCATACACTTGTTTTTAAATTTATACACGCCTGTATCATCAAAAGGGGTATCTCATACTTCGTTAAAAAACAGTGTAAAAATGCAACTCCTTTTCCTTGCAGAAAATTGGGGAGACATAAAAACAAGATATTAAATAAATTTAAAATCACTAGAAACAATCACATTTTTCTATCCTTTTATAAAAAGTATTTCAGGAATCCCCCTTCAAAACTGCATAAATAACACACTCACTGCATCCAATGATACGATGTGAAGATACATAAAAGACATGTTACTATTCTTCCCCCTCATTCCTCTCTTCACCAACCATCTCTCTCCCACATACAAACATCCACGCAGAGACACATTCACAGGATCATCTCCTCAAAAATGACAAAAATAGGTGCATTTAAATTTTAATTCATTCTGGCAAATCAATGTTCCCAATGGCTGTAGCCGTTCACATTTCCACTGGTGAAGTTTGCTCAGGCCTGTTTCAGTCCTGGTTTTTTGTTGTTTTTTTAAAAAAATATATTTTATTGATTTTGTACAGAGAGGGAGGGAGAGAGATAGAGAGTTAGAAACATCGATGAGAGAGAGTCATCGATCAGCTGCCTCTTGCACACCCCCTACTGGGGATATGCCCGCAACCAAGGTACATGCCCTTGACCGGAATCGAACCCGGGACCCTTCAGTCCCCAAGCCGATGCTCTATCCATTGAGCCAAACCGGTCCCGGCTCAGCCCTGGGTTTATTGCTTTAGGCATTTTCTGCCAAAAGCACGTTTAGGAACAGCATCTTGTTTTTGTTTGTTTGTCTAATGCACTGAGGGTCTATGTCACGTCCTGTGTCTGACTGGTCTGGACCCCCAGCTCTCAGCACAGAGCGCGTGTTCAGGGCGCAGGTGCCAAAGAAATGGGACGTACCTGTGTGGATTTTTAAGTGGCGTTCCATGTCCTTCATGCCATAGGCAGTCTTGAACTGGCAACCTTCAAAAGGCAAGAAGAGGTTAATTATAACACATAATCACTTTAGAGCGGAGAAACTTGGTAGGAACGTCCTCAACCAAGTGACAAGAGTTCAATAACCCGCCAGAGACAGGACATACCGGGGTCCCGTGTCCCCGAGGTGATGAACCAAAGTCATGACACCACTCCTGCGCTTCCTGCCCACTCTGCAGAGTCTACATCTAATCGGGAGGACACCTCAGACAGACCCAACAGAGGGACACCGTACCCAATCACTGGCCTGCAGTTTGCAAAAATGTCAAGGACACAAAAGAAAAGCGCAGGATGAAAACCAAATGCAATGCGTGATCCTGAGCTGGATCCGGGACCGGGGGAAAGATGTTTTTCTTTTGACACAGAGACAACTGGTAAAATCTGAATAAGGTCGGGAACTTGACAATCGTGTGTATAAATGGGGATTTCCTGACTTTGATGATTGTACTGTGGTTATAGGAGTTTCCCTGTTCTTAGGAAATACATATCGAGGCATTGAGGGACAAAGGGACAGTGCTGTGAGGGGAAAATATATATGTATATAAGAAAAATGACAAGTTAACATTTTGAAAATCTAGATAATATAGAAAAATTTTTGAACAACTTATTATTTTTAAAAAAATATATTTTTATGGATTTCAGAGAGGAAGGGAGAGAAAGAGATAGAAACATCAGTGGTGGGAGAGAAGCACTGATGGGCTGCCTCCTGCACGCCCTCCACTAGGGGATCAAGCATGCGCCCTGACTGGGAATCGAACTGTGACCTCCTGGCTCATTGCAACACTCAACCCCGAGCCATGCCAGCTGGGCTTGAACCATTTTTGTAACTTTTCTGTAATTCTGAAATTATTCTCAAATAAAAATGTGTGTGTGTTTTTGTTTGTTTGTTTTGTTTCTTTAACTAAGAACAGAACCTTTCTAGATGTCTTCCTGAGCTACCGCCCCGCAGGGAAAATTCACAGGAACCTGAAACTCTCGCATGTCCCATTCCAAAGTCCCACGGCTGTGCAAGACTCAAGAGCCTCTGTGCATGGTGACCCGGGAGAGCGGAGGCAAGGTGTGCGGGATGCTGCCCATAAGGAAAGGTGACCGCTTTTGGTGGGACAGTCCCGATTTTTAGCAATTTGTCCCACGTCCCACGGCGTTTTTTAAAAAAGAGAAAGTCCCGATTTTTAACAATTTGTCCCGCGTCCCACATGTTTTAAAGTGGGACGTCTGGTCACCTTACCATACGGGGCTCTGATTAGTCAGCCAAAGAGTTTGGAGCACATCTAGGTTGAGCTCACGATGTAGGACCCCGGAGCCTACACAACGTCCCGTCCTCCCCACACGCAGGACACAAGGCAGCCTGTACCTGGGTAGCAACAGTTGAGCCTCTTCTGCGCAGGGGGCGCCGAGGGCTTTTTGGCACGTGATTTGGCGGGCAGAGAGATGACGGTGGTGGTCTGGTTTTCGTTGCCCTCCGTGGGCAGGTACGTCTGGTAGCCATGCTCAAACACAAACTCTGGCGCTGACACTGAAAGACAGGGCGGTTATTCATTTCCATAACACGAACGCCCAGCAGCCATCCCTTTTGCTTGCCTGCCTCTCTGGAGCATGCACGGGTCAGGATGCCTTCCTAGCCCCTCAGCGGCTCAGGCGGGTCCGCGTGGCCCCATGCAGCGGCGGAGCCCAGGAGACAGGCTGGGGGTTCTGTAAGAGGTCTTCTCCCGGATGAAAGCCAATCAAACAAGTGGGGGAAGAGAGACAGCATCCTGTTGCCCTGTCTTTGGACATGCTGGAGGGAGGGTGTGATGCCTGCACCTGTGGCAGCCGTTCGGTAAGCACAGGGGACAGCGAGAAGACCAGACGCTGAGCCAGAGTTCTGAAACCATCCAAACCCAGGCTTCTTCTTCTTCTTCTTCTTTTTTAATATATATATTTTATTGATTTTTTACAGAGAGGAAGGAAGAGGAACAGAGAGTCAGAAACATCGACGAGAAACATCAATCAGCCGCCTCCTGCACATCCCCTAATGGGGATCTGCCCACAACCAATGCACATGCCCTTGACCGGAATCGAACCCGGGACCCTTCAGTCCGCAGGCCAATGCTCTATCCACTGAGCCAAATCGGTTTCAGCCAAACCTGGGCTTCTTTAACACACAAGAACTGTCCCCATCACTTACACCAGATAGGTTTTCTGTGAATTCAGGCAAATGCTTCTGGTTCTTTCTTTTTTTGTTTGCTTTTAACCCTCACCGAAGGATATTTTTCCCATTGATTCTTAGAGTGGAAGGAAGAGAGGAAGGGGGAGTAGGAGTGGGGAGAAGGTGGTGGGGAGGACATCGATGTGAGAGACACACATCAACTGGCTGCCTGTTGCCACACAACCCAGCTGGGGCCGGGGACTGGACCTGTATCCCAGATATGTGACCTGGAATCAAACCCGTGGCCCTTCGGTGCGCGGGCCGATGCTCTAACCACTGAACCACTCCACCCAGGGCTTTACGACAAAAACCCTAACAAACACGTGGGAAGAAACTGACTGAAGAGAAGTGAGAAAAGGAAGTGCTGGGGGCATGTGACTTTAAGTGAGGTGATCCCGGGAGGCCTCTGTGAGGAGGTGGCATTTCAGTAGGGAACACAGAAGCGCGTGACTATTCATCGTCTTTTGCGGCAGGTGCCTGGAATTCAACAGCCACGTTGCCCACTCTGTGGGAGCCTCCTGGGTGGCTTTCTCAGGGTGCCCCTGGCAGCCCGCCCCTGCACTCGGCTTCTTGCCGGGGGCCACTGTGAACAACGGGACCTGCAGGTCCCACTGGGAAAGTCTTCAGGTGGCCTTGATCACAGAGGGGCTGCTGTGGGCGTCTGGGTGCAGTGTGATGTTGGAGGAGCCACTGGTTCCCAGGAATGAGGGTGAGTGTGTATGTGAGTGTATATGTGTGTGTGTGTGTGTGTGTTTGTGTGTACAAACGCCAGGCTGACCTGGGACCAACCTCGGTCTCCACCGCTCACTAGCTATGGGGTCTTGACCAAACCAGGTTGCTGCTCTTCAGTTCTTCTGCCAGTGAAACGGGGATGTGAGCAGTGACTGTCCGCGCAGCCCTTCCTGTCCCACAGACTCCTGGGAGGCCAACCAGATCCGCTTGCCCTGGGGTTAAGAACTGGGACTAAGACTGCGTTTTGGCGTGGACTTTCCTTCTGAAGAAGAAAAAAAGGCATAAAGCTTGGGGGCTGTCACGCAGACAGCGCGCTTCTCCCCGGTAACAAGCACCCAGACCATCTTGAGGTCTCTTTAGAATGCAGATTCAGGCCAGCAGCTCTGGGTGGGCCAAGGCTGGGTTTCTAACAAGCTCCTGAGCAGCGGCCATGGTCCTCAGGCCACACTTGGAACCGTGAACGTCTGAAATCCCAGATATGTTTCTGGTTCCTGGTGTCCATTGCTTTTTTAATTTTTATTATTTTTAAAAAATATATATTTTTGTTGATTTCAGAGAGAAAGGGAGAGGGAGAAAGACAGAGACATCAATGAGAGAGAATCCTTGATTGGCTGCCTCCTGCATGCCCCCAACTGGGGATTGGGCCAGTAACCCCGGGCATGTGCACTGACAGGAATTGAACCCAGACCCTTCAGTCCGCAGGCCGAAACTTTATCTACTGAGCCAAACCGGCTAACGCCACTTGAAAAAAAAAAAAAAAAAAAAAAATATATATATATATATATATATTTATTTATTTATTTATTCATTTCAGAGAAGAAGCGAGAGGGAGAGAGAAACACATTAATGATGAGAGAGAATCACTGACTGGCTGCCTCCTACACACCCTCTACTGGGGATCGAGCCCGCAACCCGGCCATGTGCCCGGACTGGGAATCAAACCCTGACCTCCTAGTTATAGGTCAACACTCAACCACTGAACCACCCTGGCTGGGCAGTATCATTCTTTTGAGTTCCAGCCACATCCTTGCCCTTGGTCCTCAGTGACTCCCTATTTCCTTGTAAATAAAACTCCCCTCTTGGGCTTAAACCATGATAGCCAGAGCAGGTGACTATCACAGGCAACCACAAACCGTCCTCCCCGAAACAAAGTGAGCCTGTGCTAGACTGGGACTTCGCTGGATAGGAACAGAAAACCAACACCACAGCGGAACTGAGCTTCTTTCCCACTTCCCACACCCCTTCCCACTCCAAGTGCTGGGCTCGCTCCTTCATTCAGATTTCTTGAGCACCTACTATGCGCCAGACACCGATGCCAATAGATTTCCTTCCTTTCTCCCCTTTTCCTGGCCCAGTGGTTCTCAGAGTTGATCATGCACCAGAGATTCTGATGGAGATATCAGGGGTAAAGTCTGTGTATCTTTATAGCTGTATTTTTAAAAGTAGATTTTTATTGATTTCAGAGAGAAAGGGAGAGGGAGAGATAGAAACATCAATGATAAGAGCATCACTCATCGGCTGCCTCCTGCACATCTCCTCACTGGAGATCCAGTCCACAACCCGGGCACGTGCCGTGCCAGGAATCGAACCATGACCAAGACCTCCTGGTTCACAGGTTGATGCTCAACCACTGAGCTATGCCAGCCGGGTTAGAGCTGTATTTTTATTATTTTTTTATTATTATTATTTTTAAAAATATATTTTATTGATTTTGTACAGATAGGAAGGGAGAGAGATAGAGAGTTAGAAACATCGATGAGAGAGAGTCATCGATCAGCTGCCTCTTGCACACCTCCTACTGGGGATATGCCCACAACCAAGGTACATGCCCTTGACCGGAATCGAACCCGGGACCCTTCAGTCCCCAAGCCGACGCTCTATCCATTGAGCCAAACCAATTTCGACAATATAGCTGTATTTTTTTAAACAAGATTTCTAGGTAATTCTTCCTTCCCATCAGCTCTGACTCCTGCTCTGGTCCAGTCTACACAGACTCCAGCTGGGTGGCTCTTCAGAGGGGCCCTTGGCTTGGATTCCATTGCTGAGTCCTCCTCCCTGTCCCTTGTGGCCCAGCCGCCTCCACGCTATCCCTCTCTCGATCTGTGGACAGGGCTGAGCGAAGGCTGGAGGCATAAAGCAATGGCAGCCTTCATTTCTCAATGAGGGTCGAGGCCAAAGGACAACACCCACCACCAGGTCACCAAAAAGACGCAAAGAACCTGTCATCTTTGAACTGTAGGACGGACCCTGGGTGAGCCCGGCCTGTTCTCGTCCGAAGAGATAACCAATATCTTGCTGCCCGGCCCATGTGTAGCCGGGTGTTCAGGGCAATGGAAAGCACTGACTGATTCCCATTCCTGCCTGGGTCATGGGATGTTATCCTGGGAGGGGGCTAGGGTCTGCCTTCTCCACTCAGCTCCAGGGGTTCTTTTGAGAGCTGCCACCACGAGGAGTTTACTAAGGGACTGTGTGGCTTTGAGACCAGTTCTGACGATTTCTGGCTCTGTCACCCCAAACAAGTTACTTAACCCCTTTGTTCCTTATCTTTGGTAAAATGGGATAATGACTCTCGGTATTTAATTTGTGAAAAGGACTTCAGACCGGCTACTTCATAAGAACTCTTTCAGAATTAGCTATGCCCAGACCAGGAGTCACAGTTCAATTCCCGGTCCAGGCACATGCCCGGGTTGTGGGCTCGATCCCCAGTAGGGGGTGTGCATGAGGCAGCTGGTCAATGATTCTTTCTCATCATTGATGTTCCTCTTTCTCTCTCTCTTTCCCTTCCTCTCTCTGAAATCAATAAGAATATATTTAAAAACAACAACAAAGAATTAGCTAGTATTATGTTGCCACACTGTGACAATGCTTACTACATCACTCCCGTGCTCAACAACCTTCAATGGCTCCCCAGCTCCCTCAGAAAGAAAACAGAGATGAAGCATGGCTCCCACCACTACTCCCAGGTCACCTCTAGGCACAGTTACCAGATCTGGCCTCGAGCGGCGCCACCCACAGGCCACCATTCGGAAATGCCCCTTTCCACCATCTTCCTCCCACCGGCAGGCGATTCTCTCCAGGCTTATTATACGTTTGGCCTCACAGTGTTTCCCCAGGGGACTCACTACTCCTTTTACTTCCTCACAAGGCTGTGCTCATCCCACAGGGCTGGGCAGGCATGTCTCTCCCCTCGGGCCTCCTCCCCTGCTCACGGGCCTGGAAGTCTCTGAGGGTGAGCCTCTCCAAATCTCAGTGGTTCCTGGAGGAAAGTTCTTCAATCCAATGAGAAGCAGGGAGCTTCCAAACTAGCAGCGGAGAATACAGTTTACTTTCCACCCGACTACGGTAGGACAGAGAGACCCAGGAGCTGAGTGAGGAGGAGGTAGAGTTTAATCAAGGACTAAAGAGCGAGAAATGAGCCTGGACAAGGTCAGGGTGCGGGTACCTGGAGAAACCTGCCGGGGTGGTGTCCGGGTTCGGGCTGTGGCCTCGGGGTGAGGGTCTCACTGCCTGGCTGAGATCAGAATCGCCCGGGAGCTTAAGCACCAGGTGCCTGGGCCTCAGCCGGAGGTGCAGGTCCGGGAGGTGCAGCCCAGGCCGTGGGGTCCTTACCAAGCTCCCTGGGGACTCTGGCTCACAGGCAGGTTGGGCACCGTCACCAGTGGGACACTGAAGCCCCGGCGTGGGGGGAGCTGGGCCCAGAAAACCAAACTCAATTGCGTGAAAGAAAGGAAACCAGCAAGATGCCGCCTGTTCTGGGGCACGGGCGCAGGAACGGTGGGAAAGAGCAGCTGCGTCGGGCAGAGAAGCAGCAGATCTCACCATCTGTCCCTCCATCTCCGCCTTAAGAGAGCGGTCGCTTACCGAGCCCCAGTCCTCTGCCCCAGGTGCTGTGGTCACACAGTCCTCCCAATACCCGGCGATACCAGGCACCCAGCTCCGTGCCCCAATAGTGTTAGGTGCCATAATGAGCTCTTTGTACAGACGAGGAATTGTTCTTTTTAATCCTCACCGAGGGTATTTCCCACTGTTTTTAGATAGCGTGAAGGGAGGTGGGGAGAAGAAGTGGGGGAGAAAAACATCAATGTGAGAGACACATCCATTGGTTGCCTCCTGCACAAGCCCCGACCAGGCTGGGGATCCAGCCTGCAACGGAGGTACATGCTTTTGAACAGGAATCGAACCTGAGACCCTTCGGTGTTCAGGCTGATGCTCTAACCACTGAGCACACCCGGGAGGGCCAGATGAGGAATATTAATCAGAGCGTGGAAGGGGCTCTCCCGGTCCAGGGCTGAGGGGCGGCAGACTGGGATGCGAGTCCAGCAGTCTGTCTCTGGAGCTCGGCGCTCCCTTCGACAGGGGGAGCCACCATGAGCCGGGCACGGAGAGGACTCCGGGCCTGGCCTGTGCATTCAGGATGGTACGCACAGCGGAGGCACAGCAAGGGTGAAGGAACGTGGGCAGTGGAAATGCTGACATGGGTGTCATCGGGCCAAGGACTGACTATGAGGACAGAGGAGGAGCCATTGGGTGTGGGGTCACCTGGGCAGTCAGTGGTTCACTTATTCAACCCAGAAGGAGCACCCTCCCGCCCAGCACCTTCTTGGCGCTGGGGATGAAGGCCTGACCTCATGCATGCTGCTTTTGGCTCAGCCATGGGGCAGACCTTAGGGTTCTTGCCCAAATAATCACTGAGCTATGGGGACCTGACCCGGTCTGAGAGAACAGTGTGTGTGTGGTGTCAAAAGGGGGGGGGGAGGAGGGGGGTTTGGAGGAAATGCCTCTAGGTGCAGCTCTGAGGTCGGCCTAAGAATTAAGGCAGTTCCAGGCAGAGGAACCACATGCACGGCGGCTCTGAGGCCAGAGGAATCCTGGCTCCTCTGGAAAACAGAAAGGTGTGCATCACGGCGGCTGCAGTTCACAGAGGAGGGGGCGTTCCAGGATAAGTCCGATGCTCTGTGTGCAGACAGTCATGAACCTCGAACAATTAGGCGGAGTTGGCGTCCGCCGGACAAAGACAGGAGACGTATTCCAGGCAGAGGGAACTCATAGGCAAAAGCTCAGATCACAGAAGGATGTAGTCAACGGCCACCAATAAAGTGTGTGCCTCAACGCCTCCTCGCCCTGCGGCAGCACGGCACAGGGTGAGGTCCCTGAGCGTCTGCCTCTGAGGACAGGGGACCGAGTCTGCAGAGAGAAGGCGCCCGGGGTAAGGGTCATGACACCTAAGTCCCAGGACTGTCCTGATGTGTGGTGGGACCCTGGCCACGTCCCCTCTGCATCCGTAGCTGCACTGGTCTAGCTGTGAAATGAGAAGGTTGGACCAGGCCCATCTCTAAGGTGTATATTAGGTTTCAAATTTTCTCTAAAATAATATTAAGGTCAACACTGGAGAAAGTGGGAAGACCTTGAGGTATTATTATTAATGTTTGTGAGATGATTGGTTAATTCTATTTCAATGTTTTAAAAACTCAGCAGAAACATTATCCACCCCCCCCCCCCAAAAAAAAATTCAAACATCACAACAACATATATTTGATGAAGAGCAAGTAGTGGTGTTCGCCACGCCTCAGCTCCATATGAACTATTTGGTAAACATGAGAATATGCAAAAAAAAAAAAAAAAAAAAAAAAAAAAAAAAAAAGAAAAGCCTGTGGCTCAGCCAGGCTCACAGATGTATTTTGTTTGGCCACCAACGTTGTAATGTTTGGGAAATTTCACATTTGGTTGGCTTCTCTGAAAACTCAAAGTATCTGATTGTATCCAAACAGCAGCTTTCTCCGCTTCCCCACAGTCCTCACCATTCCCTACTGTGCACAGTTCATGGTTCTCTCACTAGAAGGACCCGCCTCATTCCTGTTCTAGAAGCTTCCCTTGAATATAATGATATATATATATATATATATATATATATGCATCTGTATGAGTTTTACACTTGGAGATTTTCCTGTCTGCATATAGATCTAGCTCCCCTTTTCAAGGCCAAGTTTTATTCCACCGTCTGAATCTCTGACATTGATTTATCTAATTCCCTCTTGTTGTAGACATATAGAGGTTCCACTCTCTTTATACTTTATGCTTTAAAGTTTTATAGAGTAAATACCTGGGAGTGGACTTATTGGGTAAATGTGCCTTATGTACATTTTGAAATGTGAAAGACCTTAAATCTAACATTAAAAATTCGAAAGATCTCACAAACCCACCCAGGTTATGTGAATTTACCTCCCCAGAAAGGAGAGCAGCTCCTCCCGCAAGCCTGTCCACACGCATTCTTTCACTGCTGAGCACCGGGCACGCGTCCATGCTAGTGCCTCTTGTCTATCACCCACTGCCCGTGGCTGACTTTTCTACTTGGTTCTTTTTCTCCACCTCATTGACTTTTAGGAGCTCTTTATATAGGACTAGTTGCCCTGCACATGAATCCATGTGTCAGTAGCTCTTTGCGGGGCCTGGCTGCTCTGTGTCTGCTGCCCAGAGGCCCATCCGCGGCTGGGCGCAGAACACTTGCCTCGTCACCACGGCGATGAAGCAAGCCTTCTGCCAGGCTGCTCATGCTGCCCACTCTCAGTGGCCATCCCTGGGGAGTGGGGGGACTCTGGCAGGGCTGAGAGGACTGGGTGCCACCATCTTGTGGCTATGGACACCGCCATTTTTGTGACGGAGTGACAGTTAATTTGCTTATTACCCTTTTATCAGATAGGATGAACATTAGGCCTTAGTCATATATGCTGCAATTATCTTCTCCAGTTGTCTTTAAACTTTTCAATACACTGCTTTTCCTTTGGAAAAATTTCAAGTTAATCTGCAACTACTTACACACTTCTTTTCCTTTAGGGATGGGAGCGGGGAGTGTCCAAGACCTGTCTTCTTTGGTGGGCACAGTATTTTTATTTATTTATTTAAAAATGTGAATGCCTTTAGCTAAGGAATACACAGGAACCCACAATGTCAGTGCTAACTCATAAATGGATTACTTGATATTTTAAAAGTTTTCTGCCTGACCCCTCAAGACAAATTATATAGGTGTACTAATAATTGTAGGTGTACGTGTGTGTGTGTGTGTGTGTGTGTGTCTGTGTGTATAGTAATTACCCTAGGACTTTCATGGTGTCATTATACAGTTAAATTTGGGATCCATCTACAATTTATTTTTGGTGGCGTGAACGGTACCACCCAGAACTGGGGTGACCTTTTCTGAGTTCCTGGTGGTAGCCAGGGAGGGAGGCAGCAATGCCTGCTTACAGGGTTAAAAACAAACAAAAATCCTCCTTTTTTTTTTTTTTTTTTTATCCCTAATACAAACAATGCAAATGCAAAGACCATATCCATATTCCCATCACCCAAAATAACTATCTTTTGTTTTTTAACTGCAGTGCATTTCCTGCGGGTATTCTTCCTCTTAGTATTAGGGTTTTGCTTTAGAAACTTGTTGTTTTAATTTTGTTTTGTTTAACATGTGACAGCCTTTACAACTGCGAACACTTACTGTTTTACCCCGGCAGCTCCCAAAGCCTGCTGGGCGGCTGGCTTCCCAGCGGAGCTTGTTAAAAATAATGAACCAGCAGCCCCAGCGGGAGGGCCCTGGGAAACTGGACTTTTCACAAGTTCCAGGGCGGGTCTGGGACACGGCCCGCTCTGACCGGCTCCCCGCCCCGCCATACCTGTGATGGTCTGGGTCTCCGAGGTGATGGTCCGGGTGGTGGTCTGCGTCTGGGTGGCAGGCACCGTCTCCTCGGACACGAACTGGACGGTGCTGGGCGCCGCCCCGGCCGTGCCGGTCAGCTGGCAGCCGCTCTGCTTGTGCGCTACGAAGGAGTCCAAGTTGTTGAACTGCTGCTTGCAGATGCCGCAGATGTGGATGTCGGGGGTCAGCTCCACCAGCACCGTCGTGCCCCCGGGAACTCCATGGGACAAAGGGAAAGGAGCAGATTAACCCCAGACAGTTTGACGTTACAGGGCAAACCAAATCCAGTTTGGAAGACAGGGCATGGTGGCAGGCATGGCTAGTTGCCGGCTCACTGTCCATTCTACTTCCCTCTTCTTCCTTACAAACAGACTTCCGATTCTGTCCTAGCAGGAAGGTACCCAGACCCAAGTGATGGCTCATAACACGTTTCTGTCCTTAGGGGCACTCGTGGCATTTCACACGAGAACGTTCTTTATGTGCATGTCTGCCTGCACTTGGAAAAACCAGCAGCCATTTACCAGCCCAGCTAAAGAATGGGCGTACCTCTTTCCCCCATAAGGATTAATAAAAGATAATCAAGAAAAAGAATGGTTGTACTTCCCAGTCATGAAAACTAATCCCTTGCCCTAGCTGGTTTGGATGGATCAGTGGATAGAGGCCTGTGGACTGAGGGTCCCAGGTTGGATTCTGGTTGAGCGCACATGCCTGGGGCACATGCCTGGGGTGCAGGCTTGATCTCCATTAGGGGGCTGTGCAGGAGGCAGCTGATCGATGATTCTCTTTCATCATTGATGTTTCTATCTCTTTCCTTCTCCCTTCCTCTCTGAAATCGACATATATATATATATATATATATATATATATTACACATCATATATATATATGTATGTATGTATATATAATCCCTCCACATTTCCAAATCCTATCCACCCCCGTCCCCCGAGATGTAAGAACCACCATTCCAAATGATCTTGGTCCCCTCCACACTTGGGAAGCCCTGCAGCACACTGCTAAAGGAGTTTCTGAAGAAAGGCTGGCTTTCATGATAAAAAGGGGACAGACATCCTGCCTGGGCTAGGTGTGATAACAGGGCGTGTGCAGCCATACTGTAACTCTGAGGAAAACACTAAGGTGCCTGCAGAGGCTGTCCTTACTTCACTGACCTCCTGAACCACCAATTCCAGCCTTCTCCTTAGGCTAGTGCGGGTCAGTTCTGTTACCTATGGCCAAAATTCATCCCCAACTGACAAAGTCTATGTCAATGCTCATTGAATAAAGAAACACCACTAGTTAATAAGTCTAACATGAGATCCTTAATTTTTATTTTAAAAAACTTGTCTTCTTATAAGGAAACTCATGTTTATAACAGAAGATTTAGAAGAGAAGCAGCATGTGTTCCGTGAACATTACAAAAGATTTTTTCCATTCACCTTCAATTAAAAATTGTTTAAGATCATAATGTATGGTAAAATTAACCTTTCCCCCACATAAGACCGCATAAGCATTGTGCGATGTATCTGTAAAAACAATTATGTAATAATACATTCACATTATTTCATGTTACCCGCACTTCATAAATTTCAGTAATTTCTACTAAGTCTTTATATTATTTCTAACTTTTCCCATGCCTAAATTATATGAGACCTATTTTGCACATATATGGCTGGCATCCATGTATCAACTTTCTGAAAAAATTCCAAGACAATAGATTATGTTCAATTTTCCCCAGGTCTAAGGAAGACAATAAATCTTTGTGGGGAAATACGATGTGGTTGGCGGGCTGAGGAGCGTGCTGAGGCTGGGCGTGGCCATGCTTTACCAGCCATCTTGCACTTAGTAAGTACTTTGAAGCCAATGGATGGGAGGAAGGAAGGCTTTCCTTCAAAACCTCCGCACTGCTGCTGAGGTGCTGGGGGTGGGGGTGGGAGAACTAACTGGAAACAAGGGACCAAGAGATGAAGGGACCTGCTTCAGGGACATTCCGAGGGAGCAGGGCTGACGCCCAGGATGGAGGGGGAGAAGTTTCTGCTTCACAGCCTGGTTCCCAGGCCTCAATGAGATGGTGCTTGTGAAAGGCCAGCGCAGAGGTCCCCAGCCCCCGCATGCCTCCCGGCTGGGTTATTACTGAGGCACCCCACTCGTATCCCCCTCTGAAAATCTGGAGTGGGATTTTGCAGTGAAAACCATACCTACTTTTGCAGTGAAAATGGACTGAGGTCAAATAATAATAATAATAATTAATAATAATTAATAATAATAAAACAACTCTGAGTACAGCTCATGCTCACCACCAACAAAAAGAATGTATTTCTCTTTGCAAAGTTCCCCAAACCTGTTTCAGCATCAGAATGATCTGGGGGAGGTGGGCTGGGGGTTTACCCTGGACACACCTGGGTCCCACTCCCAGAGGAGTCGTAAAGGAGGTGGGGTGAAGGGGCGCTGGGGTTGAGGAAAATCTGTGCTTTTCACAAATTATGCAAATGACAAACCCAAAGCCTCCCAAACTGTTAACAGGGACAGCTAACAGGCTAAGCGCTTACTAAGTGCCAGGTGTCTGCAAACCCCTGTGCCAGGCGTTCTCAAACTTTGCATATGCTCCCGAATCTCCCAGGAAAAGAGCGGTGTCTCCCCTCAAACCCCCATCATCTCCCCCCACCCCCCTCCCGGCAGCCCAGCACGGACCAGACGGGTGGGGGCCCCAGAGCTTTCTGTTCTTTAAAACAAGCACCGCGCTCCCAGGTGGCCGGCGCGTGGTCCCCGGACCGCACTTGGGGAGACAATGCTCCGGGCGGGACCAGGGACTGCCTGTCTCACAAGGAAAATAAACATGAACCCCAAACTCCGAGGAGACACGACGGCTCCATTCCCCATTCAAATCCCCACCTTTGATGGGGACCAGGTTTTGCCGTTAAGGCGGCGGCAAGCCCCGCCGGCCAGACCTCGTGGGACCCTCCGACCCCAGCACTTCCAGGGTCTGGGGCCCCCGAGGCAGAAGTTTTCCCACCAGCGCAGCAGCGGTTACCCCGAATCTCCCAAACTCCACCGGGGGGTGAGAGGGGATGGAGAGGAGAGCGGTCCGGCGAATGCCCCAAGGAGGTGGCGATTGTCTGGACGGCATGCCCTCCCCCACCGTCCCCTTCCGAGGGGTCTGGGAACCGGAGGGCGCCCCCCGCCTGGCGCCGCGCAGGGCGCCCGCACCCCAAACCCACCCCGGCGCCCCCCGCCCGGCGCGCCCGCCGCGGTCCCCCGGAGCAGGCGCGGCGGCGTCACCCCGATTTCGGGGCCCCGGGCCTGGCGGCTGCGCGCGGACGGGCCGGGCCCGGGCCCCGGAGCGCGCACGGCGCCGCCGGGAGGCACTTACTCTGCACGGAGCCCGGGAAGCTCTCGCCCTCGCCGGCCGCGTTCATGGCCGCACACGGGGGGTCCCGGCCGGCGATGGGGCGGGGGGCACGGGGCTACATGGTGGAGGGCTTTTCCTTTATTTTTCCACCCCCCCCCGCCTTCCTCCCCCCACTCCGGGGCGGGAGGACGGATGTGCGGCGAGCGCCACTTCCGCTGCCTAGAGGGCGCTCCGCCCGGCGCGGCTGCAGAGCGGCTCCCGGGCGCCGCGCTCGGCCCCGGCCCCCGGCCCCGGATCGCGGGGTCCCCGGGGACCCAGGCGGCGCCCCGCGTCCCGGAGGGGAGGGCGGACCCGGGCGGGAGGGCTGTGCCCATTCCCGCTGCCCTGCAGTCCGGGCCGATGGATGCGTCTGGCCTCCGCGGCCCGGGCGCCTCTGCACCTGCCGCCCTGGGCGCCCGGGCCCCAAGGTGGCGGCCGCGCACCCCCGGGATGGGGGGCCGGGTGGCGGAGAGGCCGCCTCGGGCCGCGGTGCTGGGTGGGCGCTGCGGGGGGCCCGGGAGCCAGCCCGGCGGAGGTCAGCGCGCGGCTAGCGGAGCGCCGGTGGGAACCGGTGAGATAGGGGACCGGGATCACATGGAGAGACTGACACGGGGGGCCGAACTCTGACAGCACCGTCTGCCCCCCGCCGCCCCAGAGGCTTGCTTGCGGACCTTCCGGGCGGGCACAGCGCCCGAGAGGGCTGGTTAGAGCAGTCTGCGGGGCCCGCCCCAGAGTTTCTGACTCAGGAGGGCCGGGGTGGGGCCTGGGAACGAACATTTCTCAATTCCCAGGGGAAGTCCCTGCTTAGAGAGACCATCCCTGGCTTGTCCAGTCTCATACTGTGGCCCTCTTCCCCCCACCCAACCGCCTTGTCTTCCTTCCTCTGCTTTAGCATTTTTTTAAAAAAGACTTTCTTTTTTTTTTTTTAAATATATATATATATATATATATATATATATATATATATATATATATAATTGAATTTTTACAGAGAGGAAAGGAGAGTGAGAAAGAGTTAGAAACATTGATGGGAGAGAAACACGCGATCAGTTGCCTCCTGCACACGCCCTACTGGGGATGTGCCTGCAACCAAGATACATGCCCCCCTGACTGGAACCAAACCTGGGACCCTTGAGTCTGCAGGCTGACGCTCTATCCACTGAGCCAAACCAGTTAGGGCTAGCTTTCTTATTAGTACTCTTTATATCTAACTTTATAGTATCTGGAGTCTGTATATCTATAGCCATCTATCTGTCTGATAGATCATAATTTATTTGTGTATTACACTTCCCCTTCCCCCTGACATTCTATAAGTCCCCTTGAAGGTGGGATTTATTTTCTTTTTTAGAAATCTCTGCTTCACTGATATATCTGTCCCCAGCGCCTTGGCCGAGTGCCTGGCACAGAGCAGGCGCTGGGTAAATAATGTTGTAACTAATGGCATTGCCTCTATGCTTCCTTTAAGGGTGTGTCTCTTCCCCTAGGGCATTGGTCGGCAAACTGCGGCTGGGGAGCCACATTTGGCTCTTTGGCCCCTTGAGTGTGGCTCTTCCACAAAATACCATGGCCTGGGCGAGTCTATTTTGAAGAAGTGGCACTAAAAGAAGTTTAAGTTTAAAAAACTTGGCTCTCAAAAGAAATTTCAGTCGTTGTACTGTTGATATTTGGCTCTGCTGACTAATGAGTTTGCCCACCACTGCCCTAGGGACTCTTTGTTTATAAGTCTTTGCAGTGTGCCAGGCGCTGTGCTAGACCTCGGAGGTGCAGGGGTGATCCAAAAAGAGAGCTTTGCGGTGGCTCGCACTGCTCATCACATCAGCAGGGTTCTTACTTGACAGTGATAAGGTCTCAGAAGATAGAAGACAAGGACGTGCTGGTGGCTGTGGGAATGGTCAAGGAAGGCCTCTCTGAGCAGGTACTACTTGAGTGGGGATGGAGGACAGCAGAGCAAGAGCCCTGAGGCAGGGAGGAGCTAGGTGTGGATTGGCTGTTGTCCTCCAGCCCAGCTTCCTGCCGGCCAGTCCTCTCCTGCTGTGCCCAGGCCCTTACCACAGCCTCCCAGCTGTTGTTCAAACACCAGCTCTCCCTGCCCCTGAAGCCCTCTCTCTGCTTTGCCCTGGTCTTTGCAGGACTAGCTTCTTTCTGCCAGTTGGGGCCAGACGGAATGTCCCTTCCCAGGGAGGCTTTCCTGTCTCTTATGGAAAGCCCCTGCTCCAGTGGGACTCTTTACCAGGCCACCTTCCTTTTTAAAAAAATATATTTTATTGATTTTTTACAGAGAGGAACAGAGAGGGATAGAGAGTTAGAAACATCCATCAGCTGCCTCTTGCACATCCCCTACTGGGAATGTGCCTGCAACCAAAGTACATGCCCTTGACTGGAATCGAACCTGGGACCCTTCAGTCCACAGGCCGACACTCTATCCACTGAGCCAAACCGGTTTCGGCCGGCCACCTTCCTTATACCTGTCCCTAGGGAACACGACTAAAAATGTGTGCTGCAGAGGACAATATTTGTTTCTCATTGCATATATATATATATATATATATATATATATATATATATATACTAGAAGCCCAGGGCACGTAATCGTGCACATTGAAAGGAAATTAATTAGAAGAAATATTTTAGGGTCTGGGGAGGGACCAAGGGAGGGCTCTAGGACATGTCCAGCCCAGTTCCCATTGGCCAGACCCCAGCAGCAAGCTAACCTACTGGTTGGAGTGTCTACCCCCTGGTGGTCAGTGTGTGTCATAGTGACTGATGGAACAGTCGGACACTTAGCATATTAGGCTTTCATATATATCGAAATGTGAGTGTGTGTGTGTGTTGTACTCATGTATTTTATAAAATTATGACTAAAACTTACATGCTGTTTTTAAATCTTCTTTGGGGATATATATTATGACCATTCAGTAGGTAAGTTGTATGTAGTCCAGGTTGCTAATTTCTTTTCTTTTTCTTCTTCTTCTTCTTTTTTTTTTTTTTTTTGCATAAGCCTGAATATCCATTTGCTAGGTGGTTGCCCTTGTGCTCTATGTATAAGAATTTACTAAAAATTTCCAGCTGGCTAACTTTTCTTTTTTATACTATTGATTCCAGAGAAGAAAGCAGAGAGAGAGAGATGTAGAAACACCATTGGTGAGAGCGATTCATTGATAGGCTGCCTCCCGCACGCCCCACACTGGGGATCGAGCCCACAACCCAGGCATGTACCATCAAACTGTGACCTCCTGGTTCATAGGTTGACGCTCAGCCACTGAGCCATGCTGGCCGGGCCGCTAACTTCTTTATGGAGATGTCAACTAGATTGCCTACTTCTGAGCTTCACAAGAAATGCATATTTATCTTGTGTCAGGTTCTGTTATTTGTGTGTGTTGTTTCTTTCACATGCAGCTGAATAAAGCCTAATCAAATGCAACACGATGCATACTGTTTCATTACAGCTTTGATTCTGAAGCGTTTTCACAGTTTGGTTGGTGGGTTAGGAGGTCCTGTGTAGAAGCTTGTGGAGACTGCTTCGGAGGGTCTGCTGTGAAGTCTGGTACACGTGACAAGCTCCCCGGGTGAACCTGGGCACTTGATACTTGCAAACCTCCGCTTCCCACTCTTGTCATGGTTGCATAATATTTCATTCTAAGGTTGCATTCATTTTGGGTGCTATTGGGTGCCAGTGGTTTTTGGGGTGTAGGTTACATATCTGCAGTGGCTTTGTTATCGGTCGGTGTGAGCACGTGTCCACGCCAGCCATTCCGAGCAGAGCTGCAGGATCCGATGTTCCAACACCAGAGGGAAGGGCGTTTTCCTCCTCCCCACCTTCAGATCGCTCCTCCAATGCAGATTCCTTCCAGACTGACTTGCTCAGGGAGGATGACATTTCTTACAAAGCTAACAGCCTTTGTTTGACTAGAATGTGCATGGCTTATTCTGTTCTCCAGTTTTTTACCTCTTCCCATTTAATAGATGAAATACAATTTAGAAATGGCAACCTTCCTCTGAGGTTCAGACATATGGGCAATCCTACCCCATGTTTGAAATCTAGAATGTAAAATAAATTTAAATCTGTTGCCAATGCTTAAAAGATGATAGATCTCTCATAAAGTTTTTTTTTTTTTTTTTTTTTTTTTAAGTGTAAAGATCTGGCAAATCTTGAGCATGGATTATCCTATAGTGACACGTGGCTGTGTGGAGTCTGGTCTCTCCTGTTTTCCCCCTCCTGCCTACACTTCTTCTTTAAATATACTTTTATTGATCTCAGAGAGGAAGAGAGAGAGAGAGAGAGAGAGAGAGAGAGAGAGAGAGAGAGAGAGAGAGAGAGAGAGAGAGAGAGAAGAGAGCATAAATGATGAGAGAGAATCACCGATTTGCTGCATCATGCACGCCCCTTACTAGGGATCAAGCCGGAAACCCGGGCACGTGCCCTTGACTAGAACCGAATCCCTGACCCTTCACTCCGCAGTCAGACACTCTATCCACTGAGCTATACCAGCCAGGGCCTCCATACACTTCTGACATAAGTCTGAATATCCGTTTGCTAGGTCACTGCCCTTGTGCTCCATGTATTTGAATTTATTCAAAATTTCCCACGTGCTTCTAATAGAAGACTGGAGTTATCCTTGCCTATGGTTTAAACTTTTCTTTCAACTGAAAATCTCTACCAAGGAATTACCGGCATCACATGTGCAATGTCGTGTAAATGCCTGAAAAGCAGAGAGGTGATGCTTCCCACTATTTTAAGGATGCAGAACCTGAGTGTCACAAGCATTAAATAAATTCCCTCCCGTCAAAAGGCCAGGGAGGACTAGCTCAGTGAAGCATCTTTGAGGACAAGTAGCAGAAACGGTAGAACAGAGATTGGCCTGGCGTTCTAAAAACTCAACCTGTTAGAATTATTTCCCTGCCTAAGTAATTCCTGGAAGGAGATTTCCAGACACTTCCTTAAATAATTAAGAGAATATACAGTTTTTCTTCTGGTAATATTAATCTGAAGAGTAATGAGATCACAGTCATTGGATTAACTGTCATATGTTCTGTGAGCAGAGATATCCTTCTCTTAACAAAATAGTTCATAATTGCAGGTGATCAAAATTTGATCCACAGCAAACATAACAGGTGTAGTTTTCTATAGCAATCATGCATAGTCCACTAAAATCTAAGTTCTCAGAACAGGAGCTTTTATTTCCTTGTGTTATACATCAGCACTGTGACATGCCCGGATGGATGCATGCATGTATATGTGGATGGATGGATAGATGTCTGCATGGATAGATGGATGGATGGGTGGACAGATAGATGGTATCAAGGTTCCTTTGGAAGATCACTATTAAAGCAAACCTTTGACTTTTTACAGAAAAGCATGTTTCCCTTTTTAGCAAACATGCGGAGAGTGTGATATGACAGAATCTAGAAAAATTATAGATCCCATTTAAATTGGTAACTGGTGTTCAAATATTTTTATTGTATGCTTTTATTTATTATAATAAATATCCCTTCCCAGCTTGGGCAAGCCCCCTCTGCCCCAGTGTCTGTGTCCATTGGTTTTGCTAATATGCATGAATGTAAGTCCTTTGGTTACTCTCGAACTCCCCCCCCCCATACCATTTGTCTCTAGATCGATCTATTCATCAAATTATGTTGATCATTATATCCCACATATGTGTGAGATCATGTGATATTTAACTTTCTCTGATTGACTTATTCGCTTAGCATAATGCTCTCCAGTTCCATCGATGCTGTTGCAAATGGTAAGAGTTCCTTTTTTTTTTTTTTTTAAACCACAGTGTAGTATTCCATTGTGTAGATGTACCACAGTTTTCTAATCCCCTCATCTGCTAATGGGCACTTAGGCTGTTTCCAAATCTTAGCCATGGTGAATTGTGCTGCTGTGAACATAGGGGTGCATATATCCTTTCTAATCCATTTTTCTACTTTCTTAGAATATAGTCCTAAGAAGTAGGATTACTGGGTCAAATGGGAGTTCCATTTTTAATTTTTGAGGAAACTCCACACTGTTCTCCACCATGGCTGCACCAGTCTGCATTTTCACCAGAGTGCACGAGGGTTCCTTTTTCTTACGCCTTCCTTATTTTTCTAGACAAAGATGGGCTAATTCAGGGCTTTGCAGTCTCAAAAGCACTTGTTTCAACAAATTCAAAAATTCTCAGAAGTACTTCAGAAAAGCGTGGCCCAAGATTTCAGCTGTAAATTGAACGAAGCTGGTGGGAGGGCTGTGAGGCCGCTGCCCTCAGACCCATTCCTCGCTCCCGGGCTCAGCACCGCACATGGCAGTTCCTGTGTGTGTGTCCAGGAGTCTGGGGCTTCTGGCTTCCTGTTGGGCTTGGCTAATGGGTGGAAGGGAGAAGCCAGAGTATTTCTTGCCCTCCCTCCCTGTTTTGGCGACAGTGGCTGCAACCAACCCCTCTATGGCCCAGGTCCCAGAGGGGTGGCCTTTGGCCTCAGGCTCTGCCATGTGGCTCTGGTTCCTCAGCTGTGAAAAGCCACCTCCTCTCTTGTTTCCCAGCCTCCTCCCTGGGTGGAAGCGGTAGAGCGTCCTGCTGTTAATCTCTCGGCTGCCTAACTTTCCCATGTGGCTTTCCAGCTCTTCCACCACCTGTGCATCCTCTTCCTGCGCTAAATGCACCTAAGCCCTCAGGGCTGCCTCTCTGTCCTGGTTGGGCCCTGGCTGACGGCTGGAGGAAGGTTTGTGGAGCTTCTGAGGTGTGCCCTGCTTTTCTGGACGCTGCAGGTGGTTCTTACCCGGAGAGTGCCTGAGCGTCTCCCCAGAGAACATGCTGAAGACACACCCAGCTGCTGGGACAGAACGGTGGCAGGGCGTGTAGTCCAGGCACGCAGCATAGAGACACGCCTGGGTGACTCCAGCGGGCACTCCTGACTTCCTCCCTGGAAACTGAGCTGAAATCTTGGGAAGGGATGAGGGAAAAATTTGTCCCAAAACGGACCCATCAGCCATATTTACCAACTGCCTGCAATCCTGACATAAACAGACAAGCTAAGGAAGAATCGTGTGAAAGTTAACGTAAGTGCTGAGACCCTCTGTAACAGGACGTGAGCAGACTCAGCCTGTTGGGCATTGAGTGGCGATTGCACAACCGATTATTTGATGAGAGCTGGCTCCGAGTCTTGCCTGGCACCTGACTGAGGGTGGCACACCTGTGCTTTAACAGTATGTTCACTTGAGATAATTCACACAGGCAAGCATACACAGGCCTGATTCTTTTCACACTTATGTAATTAGCGCAGGAACATGAAAGTACTGCCTAAAAAAGGGTACATGGCGAAAAGTGGGTGCCTCTTCCACCTTCCCTGGCCCCCAGTTTCCTTTCCAGAAAGCAGTAACTATTACCAATTTCTTGTCCACCCCCCCACTCCCCAATTATACTATAATGCAAACAACCTTTTACATTCTGCTTTTTTTTTTTTTTTGGCATAACAATGTATCATGGGAAATATTGCTTATATGTGGGTCTAGATTTGCATCATTGCTTTAGGAGGAGTTCAGTTTCCCATTGTGTACGTACGTATACTGAAAATGGCTTCAACCCTCCCTATTAACGGACCTTCGGTTTGTTTCCAGTTCTTTTATTACCACGAACAGGCACCGAATATCTATACCTATATCTGTACACGAGAGAGAGTGTCTGTAGAATAATGTCCTAAAATAGAATCACCAGGTCAAAGAGTGCACGCATGGAAAATGTTGAGGTGTGCCAGGGGGTTGTGCCACTGAGAACTCCGGGCTAGCCTGTCAGCGCACCTGTTTCCTGCAGCCTCGCTCCCAGGTACTATCACGTTTCTCATCGGCGGGTGAAAAAATGCTCTGTGGTAGATCTAATTTGCATTTTTCTAAACCGACGCAAGGCTTGAATTTAAGCAAAGAAAAGCAAACTCTCCCCGTCCATTCCCAACAAAACAATGCAAGGCAGTCACAGCCTGTACAGATACCGACTCCAAAGAGGTTCAAGTATGGCACATGGTTAGGAAAGGAGACAGTTTCAAAGTTGGAAAGCCCAAGAGCTAATCTGAAAGTACAAGTGAACTTGCCGGGGGCCCTCAGAGAGTTAAAAGTCAGGACGAATACTGCGAATTTTCAGATGGCTTTAATAAGATAAAAATCAAAGCAGATATTGGCTGAGCTGTTAAACACTCTCAGTGACACTGGCGGTTTGAAAGCCGCTGATCTAGTTCTCACGTTACAGAAGAGGAAACGGAGGAGGCCCTTCCCTTATTGTGGGAATCCAAAGCTACTGGTGGAAGTTAAAAAAAAAAAAAAAAATTTCAACCTTTTTGGAATATATTTTTACACCCTTTCATTCTGGGATAGTTTAAGAGTCACCAAAAAGGTACAAAAATTCTCCAGAGCCTTCTCACCCAGCTCCCCATAATAATAGCGTCAGGTTAATTTTGAATTGCAAAAACTTTCAAAAGCTCTTTACCCATCCAAATTCATAGAAAATGCAGAAGGTAGCCACGTGATGATTGTACTGATAACCCAGACGTTTCATTAAAATGTTCTGGAGCTCAACCCATGTGGCTCTGGGCGGTTACAGTTTGATTCCTGGTCCAGGGCACGTGCCTGGGTTATGGGTTTGATTCCCCGTGTGGAGTGAGCGGAGGAAGCCACTCAGCGTGGCGGGCTGGCATGGCCATGACATCCTCAGCCCCAGGGCACCTTATGTGCTGAACCAGCTCAGCCAGGTTCGGTGACCCTGAGGGGGCGGTGAAGGATTGAGAAAAGACAGACAAGAGAAGGAAGCTGGGTCTGGGTGGGACACTGTCCTCTCCGATGGAGAGCTAGCGACAGCGCCACGGGCTACAAGCCGTGTTTATTTTATAGCCAGATGCCACGAGGCAAAGTAAGGGCGTGGTCAGAAGTTTACAGTATTCTTGTGGGTTTCGATCCTACTCAATGACATGCACCTGAACTCTATCAAGCCCACATCACTCAGACACGTGGGGCCAGGTGTTCAGACCATAGGCTTAAGCTTACAACTACAGCTGTTGGCTATCATTGTGCTGGGAGGGTTCTGCCCTCCAAGCTGGGACTTGCACGTGGCCATGAGAGGATTGTGCTCTCTCGTTAGGCTGAGGCTTGAACCTGTCCAAACGCTGTAGCCACTCTCCACAAAATGACTCTCATCATTAATGCCTCTCTCTCTCTCTCTCTCTCTCTCTCTCTCTCTCTCTCTCCGCCTCCCCTCTCCCCCTCCCTCTCTCCCTCCCTCCCTTTACCTCTGAAATCAATAAAAATATATATTTTAAAATGTCCTGGGAAGCTGTTAGGGTCACACTTTCCACTGAAATTAGTATTCCCCAAAATACGAAGGTTCAAAATCCTAGAAACTATCTTCTAGAACCCCTTGGGATTTTCTAAATGTTGAGAGCCATAAAGGTTTTTTTTGTTATTCTAATGAAGTAATTTTTGGAAAGACCCTAGGGCAGTGCAGTGATCGGCAAACTGCAGCTCAGGAGCCACATGCAGCTCTCGAGCCAAAGTTTGCCCTTCTGTTGACTAGTGAGTTTGCCGACCACTGGGATAGGGGCTTAATCACAAGGAACAACATCAGCCTGTAATTATTGGAATTAAGAGTCTAGGTCAATGGTCGGCAAACTCATTAGTCAACAGAGCGGCAGACTGCATGTGGCTTGTGAGCCGTAGTTTGCCGACCGCGTCCCTAGGGACTCTAGGGATGGGGGCTGGTTGCCTGGGGAGACAACCCCATTGACTTCCTTCCCTCCAATCCCTCCCATTCCCCACCCCCTGCTCCTGTTGGGGTGTAAGGGAAGAAGGGCTGACTATTGAGTTCAGTCTTCAATGACCAGTGATTTAATGAACCAAACCTCCACAAAAGCCCGGGGGAGGGTGGGCTTCGGAGAGCCTCCGGGTTGCTGATCCAGTGGAGATGTGTGGAGAACAAGAAACTCAGGCCTTCCCACAGGCCTTGCCCTAGGCATCCCTGCCCTCTGGCTGTTCCTGGGTTGTACCCTATTATAATAAACTAGAGGCCAGATGCATGGCATTTGTGCATGGGAGGGGAGAAGGGAAGAGGGGTCCCTCAGCCCGGCCTGTACTCTCTCACAAACGGGACCCCTTGGAAAATGTCCAACTGCCATTGTAGGCCCAATCCCGGCAGTCAGACATCCCTCTTGCAATCCAGGACTGCTGGCTCCTAACCCCTGGCCTTCCTATCTGCCTGATCGCCCCTAACCACTTGCCTGCCTGCCTCATCACTCCTAACTACCTCTGCCTCAGCCCCCCGCCCCCCGCACCCAGGACCCAGGCTTCCCTCCCTCTGGCTGACCACAGGCATCTGGGGCCCTGGGCAGCTCCCCCTGGGCCCTGGCTTTGTCAGGAAGTACATCTGGAATGATATCTGGTCTATCTTGTCTAGTTAGCATATTATCCTCTTATGAGTATAGACTAGAAGCCCGGTACATGAAAATCATGCACTCAAAGGGTCCCTCAGCCCAGCCTGCACCTTCTCACAATCTAGTAGACCTTGGGGGATGTCCGGCAGACAGCTTAGGCCCTGCAGGGAGTGGGCCTAAGCCATCAGTCGGACATCCTTAGTGCTGCCTCAGAGGTGAAACAGGTTGCCACTACCACCTCTGTACTGGCCAGCCATTAGCCCACTTCTGGCTGAGTGGCGCTTCCCCTGTGGGAGCGCATTGACCACCAGGGGGCAGCTCCTGCATTGAGTGTTTACCTCCTGGTGGTCAGTGCACATCATAGTAACCAGTTGTTCTGCCATTCAGTTGATTTGCATATTAGCCTTTTATTACATAGGACTAAAGGCCCAATCTATGAATTCTGCATGGGTGGGGTCTGGCCAGCCAGGCCCCAATTGGGGCAAATTGGGGTTGGGCCTGTTGAGAGGAGGAGATGGCAGGAGGTTGGCTGGCTGGCCCAATCAAGGTTAGATCAGGGCCAGGCTGGCTGGGGGAAGGGTGATTGGCCAGCTGGCCCCACCCTATCAGGTGGGGGATGCAGATCAGGGGCCAGTGGCCTGGGGGAGGGGCCATGGGTTGTTGGCTGCCCAGCCCTGTCCCTGATAGGGTGGGGGAGCCCATGGGGGGGGGAGGGGATTCAGGAGATTGGCGGGCCAGCCCTGCCTCCTACTTGGGTGGAGGGGTGATCAGGGGTGGGGCTGGAAGGGGGGGGGGCGCTGAGGCTGATCAGGGTGTTGGGGGCCCATCAGGGGCATGGCCAACCAGGAGGAGGGGCTGCAGAAGGTTGGCTGGCCAGCCCTGCTCCCTATTGGGGTGGGGGGTGTGATCAGGGGTGGGCAGCTGGAGGGAGGGGCTTTGGGCCTATTGTGATGGGGCAGACTGATTGAGTGTGGGGCTGGCCAGGAAGGAAGGGAAGGGACATTTAACTGAAGGCCAGCTCTTGTTTGAGGTGGGAGAATCCAAACAGGGGCTGGCTGGGAGGTGGAAGGGGACTTGAGGTTGGCTGGCCGGCCCCACCCCCTGATTGGCCAGTTCGCTGGCCACAGTGGGCATCATAGAGACCAGTCATTATGGTTGTTATGGTCACTGGCTATATATATATATATATATATATATATATATATATATATATATGTGTGTGTGTGTGTGTGTGTGTGCGCGCGCGTGTGTGTGTGTATTGGTAATCTAGAAAGTAGGATGTTTCTCTGGGCTCTGTGAGACACTCTATCAAATTAATCAGACCCAGTGAGGGGTAATGGAACCTCTGGTCAGCGGCTATCGTCAGAACCACAGGTAATACCCTGGGCCTGCTATGGGCTTCAGAAGTTGGGGCGGGGAGGATAGTCTTGTAGGACTGAGCCCTTGGCATGTGGGATCTGCTGCTCTTTGCAGGCAGCGTTAGAGCTGTGCAGAGTGGGACACCCAGCTGGTGTTGGGGAAATGTGAGGTGTTGGGAAAACACACACATCAGAACATGGGACTAAGCCCTGATCTGTATGACACACAGAGGATCTGCAGCTTTTGAGAAAGATGTCCCACCCCCCAATGAAAGAGGCATGTTGCCGAAACCGGTTTGGCTCAGTGGATAGAGCATCAGCCTGCCAACTGAAAGGTCCCAGGTTCGATTACAGTCAAGGGCATGTACCTTGGTTGCGGGCACATCCCCAGTATGGGGTGTGCAAGAGGCAGCTGGTCGATGATTTTCTCTCATCGATGTTTCTAACTCTCTATCCTGCTCTCTTCCTCTCTGTAAAAAAAAATCAATAAAATACATTAACAAAAAAAAAAAAGGAAAAAGAAAGAGGCATGTAAAAAGGAAGCCTGTCCCCACTCCATTCCAGCATCATCCTCAATGCTGTGGGCACTGAAAGCAATGTATGACTCTAGCTTCACTGTCAGGGATGGCTCACTCCTTTTCTCTTGGCCCTGATTTAGAAAGAAACATTTTTTTTTCATGTTAACATTTTAAATTTCGTTTTTATTTGTGTCTACGTTATACAGGCACATAGCTTCCAGGGTTAAATGATTCTACAAGGGCAGTGTCTTCTCCCCGCTATTCCCTGGGCCCCAGAGGAATTGTGTTTAGACAAACCGTCCATGTTTACGTTGTGTAAGTCCTATGCAGCTGAGCCGCAGCATATTCTGGTTAGTTTTCCTAATCTGCACAACTCTGTGTTTTCATGAGAGTCTAAAAGAATCTCCTTTTCTGTCTGCTTCCTTTCCTGTGTCCTCATTCCTCCGATGAGTCACCATGAGTTGCCGGAATTTCTTCTCAATGCGTCCAAACACATGATGGTTCTGTGGGCTCCATCTTTTGAAGAAGACTCTTCAAGCTGGACTGGGGAGTTCAGCAGTTATTGTCTTGGGTCTTGACCATCATCCTGGGATTTCTCATGTTTCTTCTCCGGACAGAACCCCTGGCTTTGCAAATCTTTTACCTTCCCCTGCTTGGTTTAGAGCTTTTCTTTCGTTATTCTCTAGTCCCCTGATAAAGGACAAGGGGGTGCATGGTAATAGTGAACATGTATATCCTCATACTTTATTGATGGCTTGTGTGTAACGTTCTAGGTTTGGTAGAATATTACACTGAGCCGTGGGGAGGAATGAACTACTGATACATGTAAAAACTTGAATGAATATTTAAGACATTATGTTGAGAAGCCAGTCTCCAAAGGTTGCATACCGTCTGATGGTTCCATCTATGTGACATTCTTTAAAGGGCAGCACAGTGGTGATGGAGAACTGACCTGTGGTCTCCAGTGTTAAGGGGGAGAGGAGGAGTTGACTACAAAGGGCAGCTCAATGGGATATTGGGACGATGGAAATGTTCTGTATGCTGACTGTGATGATGGTCACCTGAATCTGTACATGAGTTAAAATTCACAGAACTGTACACTGACAGAAAAAAACCCTCACTATATTATAAAAGGAAAACACTCTCAGTTAAAATGATAGTTGATTTGGGGGACATCTGTAATAGTGTCAACCATCCTATCAATAAAAGAGTAATATGCAAATTGACCATCACTCCAACACACAAGATGGCTGCCTCCATGTGGTTAAAGATCCTGCCCCCATGTGGGCACAAGATGGCCACCACAAGATGGCCAGCAGGGAAGGGCAGTTGGGAGGGACTAGACCTGCAAGGGAGGGAAGTTGTGGATGATCAGGCCAGCAGGGGAGGGCAGTTAGGGGTGACCAATCCTGCAAGGGAGGGCAGTTGGGGGCAATCAAGCCTGCAAGGGAGAGCAGTTAGGGGTGACCAGGCCTACAGGGGAGGGCAGTTAGGGGCAAACAGGCTGACAGGGGAGCAGTTAGGCATTAATCAGGCTGGCATGGGAGTGGTTAGGGGGTGATCAGGCTAGTAGGCAGAAGCGATTAGGGGCAATCAGGAAGGCAGGCAGGCAAGCAGTTGGGAGCCAGCAGTCCTGAATTGTGAGAGGGATGTCTGACTACCCAGGATCTGGCCTAAATGTGCAGTCAGACATCCTTTGAGAGGTCCTAGATTGGAGAGGGTGTAGGCTGGGCTGAGGGACACAGCCCCTCACGAATTTTGTGCACTGGGCCTCTAGTAAAAAAATAAAATCAGCCGAAACCAGTTTGGCTCAGTGGTAGAGCGTCAGTCTGTGGACTGAAGGGTCCCAGGTTCGATTCCAGTCAAGGGCATGTGCATTGGTTGCGGGCACATCCCCGGTAGGGGGTGTGCTAGAGGCAGCTGGTCGATGTTTCTATCTTTCTATCTCTCTCCCTTCCTCTATGTAAAAAATCAATAAAATATATTTAAAAAAATAAAAAAATAAAAATCAATGAAAACATATTCCCTAAAAAAATAAAAAAACATACTTGACTATTGTTATTCACAGTCCTGTTCTGTAGTCACATGACTGCTGGGTGAGGGAACACTGAGCCCCTCCTGCAGGAAAGCCAGGGCCAGGTTCCTTCCAGCTGCTCTCATGACATTTCCACCAACTATCAGGGCAGCACCTTATTTTGTGTGTGCTTCTATTTAAAGACCCTTATTTAATACATATTGCCGATACGTTAGTGTTGAACTCTGCCAACAGCGCTGTTACTTATGCCTAACAGACCAGTGCTCCCTGTAAGCTCAGCCCAGCCTCTGGCTCTTAGGAGCACTAGATGGCAGGCACTTCAGCGCTGTGTGTGGGGACCATATTAAACAATTGGAAACCACTAACAAAAATCAGAAAAAAAATGCGGAGAATGCAGCACTAATTAGACAATGAGGCGGACACTTGCTTCACAGCTGAGAGCTGAAAGGGCGTGGTCTCCTTGGTGGCCCTCAGCTGGGAATGTGTGTTGCTCACATTTCCTGCCCCTCTGCACCTGGCCCCGAACAATCATTGATTTCAGTGTTAAAAGTAAATGTTGGCGAGCAGATAAGTCACAAATACTGAGCTTGTGAGTGCAGAACCCACTGTAACGGTCCCTCAGAGATCTGAAGGCGTTATTCCATTGTCCTTGAAGTGCCAATGTTACTGAGGATACAAATCCAATGCTGCTTTGATTGTAGTACTGTTAGAAACTTTGTGGGTTTTTTTTTTTTTAACTGCTTTTAGCTACTTTCCTTTAGTCCTTTAGTAGCCTAAAATGTTTTTAAAAAATGTTTATATTGATGAGAGAGAGAGAGAGGGAGAAAGAGAGTGAGAAACATCTATCATCTACCTCCTGCACGCCCCCTACTGGGGATTGAGCCTTAAACCCCGGCATGTGCTCCTGCCTGGGAATTAAACCTGTGACTTTTTTGGTGTACAGGATGACCCTCAATCAACTGAGCCACACCGGCCAGGCTACCTAAAATTTAATGGTAATAGTTATTGTTTGGGTCTGTTTCCACCCACTGTATGGGATGCTCAGAGGATTCCTGTCATCTCATCACTGATGTCCTCTGATATGAGTCCTGGGACGTTTGAATGATTTTTTTTTTTCTTCCTCTGTTTTCTCTGTTTTCTTCTGAGAACTCCTGGTGTTTGGGATGGGAACTGTCCTCTCCTTTTCCTATTATCATTCCCTTCAATTCCATGTCTTGGTCTTTTTGCTCTACTTTCTGGGATATTTCTTCAAAAGCAGCTTTCAAGCTTTCTACTTAGTTTCATATTCCTGCTCTCATATTTGTAACTCCCTAGAACTCTTTGCTCTTATCTGACTTTTTAAAAATGGCACCTTTTTCACCTGTGGGCACATTACACTGAGTGGCCAGATTATTATGATCTCTGAACCCTAATAATCTGGCCACTCAGTGTAGACTGACCACAGAGTTGGGATTTTAAAATAAGGTTTTTCCATGTATAAGAACTGCATTGTGGGTAGTTAGAAAGAAGCAGAGGACTTACTAGCCAGAGGCTTGGGGCTACTACCTCCTGGTCACTTGACATATCAAGATTTACTAGCTTTCCCTTCTATATAAGTACACTGAGTGGCCAGATTATTTTGCATTCAGAGATCATAATAATCTGGCCACTCGGTGTATTTCCTCTTGTCTGACCACGTCAGTGCTTTGGGGAGGGATCCCCCCGCCCCCCATCCTGCACAGCTTTGGTTTCCTCCCTGTAGCCTGCCCCTTTTCCATTCGGTTGTCTGGTCTTTGTCTTCTCGGTTTCCTCAAAGGTCTTGTGCCCTTGGTTCTCCAATCTTGCTCTAGAAAGAGGCACAGAAGACCTGATTGGCAGCTCAAAGAGCATGGGGTGGGGGTGGGTGACTTGAGAAACTTGAGCATCTGGGCTGAGCATCTGGGTGTAGCTTCCTACACCCACTCGCCAGTATACTTAGGTTTCTTTTTTCTATGCTGGGCAAATTTTCTAGCATATTCTTGCCCACTTACCTGCCTAAAGGGTATTAGCCTTCTTGCTGGTGGTCTTGGAAAGTGTGTGTGTGCCGGGGAGGAAGGTCAGGGCGGTGTCAGCAACCAGTATGTACCCCTTTCCCCTGTCCCCTCTGATTCTGGTTTAGTCTCTGTGCCTGAAGCCCCCTGTCCAGGAACCATCTCTAAAAACCTCTCAAATGACCACAGACGTGTGCCTCAAGGCAGGAAGTGGCTTGTTACCTGATGGTTCAAGAGGTCTCATGTCCCCAAACCCAGGCTGCTTCCTTCTGGAGCCAGGCTGGCTTCCTAGTCCCAGCTGCCCTCCAAGGTGCCCACATCCTGGCTCAGGCAATCACGGACTCCTTACCTTCCACGGCAAAAGGACTTTGCAGATGTGATACGTGAAAGATCGTGAGATGGGGAGCTTTCCCCTGATGGTCTGGATGGGTCCCATGTCATCACCAGGGCCTCATTAAAGGGAGGAAGGAGGATCAGAGTCAGAGGAGGTAAGAAGTGGTGAGGGGGAGAGACAGAGATGGAAGATGGAGGAAGAGGGCCAGGAGCCAAGACATGCAGGCAGCCTGCAGGAGCTGGAGGTGGGTCTCCCCAGAGCCTCCAGGAGGAACGCAGCCCTGCCATTGGCTTCACTCTAGGACTTCTCCCCTCGAGACCCAGAGGGTCATAACCAACTACATTCATGGCAATTTGTTACAGCAGCAGTAGAAAACTAATATACCTCTTTGCACATCCACTTCAAGATTCCCGGTCTGTGACTGTGTCTGTTCTCTGACTTCTCCTTTGACCTGGCTGTGATACCTCCACATGCAACCAGACCTTGAATTTAGCCCAGTGAGACTGCGTATGGACTTCGGACCTCCAGGGATGTAAGATGATAAATTTGTTCCCAGCCATTCAGTTTGGGGACACTTTTGGTACAAGCAGCAAGAGGAAAGTTCCTCTCCTTGGGGACACAAAGAACATCTTAGTCCTTGTGCCGGAGACGAAAAGGTTGGTGTGGAGATGAGCTTGAGTAGCTCACTAACTTAATAAATAACTCAACATGAAGCCCGCAGCCTGAATTAAAAAGTAAGCTTTCATTGTATCGGGATCACTTATATGGATTTTGAAATGTATTCAAGTCCCCAAACTCCTATTAATGTAACAGAAATTCAAGCGAGAGTGTGAGCAACATGGATCTTGTTGGGTCAGCAGTCCTGTCTGGCCGTGGACATGAAAGACTCCAGCCTCCCGCAGTCACCGGAAACCAAGCCGGTGTTAATGAGGCCACGGCCCGGAGGTGTCACAGGCAGGGGAAGCTCTGCAGCCGGAGCCACAGGCTTTAATCTCTCCTCCTGCATTCCAAATGCGACCTGATGGTTGAAACATCACAACGGACTTCCTTTTTGATTTTTACCAGAGATTTCACCACTCGCTTCATTGCTTTGTTGGCAGATGGGTGACATATTTTTTTCCCCCCGAAAAACTTATTCAGCACTTCAAGGTGTCATTACTCTTTAGTCCTGTGTCTAGCATATTTGGCTCAAGTTTTTTTTTTTTTTTTTTTTTTTTTTTTTTTTTTTTTTAAAGAGTGGTGAGGCGGGGGAAGAGGGAATAGTTTGGGTCTGCGTACTTGGCTGAACAGGAGCAGAGTGAAATGGAACAGAAGAAAGGAATAGAATTGAACAAGGAGATTCCAAGCTCATTCTTGGCATGCATCCCACTTATTTATTTTTTATTTAAAATATATTTTATTGATTTTTTTTACAGAGAGGAAGAGAAAGGGATAGAAAGTTAGAAACATTGATGAGAGAGAATTGTCAATCAGCTGCCTCTTGTACACTCCCCACTGGGGATGTGCCCGCAACCAAGGTACATGGCCTTGACCGGAATCGAACCTGGTACCCCTTAGTCCACAGGCCGACGCTCTACCCACTGAGCCAAACCGGTTTCGGCTCACCTATTTATTTTTAATGGCCTCCTACCTGGGAAATAGCTCAAGAGACACAGGAAGAATTTGGTGTAGGGCCCGGCTTTTGCTGTGGATACACCAAAAATGACATGTTACAGGTCTAGACCCTGATTATGAATGTGACTTTATTTAGAAATAGAGTGATTGCAGATATAATTAAGATGGGATCATACAGGTGTAGGGTGCACCCTGAATCCAGTATGTCTGGTGTCCTTGGAAGAGGAGGAGAGAGACAGACATGCCCACAAGGAGAAGGCCCTGGGAAGACAGGCAGAGATGGGCCACCAGCCAAGGAACACCGAGGATGGTCAGCAGCCCCAGTGGCTAAGCAAAGGCCGGGGCAGGTCCCCTCTCATGGAGCTTCAGCGAGAACGTGGCCCTGCTGACAGCTTGGTCTGGGGCTTCCAGCTCCAGAACTACGGGAGAATACGTCCTCTTGTTTGAAGTCACCCGGTTTGTGGTACTTCGTTACAGCAGCTTCGGGGAACTGGATACATGTGCCATTGAGCCCTTGAAATGCGCTTAGTCCAAACGGAAATGTGCTATTTGAAATGGACACCAGATTTGAAGACTCAGTACCAAAAAGAGGGGTAAAAAAAAGAACATGAAAGATCTATGTAGTCGTTCTTAATATTGATTAGATGTTGAAATGGTATATTGGACTATAATGGGTTAAACAAAATGTATAGTCAAAACTATTTCACCTTGCCGAAACTGGTTTGGCTCAGTGGATAGAGCGTCAGCCTGTGGACTGAAGAGTCCCGGGTTCGATTCCGGTCAAGGGCATGTACCTTGGTTGCGGGCACATCCCCGGTGGGTGGGGGTGCAAGAGGCAGCTGATCAGTGATTGTCTCTCACTGATGTTTCTAATTCTCTATCCCTCTCTCTTCCTCTCTGTAAAAAATCAATAAAATACATAAAAAACCCCCACTATTTCACCTTTTATTTTTGTAAAACAGAGGCATTAAAGTATGTCTTTTGGGCAGACCTGGTTTAGACCCCTGCACTCTTAGTCACCGGTTAAGGCCTTTCTAGCTCCCCCTGGAGCAGAAGTGGCTTTGGGAACGTGGGACGAAGGAAGAGCCCAAGTGGTTGGCTGGGGAGCAGGAGCCCTGGGGATCCGTGTGCAGCAGAGGGAGAGGGTTGTATAGGGCCATGGAGCGGCATCTGCTCCAGCCATGTGATACTTGTCCTGTGACCGTGTTACATGTCTGCTCACATGGGCTTCTTTTGAAAGAGAATTTCACCAGAAGCAATAATATTGTGGCATCTCGTGCTTGGAATGCTAGTAATAGTTGTTTCTGAGACACATTAAGATAAACACTACTGTTAAAATAGAACCATATCCCTCTCTTGTCCCACCAATGGTGCCTCATTTGGAACATTCTGGCAAAAACCACTGTTTGTTAATTTTCAGCGAAGGAATTCCGTTGAGAGAATAGTCAGTCATCCTCTGGTAAGCAGAATTATAACATTCCTCCTCTGATTTTATGAAGCCCTTTGAATTCTTCCAATGTGTTACTTTGACACTTAATGCAATGTTTATGCAACAATCACAAAAATTAATTGTCTTCCTTCTTGAAACTATTTAAAACCCCCGTCCTTGGCCTGCCTTATTGACATGTGAACATTAAAGTATGACTTCGGTGACAATAATAATTTTACAACAATGAATAAGTGTCAAATTAATTATGGTAAAACAGTAATTTGTCTGCTTCCTTTCTAGTATGTATAATTATTAATTTTTGGGGAAGTGTGCAGAAAATATTAAGCATACTGTCAGAGTGGAGGTTCAACCTCTGAACTGATGTTTACTTTTTCTTCTGAAATGTATTGTTCGGGAGTTTCCTTTTTGTCAGGATCTGTTACTTGGTACTCAATAAGTTTTAGGGAAATTCCAGAAATGTCTTAGATTTCCAACCAGTGGTTAGGAGGTGTCAATGGCAATATTACCAGAACATTTTGTTCATGCAAACTTTTTTTTTTTTTTTTTTTTTTTTTTTTTGCTGGGGGTTGTGGGTGGGAGCACATGATTCATTTCATCCTTTAAATATTAACTTAAATATATCTCTTCAGAAAATCCCAATTTAGACTTAACATTTTTGGTACTATCCTCTGACATAATCTCAGATGGCATAAAGAGATGAATTCAAACTCTATTTTTTGGTTATTATACTTAGTTTATCACTTTTGCACAAATAATTTTTCATATGTATATTGCCCTGTATATTCTCTCTCTCTCTCTCTCTCTCTCTATATATATATATATATATATATATACATATATACACACACACACACACACACACACACACACATATGTTAGAGGCCCGGTGCATGAATTTGTGCATGGGTGGGATCCAGCCAGCCTGGCCAGGGGGAGGAGATATGGGCAGCTGGCCGGTCTGCCTGCTGGTCGAACTCCTGGTTCAGGGGACAATTTGCATGTTAGCCTTTTATTATATAGGATATACACTGAGTGGCCAAATTTCGTTCAGAGACCATCATAATCTGTCCACTCAGTGCATATTGAAAGGGAGCCCAAGCTTGTGGATGTGCAGAGGGGTTCTGGCAGCTCCCCAATCCTCTCTCCGGTAACGTGGCAGTATTACCACAGACCACAGGAGCACTGTGTGGCTTGGGAAGCACAGGCAATGAGAGCTGTCACATGGGGCTGTTGGCCGGTTCTCAGGGCTTTTGCTAACCCTAGAGCTGGAGCCCGCCTCCCTTGGCAGGGCCAGCTCACCTCCAGCTCCCGGTGGGTTTTGGCAACTGCCCCCCTGTCTCCTGGACTAGGACCTGCCCCTGAGTGCTGAGCTCTTTCTTCCTCTTTCTTCTTCTTCCACATCCTTGGCCTCTGCTTCCGCCCACATCTCTTTCTGGAAGGCAGGGTTGAAAGGAGGGTGAGTCATGCAAAGAGAGGGGTGGATCTATCCTTATTTACATTTTTGACATCTGTTCCTCATAGATTTTGTGGTTGCATTATTTTTGATTTTAGAAATTATTGTATTACAATATCATTTAATTGGATTACTGAGCTTTTTGGTGTCACCTTAAAGTTCTTATGTGTCTCATCCTGGCCTGGCCCTGCTTCCAGCTCTTTCCTGAGAGTCTCGACAGTCCCTGATAGTGATCGAGTCCGGGAATGAGTGTAAGGGGCATTCAACTGTCTGTATTGATCTGTATTGCCTGGGGTTTTCCAATTAAAAAATACAACTTTACAAATACGACACAAATACATATGCATGCAATAAAGAAAGACTTGTTGTATTGCTTTATATATAAACCTAAGTATTCATAACAGCATTTTTTTCTTACATTAAAAAACTTCTACATTTATAGCATTGTAAAATTTTGGAAAATATTTTTCTAAGTATAATGAAAAAGATTAAAGTTACCTTTACATGCCACCTTTCAGAGGATCATGGATGATATTTTTATGTATTTGTATCCCACGTTTGCTGTGTGTGTCTGTGTGTGTTCGTGATCATATTTTATAATCTATGCAATTGACCCCTCCCATTTTTTGCTCACTATATTATGTCATTGAACATTCAGAAATAACTTCTTTATGTTCAAGATGCTAGCTTTAGGAAGTCCTGCGTGTTTGCAAATGTGCCCACCACGGTGTCATACCATAGGTACCACGTTGTGTTCTACATCTTAATGCAACAAGAGATCGGGGTTATTTTCTGAAGCCAGTGATGGTCTCTGGTCTTCAGTGGTTGCCTGTGTCCCGGCAAATGGCTGCCAGTCAGTGTGCTGCTGGAGAATGCAGGTGTGAGCATCTTGACTGCCTGGCCTGATCCCCCGCTCTGCTCCTCACCAGCTGTGGATCGTGGGCAAGGCATCGGAACCACTCATGTCTCTGTTCCATTCCCTGTCAAGCAGAAAGTAACAGACATGTCCCAGGGTTGTCATGAAGCACACATGAGCAGATGTCTGTTACGCCCTTGGAAGAAAGTCTAGCAGATCATAAGTAATCAATAAAAGCCACATGTCATCAACAGCAATGTATCATGTAACCCTCTCTGACTAGATATTTAGGTTGTTTCCTGCTCTGCTTCTTAAGGTAGTGTTGTAAACATCACCTTTTTCTTGGTTCAAGTCCTTAGAAGTGGAAATATTGGATCCAAAAATGCAAACGTTGCCCGGTTGGTGTGGCTCAGTGGTGGAGCATCGACCTAAGAACTAGGAAGTCATGTTTTGATTCCCGGCCAGAGCACATGCCCGGGGGTGCAGGCTGGATCCGCAGTGTGGGGCATGCAGGAGGCAGCCAATGGATGTTTCCCTTTCATTACTAATGTGTCTCTCTCTCCCTCCCTCTGAAATGAATAAAAACATATAAAAACAATGCAAATGTTCGTAAAGCTCATGCTATACAATGCAGAAGTGCTCTCTAGAAAGGTTGAGCCATTTCCACCATCAGCTGAAATATGTTAAATATCCCTTTTGTCAAGTTAGATTAGCATTGTTATTATTATTTTACATTTCTTTACCAGATTTTTTTTTTCTTTTCTGAGTTCCTGATAGTCACACTTTTAGCATTATTCCCGGTACTTCATGTAGATGACATTTTTAATTCCTGGTGGAACCAGCGTGTAGACAAAGTGAGTATTGTTTGAAGTAGTCTGCAGTCTTTTGTTTGAAAAGAGAAACAGACACAGGTAGAGAGGGTACGTGCTTTCTCTTGCAGCCTGCTCAGCACAATAACCATTAGCAGGTTGTATGGTATCCGTCCGGACCCTTTAAATAATCATTTGTAAATAAGCAAATAACAGTGAGTTATTAAAATGCAAGCAGTGCTCAAATATACCTATGAATACTCATTCATTTATAAATTATTCTTACTCAATGCAGAATGCTTTTGGCATTCAACACTATGTCACGCATAAACATTTACACTGTATATGCAGAACGGCTCAATTTTTCAAAATGGTTGCAAAGCATTCTCTACCCTGATTACAGGACTCCAGCAGAATTTATTGGCCATTCCCTATTGATGAGCAATTGTCTCCAATCTGTTAATGTTATACTTTTGGTGCACCCAGCATCTTCATACCTATATTTGTGTTTATTTGTCTGTGGATAAATATCTTAATGCTCAGTTGTTGGGGTGATTCATTGAAAAATACGAATGCAGTCAGGAAACAAAGATGAAGTTAAGATTGGAGACAATACAGTCGTAATCTCTTTCCCCCCATCGGTTGTCGGAGGTATTCTAGCATAAATAATAAATGAGCTTAATTAAAAACAAAAACAAACCAAACAAAAGAACGCTCCAGCCCCAATTTCAGTCTTAGAGTCTTATTTTAAAAAGAGACAACATAGAAATTCACAAATGTGAGTGGAAAACACCCCCCCCCCCCCCCCCCCCCCCCCCCCCCCCCCCCCCCCCCCGCCATTGTGTCCTGTTTTCCCTTCTTCTGCTGGGAACTTTAATTTTTAACTGTAACCTAAACCACCTTTAAAACAAATCACTTATTGCAAAGGTTTGCTCTGTCATAATTGCCTGGTTATTTGGGTGATGGATACGTCCTATCTAAAAACAAACTAGTTATTCCTTGGAATTTATTTCCACCTGCACTATCTCAACCGCCAACGAGGCGCACACTGCATGGATAAATATGATAAAAAAAGAAGATGGATTTAGAAGCGCGGTGCTCAGGTTCAGTATTTAGTCATTTTTATTACATGGCTGGGTCCACACTGGAAGAGAAGCCCGGCCGAGGAGCCGTTAATGGTTGTGGGATTTTCGCCTGTTCCCTTGTCCTCGGAAGGAGGTAATTCTAGCCCAGGCGCTCTCGAATGCTTTACAAGTAATGGAAACCAAGTGGGAAAAGCATGTTTTATATTTAAAGGCTGACATCCTCGGAGAGAGAGAGAAAAAATTAAAGATTCAGAATCCTCTCTGTGATTCAGCGCCTAAACACTTTCTGCTGGTTTCACAATGGCCAGGAGGCCCATCCCCGCGCCGGGCGGGAGCGCCGGGGGTGGCTGCACACTTAGGCCAGTTTATCAAACTAACGAGCGCCAGAGTGCTGCTATTTCCAGCCTCAGCTCCACCAGGGAGGGACGGAGAGAAAACAAAACCAAAATTCAGACGGAAGAGTAATCCTAAGGGCCAGCCTGACGGCAATTTATGAACTCAGACGCACCAATTCTTACCCAGAGTGATAGCCTTTGTGGAGATTTCACTCTACAAATCTTCTTCCGCCGAAGCCTGGCAGATAAAGCACTGTGGTTTCACACCGGGCGATGCTTATTGATCCAGACCGAACAGCAGACCCACTGTAGGGCTTTTCCCGAGAACATCCTATTTGCACATAATTGTGGGATGGGAAGACCGCGTTTTTCTCTTGTTGGGCGCTGAGTGCTTCTTTGAAATTAACAGAAGGAGAAGGAAGTTTTAGGATTTATTTAGAGGACGTTTTTCTTTCCTTTGGGATTTGGCTGAAGGCAGGTAAGGTTGGGAGAAGAGAGCGAGTTTCTGTGTAAATTTGTGTCATCTGAACGGCCGTGGGATTGGAACATGAAATACAGCATCAATAGACAACGAGGAAAGAAAATAGAGCTGGTATTATACAAATGTGTATACCTTAAAGGCTTTTGTTACCTATTGTTTTCGAGCTGTGGAGGCAAAAATAAGGGACATGTCGTATACACTCATACTGAGAGTAACCTGCCATATAATTTAAAATGCTAAGTCCATCTTGCAGGTTTGCGCCACGCCACGCTGAATCATTTTGAAATTCAACCTGTGTATTTAAATGGATTATTCAAATATTGTCCAGCAAACATTAAAAACAACTTCTCAGAGGTGAATTATTATAGCTTGGCTTCAGCGTTTACAGCATAGCCACATATGAATTTTCGAGTTGTAAAGTTGTTTTAGCTTTACGCATTTGGGTTCTTATTTTTCTTTTTCTTTTTTCTTTTTTTCTTCTTTCCCTTCCTTATTCTCTTTGGGGCATATTTCACATGTATTTCAGATGAAGCATGACAAAATTTTAATTTGTCCTACACATTTTTCTTATTTTATGGTAGAAAAACTAAACAGCATGTACAAACAACCTGCTAATATTTCTTAACTGTTGTATTGGTGCCCAAGAGAAGAAATTTTTCCTGGAATGGCATTCAAAAGAGAAAAGAAAGAAAAGAAAAAGAAAGCATTATGGATATAACTCCTGCACTCTTGAGTTACATTTTAAAAAACTTCAACACATTATTATTTACATTAATGTTTGAAGTATTTTCTCTTGAGGAACTGTGCTTTTTGCATAATGACCTATGCTTCAAGAGTAACATTTTTGTAAATGATGATGGTAAAATTTATGTTCTTGGACCTTCAGGCCATGATTTATTCTATTCTGAACCTAAACAAGAACATTCTTTCCCAACCAAATGGCCATCTATCCTGGCCACGTGATCGACTGCCTTTGCCTTAGAAAGGCATGATCGCCTGGTTCTGTTTTTGTTATCAGTAATTCCATACATGAGTCATGAAGCCCACGGACTTCCTCATGCTCAATGTACACGTATTTACTGACATTTTGACTGTCTAAGGTTGATACTGTTTGGAGAAGACCTTGGATTTAGTATAAATTAAAATTTAAAGCCTCGGTTTGCAATTACGTATGCACAGGGTGGGGCAAAAGCAGGCTTGCAGTTGTTTGTATGGAAAATAATACAACAATCTTACCTAATAATAGACAAACATGTAAATTGACTGTATCTCCGCTATGCCACCAGTCAATCAGGAATGATATGCAAACTAACTCAACAAAGATGGTGGTTAATTTGTATACATTGGCACCCAGTGACGAGGGTGGGATGCTTACCATGGCAATGACGCAGGCATTCTGTCCCACCCCTGGTCTCTCAGGGCCTCTGGGCAGTGTGGGAAGGCGGGGCTGGAGTGGATAGGGGCTGGGCCGAGTGGAAAGGCAGTGCAGGCAGCCAGGGAAAGGAAAGCCCATCCTAGCATGAATTTTCATGCATCGGGCTTCTAGTTATGAATAACAACACAAGAATAAACTCTGTGTTTTGCCCACTCACATCTGTAAACCTACTTTGCCCACCTTTTACCTTTTTCCTATAATGCTGGAAAAATTAAGAGTAAGAAAAATCACTCTGGGGAAGTGAATGCTGCCCCCCCTCCACACCCCATCACTTGAAATGTGTAGAGCAGGGCTTCCTGCAAAGAACGAGGAGAAGGTGATAGTACCACTAGTTTGCATTTTATATTGTAGTTAACAGTTACCTTCCCCTCCACGCCCAGCACGCTCCTCCTTTTATAGGAGCTTGAGTTATTTTTCAGAAATTATCTTTCCCTCCATGAGCAGAGACAGTCAAAATGTTCTGACTTCCCCTAAAAGGCCAGTGAGGTCTTCTGCAGAAACTTCTTATTCCATTGCAGCCCAGGGTGGACCAGGGACCCAAGGACAGAGAATCAGCCTGTCTCACCCCGGGCTTGGAATTGGGAGTGAACTGATTGGAGAAGGAAAGAGGGCCAAGGGCAATGACCCCTGAAGGATGTCCTATGCTAGGCTCCACCTTGTTCCCGATCCTTGTTCATGCCTGATTTCGCAGACTTCCCATTAATTCTGGAGGCTCCCCAATACCCTCCAGAAAACTCCTTTCTTGCTTTTACTGGCCAGAACCATTTTCTGCTGCTTCTGGCAAAAGAACTCTGATCGAGTTTATATTTTTTTCTTAAAAAAATTTTTTTTTTAAATCCTACCCTGAGGATATGCTTTTATTTTTATTTATTTTAGAGAGAGAGGAAGAGAGAGAGAGAGAGACATCAGTGTGAGAGATCTCAGTCTCCTCCCATATGTACCCTGACCAGGAATTGAACCCACAACATTTTGGTGTATAGAACAATGCTCCAACCAACTGAGCCACCTGGCTGGGACAAATATATATTTCTTATTAACCATACTAGGGGCCCAGTGCACGAATTCGTGCACCTTGAAAGGAACTGCGGGAACGAGGTTGCGGTGGGCACGGGGGCAGGTCTTGGCCCATCCTCTGTACCCAGCCTGGCCCCTCCCTCTCCCTCCATGGCCCCTGTCCCCTGTCTGGTGGCAGCCCCGCTCCTGCCACCACTGCTCCCATGCACTGACAGCGTTGGCCCTGCTCACACCCACTGATGGCATGGAGTGATTGGGGATCAGTGCCAACAGTGGGTGCAAGAGGGGCTGGCACCATTATGAGTGCTAGTGGCAGCTGATGCCCCGATCTCCCCTCAGGAGCAGGGGGAGGTGGAAAAGCCCTCAGGAAAGATTGAGGCTGGCAGCTACTGCTCACACTTGCTGACAGAGCTGAGTGATTGGGACCTGTGCCGGGTGCCAGCAGCAGGGTGTGAGTGGGGCCAGCACCGGCAGTAGGTGTGAGTGCCACATGGGACAATGGTGCATGGGAGCAAAGAATTTTCAATAACCACCAGTGGCTTGCTCTGATGACAGTGATCAGTGCCTTGCCTTGGCCTGGCACCCTCACTCACCTGCTCCACCATCCCTCCGTGGCGGATGCCCACCATGATCAGGATTCTTCTGCCTGCTGCCAATGCCCACCATGTTCCTCGTGCACCCCCTGGTGGCCAGTGCACATCATAGTGACCAGTTGTTTGGTTGTTCAGTTATTCTGTCATTTAGTCTATTTGCATATTAGGGTTTTATATATGTAGATAGGAGTGGTGAGCAGGTATCACCATCTGCATTCTACAGATGGGAACTGTGGGTTCAGAGAGGCCAAAGGACTTACTCAAAATCTCACAGTGATTGGGAACTGTGGGTTCAGAGAGGCCAAAGGACTTACTCGAAATCTCACAGTGACTAAGTGACAGACCATGATTTGTTCCCACTGTTTTGGATTCTGCTCCAGAGGTATGTCTTCAAAGGTTATTTTCATTTCTCTCGGTGGCAGAGCATGGTTTAAATACCAAACAGTCCTGTGTTTGCATCTTGGGCAATGGCTGAAAGTCTCTGAGCTTTATTCCCTCACCTATGAATGGGGATGCTAATAATATTTACTCCAAAGGACTGGTGTAAAGACCATGTAAGAGGATAATCTCAAAAGCACGTAGCCCACTGCTTGGCATGCACAAGCGCTCAATAAACGTAATTCTGAAACGAGGAGTCACAACATGAAGTCCAGGATCTCTGGATGTTGTGGGGGGAAGAAAACTATAATGCCTCAGCCACAGAAAGTTAGTGAGATGGAGGAGACCCCTCAGAACAACAGCCCTGGTTGGACCGAACCAGGATCATGATCAGGTTGTTGGGCTATTCCCAGAGCAGCTGCCTGCTTCCTCTGAGCCTGCAGAAGCCACTGGTGTACACATATGCTCGCTCTTTCTCTGAGGGCCAAGGACAGATCAGCCCAGAAATTCCCCACAAAGATTTTGTGATGGTCAACCAAGACTGCTGGGCCATGCTGGTGAGCGAGGAGATTTACTGCACTTTAAAGAACATAAAAGGCAGATGAGGTAGACAGAGGGGAGGTCTCAGAGTTTGAATCCTGACTCTTCCCCTTACTGGCCAAGTTTGTTAGTTTTTCCCTACTGTGGGCTCCTGGCCTCACTGTCCAATAAAAGTTCCAGTGATGCTGGACATAGTTCACACCTGTACTGTCCAATATGGCAGCCGCTAGCCATGTGGGCTGTTGAATTAGTGTACCTAACGAACAGAATTGGTAATTTTACGAAATGTTAATTAATTATAATCTAAATTAAAATAGTGACAAGTAGCTCACAGCTGCTGATTTGGAAATCTAATCTCTAGAGGAAGAATAGGCCAGTGGTAGAAAACAAAGAAGCTCTACTCCCTTTGAGGGTAGAGTGTAGGTTAATGAACCAGGGGCATGTGGGTGTGGCCTCTGCTGCTGAGAGTTTTGGGGAAGTGCATGCATTCAGACCATAGACCAGTGGTTCTCAACCTTTCTAATGCTGCGACCCTTTAATACAGTTCCTCATGTTGTGGTGACCCTCAACCATAAAATTATTTTCAGCGACCCACAGGTTGAGAAGCGCTGCTGTAGAGCCTAAGACCCTCGGAAAACACAGATATTTACATTACAATTCATTAACAGTAGCAACATTACAGTTATGAAGTAGCCACAAAAATAATTTTATGGTTGGGGATCACCACAACATGAAGAAGTGTATTAAAAGGCCTTGGCATTAGAAAAGTTGAGAACCACTGCCATAAACCAAAGGCTGTGACAGAATCTGGGACAGAATCTGAGTAGGGAAGGGTGGGGAACAGCCCCAGGAATAAGAAAAGAAGGGCCATAGGTAATCATTAGGGTCTGCTAAGGACTTAATGCTTGTGTCACCTCCACATTCATATTTTGAAGCCCCAATCCCTAATGAGATGGTATTTGGAAATGTGTATACTATCAGAGGTGTGCTGGCTAACGTTTCCCTCATCCACAAGGAAGTGAATGTGTAACTGGCAGAGTGCAGAGTCGTCCTTTATGCCACCGGAGTCCAGACGCTTTACTACTAAATGGTTTATGCACCTATTTGTCACCTCTGAGTGGTTAAGGTCTCTAAACTCACAACCGTGTAGCGCCCTCCATAGGAAGCGTGGTAGTTACAGGGTGACCAGAGTCCCCGTTTGCCTAGGATTTGTCACTGCAGGGTCCACTGCCTGGAACCCCTCAGTCCTGGGCAAACCAGGAGAGCTGGTCACCCTCCAGCTGGCACACTCATAACTTACAGCCACTCTCTTTTCAGAGCTGGCCCAGTTAGTGCACGGATGTTGGGCCAAGGTGGCCATGGCACGAAGGCGCCAAAAAAAAGCCATCCTAGACGTGGAAGTGGAACATTGGGTATGTAAACTGGTTACTGCTCCATCACTACTTCATTGTCTTCACTTGGGTCTCCCCAGGCGCAGACCCTGGGATACACATTTGAGTGCAAGGAGATAATTTGGGAGGGCACTTCAGGAACACGGGAAGGAGTGGGGTAGTGAGACTAGGCCTGAGAGCAGCCAATAAGGGATGTCCTATGGAGGGAGTCACCACTGGAACTGGAACCTTACTGGCGTGGCAGCTGGGAGCCAGCGGGGACCGCAGCCCCCATGCAGCCTTGGGCGAGGCACTCTCCCTCTGGAGTTTTACCAATCCTGGAGAAGCTGGATTTCCTAGCCTGCGGGCAGGGACCCCTGGCAGTATGGGAAATGGCTTCAGTGTTTCCTGGGTGTAAGAACACTGACTCACAGCGAGAGAGGGATTCCTGGTTCTTGTTGGTCCAGAAACAAGATGCGAAAGTCTCCACTGGGGGTGGGGTCAAGGATTGGGGGTGTTAAGTGAGAGGAGAGAGGGGTGGGATTACTTTCTCCTGGACACCCCTCTCTTTTTTTGCAGCCTCCCTCCTTTTGAAAAAAATATATTTTATTTTATTTATTTTAAAATATATATTTTATTGATTCCCCCCCCCCCCCCCCCAGAGAGGATTAGAGCTTTAGAAACATTGGTGAGAGAGAAACATCGGTCAGCTGCCTCCTGCACACCCCTCACTGGGGTTGTACCCACAACCAAGGTACATGCCTTTGTCAGGAGTCAAACCTGGGACCCTTCAGTCCGCAGGCCGACGCTCTATCCACTGAGCCAAACCAGTTAGGGCAGTGCTCAGCAAACTCATTAGTCAACAGAGCCAAATATCAACAGTACAACGATTGAAATTTCTGAGAGCCATATTTTTTAAACTTAAACTTCTAACACCACTTCTTCAAAATAGACTTGCCCAGGCCGTGGTATTTTGTGGAAGAGCCACACTCAAGGGGCCAAAGAGCCGCATGTGGCTCTTGAGCTGCAGTTTGCCGAACATGGGGTTAGGGTATCCTCCCCACCCCACCTTTTTTTTTTTTCTTAATAAAAGAGAGCAGGCTGAAATCTCAATGCAAACCACAGTTTCTAGAATGTAATACAACCATTTTCTTTATTTTTATGGTTAGATTCTACTTACAGCCTGCAATCTCGGTCTTTATTTAAACAAAAGTCATGCTAATTACCCACAAACAGTAAGTAGATTAGCTGTGCAGATGGGGTATTAATATGCTAAAAATCATGGTGTTGACTAAAACAAACCCTAGATGTCCTTCTGCTTCAGAAGTTGGTAGTTTCTGTGCCGCTCAGTGAGCCTTGTTTTGGTGAAGCTCCTACTTTGACCTTCTCAGTCAGAGGTTAAACCTTCTCACCAGGCCGGGGTGTGAGAAACCCTTTCCCTTCACTGTGTGCTGGGCCAGACAGGGAGAGACTGTGATGAAGGATTGGATAAAGAAGGCCAGCTCTGGGAATTTTTCTGAAACGTCCCTTACCATTGTCTGTGTCAGGCCACAGGACGGCGTCAGCAGATTGGCACTGCAGTGCCGAGAAGAGAAGCGTTTGAGAGGGACATCAGTGTCTCCACCTTATATCTACTTGGAATCGTGCCTGTGTTCCGTTTTCTAAACAAAGAAGGGCACTGGAAGAAGAAAAAGTGATGTGGTTTCAAGCCTTGCTGGGCTTTGAGAAGAAAAAGGTGCTTTAAAGACAGAGCAATTGCACTTAGTTTAGTGGTTGAAAGAAACATTAAAAAATGCAATGGCTTTTTTTTTTTTAAACAAAAAAATGCCATGATCTGAAGCAATCTATTCCAAGCAGAGTCTGTTCTATGAACAGCAAATCTGCATGCAACGTTTTCTGCAAATAGGTCAAATTCTGAGTATTTTGTGTAAACACTACACCCCACTAGAGGGCGGTCTTTAGTTGTATATTTAACATTTTCTTCCTGTTTGCAAAAATACTAATAAAAAAAAAAATGACTATAGGGCTATGAATTCTGATACAATGCTGGCTGAGCATGTTATGAAATTTTCTCCCAGACATTGTTTTATTTTCAGCTTATATGTGCGAAATTCGGCTTTAAGAAGTATAACATGATCCCGAATCCTTCAATATGTATACAATCCCCAATGGTATTGTGGCACGCCAGGAACCAAAGACATAAGTTTAAATTATTGTAATCCCATAGGTCTTTCCACTATTGTTTCTCTCTATATGTTACTTCACCGAGAAAATGTATTGTAAATATTAATCCCGTCTCCTAAGAGCTTTTGCGAAAAGACAAAGAGAACCCGTGTGGTCTAGGTGGGGGGCTCTGCAGGTGTTTGTAGAGTGGTGTTCGCTTAAAACCATTCCCAGGGTGTCTGTTGCATTTGTTTTTCAGGATTTTGGTCATTTAGCTTGTATTGTCTTCGATCCCCAGTCACACGGCCTGCTTCTCGTTCCTCTGGTTCCAGTTTTTCTAGGTTCTTTACCATTCTCTTTGGCTTTGGGCTCCTCAAACTGCCCTGCCTAAGGGGCTGGTGTTCTTGGAACCAATATTAAAAATAAATTATGATTTCCTCCCACTTTTCAAAAAAAGAAATGAATCAATAGGAGTTTCTCGCTTTATTTCATTGCATGGCATTTTTAAAAAATGGTTACAGTGTAGGGCTATAGTTTGATACGACAGGGATGGGATGCAGACATGCAAACTTGAGTTTTTTAAAGTGTAATAAACTGATTTCCATGGCGTTTTAGAAAAGTCTTCACCCAAACATGTTTGGGAATTCTGACAATGCCCTGGAATTACAATTCTTTTTAATTTTTATAATTAAATATATAACATAGAAACATATGCCTTCTTACAAATGCAAACAATAAGCATTACCGTGTTTAACACACAGGTAAACACGATGGGCCCTCCTTATCCCTCCCTGACAATCCTCTTCCTGCCCCGGAAGTCGCTGTTCACATGCAAATGTGCAGATTTCAGACTTATTTATTTATTTATTTTTGAATGGATATTCATAGTTTAAAAGGAACAGTTAGTTTGTATTAGTTTTACCTTATAGACTCATAGCCCATGGACTGACATATTGCCTTTTCTAGTTAATATTGCCTTTTCTAGTTAACAATGTGTCTTGGCAATCTTTCCATTTGACTACTGCTGACCTTCTCAACCAGACGTTATCTCTACCTCATTCTTATGTCACGGGAGAATGTTCCATTGTCTATGTGCATGCTCTTTCAAGCCCCCTTGTGGACCAGGTACCCAGAGATTGCCAGCAACTGACAATAAAATGGAACAATTATAACAATTACTGCAATGTACCCACCCTCCTTGTAGCGATGTGACATAATAAAATGCCCGATTAGTTGGAGAACGTGCACTTTTCCACACAAAGGAAGCACTTTACAGCTTCTCTTTGGCACATGGAGTTGCCAGCATCACTAGTCTTGCGCTTTGAGGCTGTTATTAGGCAAGCACCTGGATACTGCACTGGCCAGTCCCACAGAAACGGCTTCTCCGTGGCTGATGGGTGGGGTGCTTGGGGAGCACGCGGGGGCGTGGGATGCATGGGGAGCGACCATCTACAGCATGGAGACGCTGGATGAGGTATGATTTCCGTCCCCAGTGGGATGGAGCCGGATTGGAGAGGTTTCATCAGGCTACCCAGAATGGTGAGCAAAGTAAACATATGAATCATTTATTTCTGGGATTTTCCATTTAATATTTTTGGACAGCAGTGACCGAATCAAAACTGCCAAAAGAAAAACCATGGATAAGGGAGACCACTATATATTTTAAGTGTACATTTTTGTTGCTAATCTTCACCTGAGAATATATTTTCCATTGATTTTTAGAGAGAGTGGAAGGGATGGAGGAAAGGGGGGGGGGAGATGGAGAGGGAGAGGGAGAGAGAGAGAGAGAGAGAAAGAGAGAGAGAGAGAGTTGTGAGACATAGATTGGCTGCCTCCTGCACCCACCTAGACTGAGCTGGGAATGAACCTGCAACCCAGGTACATGCCCTTGACTGGGAACCAGACACGTGATCCTTTGGTGCGTGGGCCAATGCTTTAACCACTGAGCAACACCAGTGAGGGCTAAGCATAATTTTATTTTTAAAATATATTTTATTGATTTTTAACAGAGAGAAAAGGAGAGAGATAGAGAGCTAGAAACGTCGATGAGAGAGAAACATTGACCAGCTGCCTCTTGCACATCCCCTACCGGGGATGTGCCCGCAACCAAGGTACATGCCCTTGACCGGAATCGAACCAGGAACCTTTCAGTCTGCAGACCGACACTCTACCACTAAGCCAAACCGGCTTCGGCTAAGCATAATTCTTAATGGCGTTGTAGCCTGGACCAGCAGGGTTTTGACAGGCAGAAGCAGGGGAAAACACCTCAGAGAGAGCTATCAGCAGGTATAAAAGCGGTGATGGGTGTATTGGGGGTGGGAGGGCTCTGAATTGCCTGGATTAAGCAGAATAGAAGGAAGCCTCTGGAAATCCAAAGGTACTGTGATACGTAGATCAGGTCTTCAGGGACTGTGGCGCACCCTCGCCATGCCACTCACACCTTGCCTCGCAGGGGAGATTCACCACATCTCAAGTCCCAGTGTCCACCAGGGAAGGCTCATCCTCCCAGCGCCCCCGCAGCCTGGGCCCAGCCACAGGCAGACCCCACGGCAGCTCCTGAGACCCTGCCGGTGAGAAGCAGCGGGCACCACCTGGGAGCCGCTCTGGTGAGTGAGGGGAGTGCCATCCAGGCTTGGAGGCAGCAGCTGCAGGGGCGGGGGGGGGGGTGTCCAGAGCCCTGGGGGACGGAGCTGGTACAGCTGCAGGCGTGAGTCCAGGGGGGCGTCCTCCGGGGGCATCTCTGCAGTGCCAGTGCAGGCATCCTCCTGGCCGCACTGCTGCCGAGCTTGGTTCCCTGTGCCCAGTGCAGATGCTCTGACCCGGAGATATCCTTATTCAACCCTTTCTCCACTCAAAAGAACCAGGAATGGCTTCTTTTGAACTCCGCACCTGGCTTTAGAATCAGTGCACTGGAGGAGCGTAGGAGAAAAGGCTGGCGAAGTATTTGTGATGTAGTTTGACACTGAGTGAATGTCTAGGTCACCTATAATAATAAAAACATAGTATGCTAATTAGACTGGACGTCCTTCCAGACGACCTTCCGGATGGAGCCGGGGTTGTGAGGGAAGCCGGTGCCAGCAGCCTGGGAAAGGAAGGCCTACCCTTGCATGAATTTCATGCATCGGGCCTCTAGTTGGCTATAATAATATTTAATTTCTTAGACCCCCTCGCAGAACAACACGGTAAGCCTATGAAAAATGATGCATCCTCAGAAAAAAACAAACTGCGAATTAAATCAGATATTCTTTTTACTTCAGAGAGTTGGAAAAGGGTTGAAGGAAAACACCGGTGCTGGCACAGACATGGAAGGTCCCAAGGGTCTAACCCTCCTGAGAGGGCAGTTGGTGCCAACGTCCTATGTCCCTGCGCCTGGATCCAGCACTTCGGCTTCCAGGAGTTCACCCGGGGAAATAACTGGATAGGTGCACAGGAAAGGCGACAGATGGACAGAAAAGTGCCAGCTTTATTGCCGATGAAAGTGTTTTTGGAGGATGTGGCCACGGCCCACCCAGGAAAAGTTACACTTGCCAAAGATGGCTGCCTCAGAGATTGCAGGGTTCTGGGGCGGAGAAGAAAGGGAACACATCGTGACTGGCCCTTTAATACGCTAGCCCTATCCTCCCCCCCCCCCCCGCCCCAATCAAGCAGTGTGGACCGATGGCCATCACTCACCCATCACTTACCTCCCTCCTCTGTGGGTGTGACTGCCATCGTGGTTCCCCGGGGATAATGAGGGGTAGAGAACTCGTGCTCCCAGCCCCTCACAATGTCACGTGATTTCCTTTTTGTCTTTAAAAATGTGTGTAGGTTGTGTAAATGGATATAAAAAATAAGCTGGAGGTGGATGTGCACTAAGGAGTTTTCCCCGTGGGCGGGGGCTTTGAGGAGGATTTTCAGTTTTCCTGTATGACTTGACTTTGAAAAGCAAACAGTAATTATTTTTCATGGGGGAAAAACGGAAATATATTTCTTTGAGAAAATGAAGTTTCTGTTCAGACTGTGCGTAATTCATACTTTATGTAAATGGCATTTAATCACGCACACGTACATTTTATAGTTAGCTCAACACTGACCAGCCACAGGGGCAGGGCCGTGAGGAGAGCATGGCCAGACCTCTTCCCGTGCGCTCTGATGTCCCTGCATCGCTTGGAGGGAGAGCAGGTCTCGCCTCTGCCCTCCCTCCATCCCCTGTCAAACCGTCTTTATTAAAACCCATTTCTCATGTTTCTGTCGTGCCCTGAGTGAGAAGCCGTTTTCAGCACGTTAATTTACTGTGCGAAGACATGAGTTAAGGTCGGGATCAGGACTGAAACTAAAGTTGTTTACGAATAATTACTCTTTGGGGGCACCGAGCGGCAGTGAGTCTGGAAATCTGGTAAACCTGCAACCGGATTTCGCTAGGGTAGCGGGCTGTCTAGATTCAGTTCAGCTGCGTTAAAATGGAAACTAAGGCAAAGAGGCAAAGGATTGGTGTTAGAGGAATACAGTCTCTTGAATGTTTTTAAATTTTTTATTGTTGACGGTACCACAGATGTCCTCCATTTCTTTAACTTTGTGTGTTCCCTGTGCGATCGGCTTGCATTTTTGCATTTAAGACTAAAAAGGAACCGATTTAAACTCATGCCTGGAAAACCGGTGAGCCTCAGGAGGTAAAGACAAGGAGGACTGTATCACTTGCTTCCGGAATTTCAATGTCAAAACCTCTCCTTCCCTCTCCACCGTCTTCTATACTGAAGTCCCACCTGGTCCCGGGCACATGGGAGCCGATGCTGGCTGTCCATCCAGCATCTGTTGTCTTGGCTTCCTTCCTTCCCAACTTTGTTCAAGCAAACAATGTGTCCAGATAAAACGCATGTGAACAGGGGTGGCCATCTGACACAGATCCAGATCTTTCCATAAATCTTCTATTTGCCTGATGCATTACAGTCCCTTCCTACCTTCCCCATTGTCCTTGCCTTTAAAAAAATATTTTTATTTTTGTTAATCCTCACCAGAGGATATTTTTTCCCATTGATTTTTAGAGAGAGAGTAAATGGGAGGGAGGAGAGGGAAAAGAGAGAGAGAGAGAGAGAGAGAGATTGGTTTCCTGCCACACCCACCCCAACCAGGGCCAGGGATCGAACCTGCAACAGAGGTATGTAGCCTTGACCCTTGACCAGGAATCAAACCCAAGACTCTCTGGTCTGCAGGCTGACGCTCTAACCATGTGCAAACCGGCCAGGGCTCCCCTGCCTTTCTCATTCTTTCCGTCCGGAACACAGATGTGAGGGCTGGGGGTAGGCAGCTCTCCTGTGACCATGGGGTCAATGTGTTTCATGCCGAGGGTGATGAGCGAGAAGGAAGGCCTGGGTCCTGGACGGTGTCATTCACCAGCTCCTGTCTCTCCCCCCCTGGGGGTCCCCCCTCCCCGCAATGTCCTGTTGTGGAAGACAAACAAATCTTTACTTTTTAAGCCACTGGCTTGGGGTTTTCTAATATTTGCAGCCAAAGCATGATTTTTAAAAAATATATATTTTATTGATTTTGTACAGAGAGGAAGGGAGAGAGATAGAGAGTTAGAAACATCGATGAGAGAGAGTCATCGATCAGCTGCTTCTTGCACACCCCCTACTGGGGATATGCCCGCAACCAAGGTACATGCCCTTGACCGGAATCGAACCCGGGTCTCTTCAGTCCCCAAGCCGATGCTCTATCCATTGAGCCAAACCGGTCCCGGCGATGATTTTTTTTTTTTTTTTGAGGTGACATTCACATTACATGAAATTAACCATTTTAAAGTGAATTCAATTCCATGACATTTCGTGCAAAGTGTCATGCAACCACCTGTAGGCAGTTCCAAAATATTTTTATCACCCTGAAACCAAAAGAATTCTTCACTGACATGGGGGTGAGGCCACTATTATCTTACTGAATTCTCTCAACAGTCCTGATTCAGTGGATATTTTCCATCGCGTGTGAATCCTTCCCTGTCCGGGGAGCGGCATATGACTTCCCTCTGGACAGCAGCCTCCTCTCCATGGTCCGGCCATGTGATCTGAGCAGCAGCGACACCTTCGCGGCTCTGTTAGGGGCGTGGGAAAAGCCACAGTATCACTGAGGACTTAGAGGCTGGTGCACGAGGCAATCTGGGCCAGTGTTTGAATGGCTGGAGAGGGCTGTTCCATGTTTCATTAGGAAGTTTCTAGGCCAGGAGCAGCTGCCACCCCCCGGTGACCACACAAAGCTGGTCAACCCAAGAGTGAAGCCAGCGAGTGGGGAGCGGAGCCAAGAAACAGGGGTACCAGGTCCTGATGAGAGTCTCGAGCTCCCAAATCAAACGGGGTAGAAACCAGCTCTATCTTCAAAATGTGAAAAAGTGGAATCAGTTAGTCTCCATTTTCTTTCTTAAGCCCATTTGAATGGGACTTTCTATTACAATGAGGGAGCACTGCCTTGGATAGGAGTGTATTGTCCCCATTTCAGATGTAGGACTTGAGCTCCAGGATTATATAATTCCCCAAGACCACCCAGTTTTACATTCACCCAGCCAGCGAGACTCAGTCAAGTATCCCTCCATGCTTGTCAGAATTACCACTAAGAAATCACCTTTCACTCAGCCAGCGAGACTCAGTCATTGAGCATTAACCTATGAGCCAGGAGGTCCCAGTTTGATTCCTGGTCAGAGCACATGCCTGGGCTGAGGGCTCATTCCCAGTGTGGGGTATACAGGAGGCAGCCTATCAACGATTCTCTCTCACCATTGATGTTTCTATCTCTCTTTCCCTCTCCTTTCCTCTCTGGAAAAAAAAAAAAAAAAAAAAAAAAAAAGAAAAGAAAAGAAAAGAAAGAAAGAAATTACTTTTCCACTGCTGTTCCATCCCAGCTATGCCCGGAGTCCGGCACCACGATCTAGTTGGTGAACGTGAATCTGCGAGTTGCTCGGGCTCTAGGCTGGAAACACTTGTTGGACACCGGCAAGAAGAAAAGAAACATTTCTTTGAACAGATGAATGTCTGGACTTGGTGTTCATAATTAGCTATTTTCGAGTTAGCTTTGTCAACCTCCGTGGGTTATTTATTTGATTGCATATGACTCTGAAGCGAAACAGCTTTGATTTGGTTTCCCAGCGACCCACACGAACTGCATCATTAGGCAGTTGGTCGAGGTCTTCCTAATTACAAGAAATGCAAGGAAGATCTAAACACCTCTCCTTCCCCCCCACATTCTCTGCAAAACATGGGCCAGTTCAAAAACGCGTTGCTTAACAAAATATGGAAGAGGCAGAGCGCCCGATGGGAACAGTTCTCCTGAGAGCCTCCATGACAAACACACTTCGGAGGCAGTTCTATCCGTCTGATTAGGCGGCATCGTGCCCTCTTACATGACAGCGTGGCGAGCACAATAGCACCTGGATTAGCAATCAGGTTTTAGTGGCATTTGACTCGCCCCCCACCTCGCACTGCCAGGAGCCGTTCCTTGGGAGAGCCGCCCGGAGGGAGAGCCGGCCTCCAGCGGAGACATGGGTGGTGTCTAGAGTGCTTTTGGGCATTTGAGTTGGTTTCAGCTCAGGATGTGTTTTCCTGTGGTAAGAATGGAGCTTACCATCCTGCACTGACACATAGAAGCCCATTTAGCCCATTTTATCAATTAAAAGGGCTTTGGTTGAAATTACTAGACACTAATTCTGCTCAATTTAAGCCCAAAGGAATGTACTGAGAGGATGTTGGGTGTTCTGAACAAGTGGGAAGGTTGAGAGACCAGACTTCCCAAGAGGCAGATCCAGAAAACTGCAAAGTGGGACCCATGGTCATGACCGTCATCCTCATGTCTATTGTTTCCCTGGCTACCGAAAGCCTGGCCCTTCTGTGGTCCTCCACTTAGGCAAATGGTACCTCCCTTTGTCGGGTTCCTCAGGTCAATGTGCAGGAATTATCCTTGACCTTCCCTCTCTCACATCCACATCCTGTCCTGTGGTAAATCTGGAAGTGCTACCTTCTTAAAACAGCTGGAATTTGACTACTTCCCTTAAGCCCCACAGTTACATCCTGGGTTCTAGCTGTATCATGTCTTCACCTAAAATATTGTCATTGCCTCCTCACTGGTCCCCCTGCCTTTCCCTCCTCCCTGAGTGGACAGTAGCCAGAGGGATTGTCATAAAACCTGGGCTGGATCATGCCACTCCATGAATGAATGCATGTTCGGAGGAATGTGGGAATAGCCCTGTGGTGGGAAGTTTAATTCATCATCCCTCTCCCAGGGAAATGAATGGACTCCATTAACTTTCCATTTCAATAATCGGATTTCACGGAGGGGCTGCTGATGAAAGCAGCCTGGCTAACAGGTCCATGTCTAGGCTAGAGGAGAAGAAGACATGAGACCCATGAGCTTGCACACACAGGGAAGATACACACCCCAAAGGAGGCTGCTCCTAATATTCAACAAATGGTGACAAACTCTTGGCTCAGAGGTGAGGGAATTATACCCATCAACCTGTGAACTCGTGCAAAGAAATAGAATGACTGTGTCTCATCAAGTGAGGCATCCTTGATGCTTTAAGTGACCCAAATCCAAGTAATTGTAGCTGAGAGGTATGAGGACTTAATTGTCATGAGTACAAGCCCCCATCTGTGGGAAGGCAGTTGCTGGTGCTGCTTCAGTAGCTCAGCAGCATCAGAACCGGGGCTGGTATATCTGGGGCCCCCTGGGCCTTTCCCTCATGGTCACAACATGGCAGCCACACATTGGGCCCTCACACCGTCTTCAAAGCAAGAGCGGGGTTGGAAACAGGAGGCGCTGCGCTTTCCTCAAGTATGGCTCCTTCTGAGCACAGAAGGAAGTGTCTTTTCTAGGAGCAAACCGAGACGCCCCTTTTCTTTTTTTGCCCAAACTGGAAGCCTCAGGGCATTGCCCGTGTAGCCTTTCCCGTCTCTGTGCTATGAGCTGGGTGTTGAGAAGGTGTTGGGATGCTCTTGGATCTTCGGCCAGTGGTGTCTGCTCAAGACCCTGCAGCCAGAGGGCAGGGGAGTGATGGGGTGGGAGCTCTGTCAGGTCTCTCTCTTAAGCACCAGGCATCCTTACTTCTTGGGAGGAAGGCTTTGTTTTCCTGTTCATTTTGCTTCACTTGCTTTTAGACTCTGTCTAGGTAGCTCGACACAAAAGGCCGTAGAATGCACCATCTGTTAATATGAAGTGTCCTTCATGGGCAAATGTGTAGAAGCAGAAAGCTTATTGGTTACCAGGGGCCGGGGGGAGGCGGAGAGGGGGTGCAGGGAATGGGGTGGTGATGACTGAGGGATATAGCGTTTCCTGTTGGGGTGATGAAGCTATTCTGAAATGTGATGTTTGCATGACTGTAAATATCCTAAAAATCACTGGCTCGTATCCTTTGAAACAGTGAACTTTATGGTGTGTGAATCATAACAGAGCTATTTTTTTTTAAAGGTAAAGGCTAAACATATACTATAACTTTTGTAACCCCTTACATTTAAAATTATAGAAGAAATTTCAAAATATCAGTGTCCCCCTAACCAGTTTGGCTCAGTGGATAGAGTGTTGGCCGGCAGACAGAAGGGTCTCAGGTTCAATTCTGGTCAAGGGCATGTACCTTAGTTGTAGGCACATCCTCAGTGGGGGGTGTGCAGGAGGCAGCTGATCGATGATTCTTTCTTATTGATGTTTCTAACTATCTCTCTCCTTTCCTCTCTGTAAAAAAAAAATCAATAAAATATATATTTAAAAAAAAATACCAGTGTCCCCGGCCTCCCCTGTCCTCGAAGAAGTTTGGACACGGCCATTCCTGATAAGCATCCCAGGTTCCAACCTGTGCATTAACGCCCATGCCCTCCACTTGCAGGTCGGCACTTACTGTTTCTTATTCTTCTGCATATCCTTTCTAGGCGTTTTCCCATATGTACTCACACACGAAAAACAGTTACTTTCCCTCGAACTCTCATGACCTCATTCCATGGCAAACTCCAGGAGACAGTGCCTGGCATTGTAGCTACATTGTTCCCAGGGGCTGTTGCTGTTGCTAAGTGGAGAGCTTGGTCAGAAAGATAGTCAGGCCTCCGAGAATTGGTGCTGGCTCCTTGCTCTAGGGCGGAGACCCTCAGCCAGGCTATGCTCTAGAACCCTGGGCAGCTCTGCCAACTGGTGCTGGTGCCCAGGCTCCACAGTCAGATGGACTGATTCCAGGGAGTGGGATCAAGGCTTCCAAACCAGATGCAGTCAGAACTAGAACAGAGGTTTCTGACCGAGTGATTCAGTCCCCTCACTCCCTCAAGGCGTTTGGCAATGACTGGAGGCATTCTGGTTGTGAAAACTTGGGTAGAGGTGTGTGTGCTGCTGGCATCTAGCAGGCAGAGACCAGGGGTGCTGCTAACCATCCTCCAATGCCTAGCACACAGCAAAGCACCGTCTGCCCCCCAATGTCAGTTGTGCTGATGCAGAGGAATCCTGGGCTGGGGAAGCGGAGATCTGCTAATTGCACCATCAGACTTTGCCCCTGGGCAGGCAGTGGCCGGTCAGAAGTAGAAATTCACAAACGCAGTACCTAGGCAGCCAAAGGAGCCATCGCAGCCGTGGCTCCACGTGACTTGGGTCCAGGCTGCCTTTGTTGGTATGCCTCTCCGCGAGCAAGACAGAAGTTAGATTGTCAACATTCTTGCAGTTTTTCAGACGTTCTCTAGCTAAAAGCCATCAACTGTCAGCCAGGAGGAGCAGATGCCTGTTCCCAATGGACGTGAAGAACATCTGACAGTGACCGCGCATCTGCGCTCCTCTGGTGCACGTTCTGAATGGCTGCTTTCCTTACGGAGCAAAACGTGGGCCCCGGAGTCACACTCCAGGAAACAGGTATTCTGGGCAAGCTCGAGACTGCGCAAGGAGGGAACTGTAGGTAAGAACACACACCCGGGGAATCGGGAGAAGAGTCTTTGTGGTCTGGAGTGAGCACCCGAATCGGTCAACGATCACATGAAGGGACGGGCGTCCTGGACACCCACCTGGGACAACATCCCCTGGGTGCACTGTTGCTTGTTTGTTTACATCCAGGCACCTGCCGTGTTCTCCTGATCTACGGGAGAGACTGCTGGCGTGGGCAATGACACGGAATGACAGGCTGTTGAAGAAACCTCGTGGTATTCTCAGTAGTATGGAGATAAGGAAATCACAACATTGAAAGAGCCGCAAGCAGCGTGAGCTCGAGAGTGCATAAGGAGGCCAAGGGCGTCGGGGGAGAGATGCAGGAAAGGAGTCCAGATGCGGCCAGGCTTCCTGTGTCGGACAGGACTGTCCACTGCGGAAGCCAGACGTCCTGGCCGGAAGATCCCCACTGAGGCTGTTCATGAGAATCCACCGCCGGGGAGGCGTGTGAGATCCCAGGGCTCGGGCTGTGCTCTGGCCCAGTGCTGTAAGCCTGTGGGCGCAGCCAGGCTCAGCACGTTTTAAAGCTTCCCCAGGGATCCAACGGGCAGTCGTACTTGCGATCCCTGTGAGTGCTCCCCATCCCTGCCCACAGTGGGATAGGACTGGCATGTTAGCTTGGCTCATACCATGCCCTGTTGCACTTGGATCTCAAAGCGACTGAGATACTTCGTTTAGAAAGCATCTGCGGCGACGGCCCCGGGACAGCGTTGCGAGCCCAAGGACAGACAGCAAAGCCCTGTGGGGACTGAAGGACGGGTCTTCAGGAGGCTGTCCCTGTGGAGTGACCTCCACGTGGTTCCTCTGACATTCCCTCAATTTGGGGGACTCCCTGATTTCCTGCCAACATGTTGCATTTCTGCGAAGTGAACCAGGCTTGCTGCTTGCAGACAAGAACCCTGATAGGCATATTTATTAAATGTTTTTCTTGATATTGATGGATATGAAAATACTTGTTTTAGCTGCATCCCAAGTACTAATATCCATGGAATCCCCTTAATGTGTTAGTCATGTTTTTTTTTTTTTTCTGAACACGCATTCAAATACGTACACAATTGTTAAAGTAGGTCTGCTGCCCTTCGGGAAGGCTGAGTTATGATTCTTTGATTGCAGTTAATAGAAAGCACATGTGGATAGGTTAAGCCAAAATAAGAAATTTATTGGGGTTTCTCATAAAATCAAGGAAGCAGCCATAGCGTGGCAGCCAGCGGGCTGCGGGGGGACTGAGGGTTCCAGTCCTTTCCTCTCAGCACCCCCACTGATGTGCTTTAACTCCAGCCTCTCCGGCTGAGACTGGCCAGCACGGTGGGAGAAGAGGCTCAGCTGTGGCCGGAGGGGCGGGCTGTGGAGCACAGACAGCAGCTGGCCCCAGGGGAGGGTCATGGGTTTGAGCTAGGAAACCACCTGTAGCAGTGCCTTCCACCTTCACGGGAACTGGGATAGGCTATCGTTCAGGGAGGATGTGTTCCATTGCAAGTGGCCGACCCTCCCTGCAAACTGGTTTAAGCAAAAAAAAAAAAAGGGGGCTTTATTGATGCAGAAAAATGAATGTCTAGGAATGAGAACCAGCTTGAGAGTCATCGCTGGCTCCAGGGCTTAAATGATGGTGTCAGGACTTCTGTTTCACCTCCCCCTTCGCGCCCACCCCCCCTCTCCTTTGTGTTGGCATCCTTCTCAGATGGGTCTTCTCAGCAGTTCTGGGATCACTTGCCATCTTCAGAGACAGCATCTCAGTGCCAGGAGTACTTCTCTTCGGTAGTTTCAGCAACAATCCAGTCCCATGAGAGATTCTCATTGGTCAGGCAGAAGTGATGTGCACATCTATCAACCAGTCACTGTGGCCCTGGGAGGTGTGGCCTACACTGAGTGGCCGGGCTTCAACTGAGAGCCCACCCTGGGTGGGGTCCTTTCCTGCCAACTCACAGGGGCTGAGATTATGGGTGAGCCGGTGATTACCACCTGGCTGTGGGGACATTCCCATGTGAATACTCTCACCTTGACTGATCCAAACTACCTGCATAATGCCGAGTGGCTTAGAAAGTTGCTAACCATTGAAGTCAGCTTTCATGAGCGGGTAAGACAAGGAAGAGGCTGAGACCAAGGGAGAGGTGTTTCCTCAAAGACAATCATTTTTTTCTAGGAAATGGGGGATAGATGTGGTGCAAGCAAAACCGTAAGGCGCCTCCCACAGAATGTAAAGAAATTTCAGTTCACTTGGCTGAATACCTATCGAATGGTCATTCCCACAAAACTGCTAAGAAGTAGTTTCCAGAAGTGAATTCAATAATCCTTCACCAAATATGTATTACCTACTGTGGACAGAGCCCATCTCAATTTTGGGGCAAAAATGACCTGGAGTATGGGAAACTGACATAATACAAGAGGGTGTGAAATATATGGTAATTGTTTTAGTAGAGGAACAGTGTCCGTGAGGGGAGCAGACAACCTCAGTGGGAGGGGCGGACTAGGGATAGTTTTGCAGAGCAGGACTCACTCATGTTTGCAGAGTTAGGGGGTGTGGACTAGCTCTAAGTGGTTTCAGATGGATGCAGCTGGGAGAGGGGAAGGTGGCACTGGGGCTGTGTCTTGCATGATGTGTGAAGGATGTTGGATTTTATCCCGCTGGCATGGAGAGAACGATGACGGTGCTTCCAGCGGGGACAATCACGATCAGATTGGCGTTTTAGAACAGTCCCTTGGGCAACCGTGTGGAAGACTGATTCTAGACGAGGGGAATTAAAAGCAAAAAGTCAGTAGGAATCCAAGTCAGAGAAGGAGGGGGAAGCAAGGAGGTGGAACGGAAGGAACATGGTGGCCAATAGATTGTGATGGACAGGTGAGTCCACAAGCATGCTTACCGTCTGGTCTAAAAGTAGCGTTAACCCATTGGAAAGAACACACTTATCCATAAAAGAGATACTTAAAAGCTACAAGCCACCCTAACCGGTTTGGTTCAGTGGATAGAGTGTTGGCCTTTGGATTGAAGTGTCCTGGGTTCGATTCCCTAGGCAGGGCACATGCATGGGTTGTGGGCTCAATCTCTATTAGGGGATGTGCAGGAGGCAGCTGATCAATGATTGACTCTCATCATTGATCTTTCTCTCTTTTCCTCTCTGAAATCAATAAAAATCTATTTTAAAAAACTCCAAAAGCTATAAGCAAAAGAAACAAGGCCCTAGAAATAAAAAGTACCTCATTGCTTTTATTCCATAAACTAAAACAATTAGTGACCAGAAAGGAGAGAGATTAATACTGGTTGGCACAATTCAAAAAACAACCTCATGAAAGAGATGGAAGGCAATGGGATCTTACTAGAAGAAATTTCATTTGGCAGAGCGAACCAAAGACTGCAGTGCAGATCCTGCACCCATTCCTCCAATTTGTGGGTCCAGGGCTCCGATGATAAAGTCGAGATTCCATCTTCCCTAAAAGCAGATTTTTTTTCCTTTCTGGGTAGTTTCATTCCCAGACAGGAATGGATCACCTTTATCTGGAGAAAAATAAAAAGTTCCTATTTTTTGGGGGAAAGGGGGCAAGTTTTTTTTAGATGTTGCAAGTTGTAAAGTACATTTATTCTGCCCTTCACAATTGAAAACAGTAATTTGGCTGGATATGGAATTCTTGGTTGGAAAAAGGCATTTTTGCATTAGTATTTTGAAGACATGTATTGTCTTACAATTTCCAGCATAGCTGCTGTGACTTGTGATGATGCAAAAAAGGATCTTAAATTTTATGATACTAGAGGCCCAGTGCATGAAATTTATGCACTCAGGGGGGTCCCTCACTTGGCCTGCACCCTCTCACAGTCAAGGACCCCTCAGAGGATGTCCGCCTGCCTGCTTAGGCCTAAGTTGGCAAGGCTTCTGCCACTGCTCTTGTGCTTGCCAGCTGTAAGCCCAGCTCAGGGCTTCTGGATGAGCAGCACTGTTCCTATGGGAGCTCACTGACCACCAGGGGGCAGCTCCTGCATTGAGTGTCTGCCCCCTGGTGGCCAGTATGCATCAGCAACCAGTCATTCTGCTGTTTGGTCTATTTGCATATTAGGGTTTTATTATATAGGACTAGAGGCCCAGTGCATGAAATTCGTGCATGGGGGTGGGGGGAGGGATCCCCTCAGCCCAGTCTGCACCCTCTCCAATCTGGGACCCCTTGGGGGATGTCTGACTGCCGGTTTAGGACCGATCCTGGCATTTGGACATCCCCTTCACAATCCTGGACTACTGGCTCCTAATCACTCACCTGCCTGCTTGCCTGGTTACCCCAAACTGTCCCCCCTGCCAGCCTGGTCACCCCTAACTGCACCCCCCTGCCTGCTTGGTTATTCCCAACTGCTCCCCCTGCTGGCCTGTTTGGCCTATGCAGCCTGATGTTCAGTTGTTTGGTTGTCCCTCACTAACCCTTCTGCTGGTCTGATGTAGGAAGCCATCCTGTGAGGGCATGAGGGTTAATTTGCATATCACCTATTTATTATATAGGATAACTTGGGGTGGGACTTTTCTCACTTATTCAGCTGGGTAACAGATAGTTTCTTGAAGTTGTTATTCTTTAGTTTTGAGAAATTTTCTTGAATACTTTCTCATGTTATTTCCTTTTTATTCTTGTTGTTTTCTAAAACTCCTATTTGATGTTGTATCTTTAATTTTCTTAATATTTTCTTTCCATTGTTCATCTCTTTTTCCTTTGTTCTATTTTCTGGGAGAGTTCCCACCATTGTCTTCGAAACTATCTTTTGAATTTCTCATTGCTGCACTGTATCTTTTAGTTTCCAAAAGCTATTTATTGTTCATATTTACTTTACGTTTTATGCATTTTATTTATAATGCAATATCTTTCTGAAAATATTTCATTCAGCATTTTGACCTTTTTTTGTATGTTGCACAGTTTTAGTTTCCTCCATTCTTTCCCCCCACTTGTTTTCGTTTTTGAATTTTATCCTAGAGGTTTCTTTCTTTCTTTCTTTTTTTAAAAACATATTTTATTGATTTTTCACAGAGAGGAAGAGAGAGAAATAGAGAGTTAGAAATGTCGATGAGAGAGAATCATAGACCAGCTGCCTCTTGCACACCCCCTACTGGAGATGTGCCCACAACCAAGGTACATGCCCTTGACCGGAATCGAACCCGGGACCTTTCAGTCCACAGGCTGATGCTCTATCCACTGAGCCAAATCTGTGCCGGCTTATCCTAGAGGTTTCAATCAAATACATGATGATGCTTTGATATTCTTTTTTTAAAATATATTTTTATTGATTTCAGAGAGGAAGGGAGAGGGAAAGATAGAAATACCAAGTGATGAGAGAGAATAATTGATTGGTTGCCTCCTGCATCCCCCCCCCCAAACCCCGCCCCTTGCACTGGTGATCAAACCAGCAACCCAAGCATGTGCCCTTGACAAGGAATTGAACCTGGGACCCTTCAGTCCACAGTCTGATGCTCTACTGAGTCAAACCAGCTAGGGCTGTCCATTTGTTTTTGAAGTGAGGACTCAAAAACAGTTTCAAAGCTTTATGTCTGGGATGGGTTGTGCTAACTGGTGGGCTTCGGAGTGGGGCAACAAGTGATGACTTGCAAATGAGAGTATCTTTATAGGAGAGGACCTGCAAATGAGACTAGTTGTATATGCTTTTTCTCTTGGACAGACCAGGTCTTTTCAGTGAAGAGACAGTGACTCTCCCACGCATGAGGGAGGTGAGTATTGACCAGGTGGTCCAGACTGGAGCTGAGCAGAGAAAGGATGGTGAGGACCTCTCTGTCAGTGTGCCTGCTTCATCAGACAGGGTTCTCCCCCTCCCCTTTCCTTGTGTCTGACATCCTCCAGGCCAGAGCCTTTAAACTCATACCAGTAGAACTTTCTGTTCTGTAGGAGGAAGGTGAGGGTGGGGGGAAGAAATCCTTAGGGTTTTCGTGATTTTACTCCAATCCTGCACTCTTCACATCGGAAGTAACTGGTCCCCTGGTTTTGAAGCTGCCCAGAGTCCTGGAGCTGGAACTGGCTTCACTGGTTCCCACTCCCCAGCTCCAGGCTGTTGGGAAAACGTTGGAACTCACTCATTGACCACTTGCTTATTCAACTGTCCATCTTTCAAATTTGGCTGCCATTTCTCTCCAGCCCATTCTCCCATTCTCTTTGTCATCATGAGTTTATAACTCTTTAATCCCTTTACTGTCATTTCAGTGGGATTTTGAGAAGGAGAAAAGATAAATGAGTGAATTCAACCCACCATAGAGGTCCTTTAATATACTTCCTATTTATTTTATTGTGTCCATCCATCCCACTTCTCTCTCCACCCTGAATGGACACCTTGACTGAGCTGTCCTTGATGACTTTCTTTGAATCTTCTCCCGTTGAGCATTCCACCAGGTCAGATGTGCTGAGTCAGCCCTACAGCTTTAGGACAGAGTCGTTCCTGTAGCTGCTGCCTCCCCTCTGTTCTAATGTGAGCTGAGAGAAGGAGGGTCTGGGCAAGACCTTTGTGACTTCAAAACAATTCAAAGTCTTCAAAAACAATTCAAAGGGGAGACACAGCATGGCATTCTGCTTTGTGACTTCATTGTGTTTTGGAAGGCTTTTGAAAAATACTCATTCTGAAAAGACTCCAATTATGCAGAGAATGACATAAACTTCCCAAGCCTCTCTCATCTCTAATCATGTGCCTCATCTCTTATGAATTTGCTGAGTATCCTGCCATACTTAAAAGAAATTATTGGGGTGACATCGTATATAATAAAGACAGAATATGCTAATTGACCATCCCACCCTCACAAAGATGGCAGTGCCCACAGCCCATAAGAAGGGAATATGCTAATTGGCTGCCACACCCTCCCACTGGGGAGGTGTCCACAACCAAGGTATGTGCCCTTGACTGGAATCAAACCTGGGACCCTCTGGTATGCAGGCTGACGTTCTATCCACCGATTTTGGCCGAATGATTATTTTTTAAGAGAGAGAATGGAAGGGAGGGGGAGAGACAGATAGAGACACAGGTTGATTAGTTGCCTTCCTCAAGCACCTGGATGAGGTGGGAGGGAAGGGTGGGATTGAACCTGCAACCCAGGTATGTGCTCTTGACCAGGAATCAAACCCAGGACCCTCTGGTATGCAGGCTGACAATCTAATCACTGAGCCATGCCAGACAGGGTGAAGTAGTTAATGAGAAAACAAAACAAAAAAACCCCCAAAACTTAAGAAAACCTCCAAACTATATTGTCCCAAATCATTTTTATATAACAAAATATTATTCCTCAGTCCACATTAAAGGAAAGAAAAGCATATTTTATGTATTCACTCGTCTCCTCGTATCCACTATCTCCATAAGCCTTTTCAAAGGATTCCACGCAGGTGTGGCCTGATTTGGTTATAAATGAACATGCATTACTAGACATGAAAACTCAAGACATCCGCGCCTGATGACTGGGATTGGCCATGCTCAGTATCATGATATTAGCGACGGTTATTCATGGCAGCCTCCAGAAGTTATCCCCAATCACCCACCTGCCTTCAGAGAAGCGACGTCTTGTAGGATTGCCTAAATTGGATCCTTGCTTCTTTTATCTATTTCTCTCTAAGCACATGCAAATTGTGCTCGATTCCACCACGCAGCTCTCCTTTAATTTGTGGGGACAGTGTGATGCATAACCGGAATGGATTTCCAGCTCATCACAGGTCCCTGCACTGTGGCTCTTCACAGGTCCCTGCTCTGTGGTTCAAACGCAGAGTGACCTTAAGGCTGGCAGGTCTAAATTTTGAGACCAAGATGAGAAATTCCCACACCATTTTCCTTTCATTAGAGGAGAAAACAGAATTCAGCTGGACACATGCACTAAAATTAGATCCTTAAACAAACAGCCCAGTTCTCAATAATTCATGCAAAGACGCAGGGGAAAAAATGAAGGAAATAATTGAGCAATGGCAGGCAAATACCATGTCGTTTTGCACTGCCTCAAACTAATCATCAGTGCCGTTTTATCTCTGATATACAGGTTTATTAATGAAACAAAAAGGCATCTCCGATGGATAAATAATACATCATAGGGAACTCGCACACTCTCTGTATAATAGGGATCAGTGACACCTATCAATTCATCCTAAATCAGGTCATGCGTATTTTGCTCAGTCTGCAGTTTGTCAATCTCGGCTTTCTACTTAATAGATGTCATATTTAAAAAATGCAATGCAGTCAGGAACTAGGTGAAATATAAAAGTAATTACAAAAAATCAGCACGATGAACTCTGCCCCCGGAAAGGCAGCCCATACAGTGATGTATTTGTATACTTACATAACTAACAAGGGATCGGCTTAGAGACGTAGCAAAGGCATTCAGGAATGAAGACATTTTGCAATTAAAAGAAACCAAATTCTACAGATCTAGCAGGGCTGTTATGACTGTGGATGAAGAAAAAGGAGTATCATGAACAGGAGAGGTTGCCAGGGAAGTTACAGAAAGCCAGGGGTCCGGGGTGGGGCCGGGGAAGAGAGACACGCTCCGAAAGGCAGAATCGGATTGCACGGAGGCTCACGAGAAACCTCAAATGATTAGCGGCAGAGCACAGACGTCAGTAGCGGCAGTAATGTCTGTGACAAACAAATAACAGTTGAAAACAATAAAACTCCTGGTAATGCTCTGTGTTGTAATATTGACGGCAGCGTGTGGGGAGCCTCTGACAGCTGTTAAACAGATGTGGCAATTAGCAAACCTTATGGTCATGCCTGTAAGATGATTATGCAACATGTTCTCCCACGAAATGAGATGGCGTCCTCCTTTGTGTGGAGGGCGAGCCTCACGTTCCATCTCAGCAGCCTCGTTAGCTGGCACTGCCTAATCCACACGCGTGTGCCCGCGCATATATATGCACGGATCTGGGCTGGTGTCTTGTGAGGGAGGGAGAGAAATGCAAAATTTAAACAAGAAGAATATCAATTCAGCTGTGTAGCAGATCCTTTCAATTATAATCGCTAATGGACAAATTGAGAGATAAAAAGGCTTTTCTATCATGTTGAAATTCAATGAACAGTTTTCAATTAGGCTCTGGATAGAAAAGGAAAAAAAAGCAAGCGACTTTTCCTTGATGTTAACATTGGCGAGAAAGATGAGAGGAACTTTGCTTTTTCATTCTAGGCTGGAGAGACGCCTATAATGCCGCATATTTAAATTATAAATCAGGTCGCTATCTGCCAACCGAAAGCAATATCAATTAGAACTTAGGTGGATTAAGCTTTAAAATGCCTTATATTTAATGACAAAAGTATGACTGTTAATCTCCACAGCCATCAAAGGGATAATTTAAGGCAGCAAGAAATCAGAGAATGATGTCACAAAAATAGGCTCTTGCAGCTTTTTGGATAGTATTATCGTAATTAATGTACTTCGGATGACTTTTTTGTGGGTTATGGGCTTTCACAAAAGCATTTATTGTGGGCATAAAATATAAAACCTTAAAGAGTGGGTTTGACTAAGGTTGACTGGAGGGTCCTTACCCTTTCTGCTACAGTAATTCCTGTAAAATAATAGTTTCATTTACAGGCGCCATTTATAATGTTGAATTTATGCCAGTTCATCTGATATAAATCATGGTAATAGCATGATCTATTGTATGTCACTTGAGCGAATGCAAATTAAATATCGTTAAATTAAAGAAAAACCGTTAAAATAACATTAGACAGTGACTTAGAGGTCCCGGAATAAAGGAAATGTGGGGTTAAGGATGCAATTTCACGACTGCAGGTCTCCATCTCATACTGTAACGTGTTGCCAAGAGCAAATGTAGGCGCACAAATAAATAAATTAAAGATGGTGACGCAGAGCTCTGGACAAAGTCACAGATCCTTGCCACACGTGGTTTCGTCTGATTCCCAGCAGCAGCTCTAGTGATGAAAGAGCTGCTTTCCCGCTGGGGCATTCGCCCTGCATTTCTTTCACTGCTAATCCAGTGGCTGGGAATGAAGTTTCTTTTTTAATTACCTGGTGATTTCCCCCCTCTCACTTGCAGGCCTGTTTCCCCAGGAGCACTTTCAACAAAGCCCTTGTTTATTATTTTCTTCTCCAGACCCAGCGCCTCCCGGCGAGCACAGTAGGGCTCCTCACTTAGACAGTTCCTGTCCATCCCCTTCCCGGTTTCTGCAGTGATAGGTTGTGAGATGGAATCCGCAGAGTCGTTTGCAGCTTCAGCTCCTGGCTGTGGTTCCAGAAAGCCCGGGCCATTAATAAACGGGAGTCATTAAAATGCATCATCAGACAAATCTACTTTCCCCCACAAATCAGGGTTTATTCTCTTTATTGCATTTCAGAAGTTGATTACAACTCATTTTCCAAACCAACCAGAGCCACTGTGCTAAGATAATTGGAGGAATGGGGGTGGGGGAAGGGGGGGGTAGAGAATGAAACAAGGAATACAGGCAATATTGTTTTCTTTTATACAGAAAGAATACACTTTTATAAACCATCCACATCCATGGATCACACTTGGGGAGGAATGAATTGGGATTCTGGCGTGTGTGTGTGTGTGTGTGTGTGTGTGTGTTCTGTTTCACGTGTCACCTAGCACATTGTCAGAACTCAATAAATGTTGATGGATGACAGGGTGACATAGCCATTATAACATCAATTAATTTGCTGTCAAGAAAAAGTGGGCCCTTCACATTATCCAGCTATAATTGCCTTGGCTTTGCTAACTTTTCCCTCCCTAACAGGTTATGTGAATAGTTATCAACACTTACGCCTCAGAACCATTCAATCAAAGGCTGCATTTTCCCACCCACATGCCAGGAAAGCAAAAAAAAAAAAAAAAAAAAAAAAAAAAAAAAAGAAAAAGAAAAGGTAATTTATTGTGGTGACTGGTTACCTGCTAAGATGGGACTCTGGTTATCCCGATGGACACAGGAAGCAGTGTGGGCTGAAGAAAGAATACTTGCAGCTGTGCTGTAGACACTGGGTTTGAAGATGGCTGTAGAGTTAACATTCATTAAGCATGTGGCTTATTATGTGCCAAGCACATACTAACTGGGGCCTGGGCTAGGGCATGGAGAGTGAGGTATTCACTGTGGGTGCAAAATTAGGAGAGAACGCACCCCAAAACTCAATCTCCTACAATAATCATCTTTTAATGCCATATTTAAAAATATGAACATAAAAATCCATAGTGAACTAAATATCAAAATTGTAAATAAAGGAGAATCAGAAACAGTGCTGTGTGAGGCTGTACTGGAACCCAAGGCAAGCGGGAACATGTGCCTTCCCATATGCATGCTTTGATGTAATTTTTAATGATGCCTGTGAAAATATTAAGGAAGTTGGAAAAAAATACTGAAAAATTGATAACAGTTGTATTAAAATGTAACATTATTTTCTGATTAAGTATTTTATTTTTACCCCAAACAGAACTGATGATAATTTTGCTCTTCAGGCTTTAATGGAAGCAAAAATCCTCAATAATATTTTCAACATGCAATTCATGAGAAGAAGAATGAACCATTAAAAAAATACATAAAAGCACACATATGGGGACACTCCGTTCCTCTTCGCCTCAGGCTGCCATGTGGATGCGCATAGCGCTGATCCTATGTGTAGGTGAAATTTTGGTATTTTGCTCATCATAGATATTTTCCATTAATTTTGATTTTAAGAAATATTGCATCACAATAGGGTTGATCTTGATTACCGAGTTTTTTGGGGGCCCTTTAAATTCTACGCCCGAGGCGAGTGCTTCATCCCGGACTCACTTAGTCCTAGCCCTAGAGCACTTTACATATTATTCACTTAATCTTTCGATAGGCCCTCCGAGTAGGCCTTATTATTATGCCTATTTTGCAGATGCGGGCGCTAAGTGGCAGCAGACCTTTTGGTGCCCCCCCCCCCCCCCTGTGTCCCTAGGCATGTACAGTTCCCCGCGGTGCCAAAGGCTTACGCAGGCCCCGTGCCTCTCCGCCCCGGGGCTTGCTCTGGTCCCCTGTCAGCAGACGGAGACTGAGGCAGAGCTGTGCACCGACGCCCCTGGGCACAGCCCTCCACCACTGACAGGTGATCCATCCTCCAGTTTCTGCCAGGTGGGCAGGACCCGGGCTGGCGCCTGCACTGCCTGTCCTAAGAACCCCACAGGACCCCGCTCATGATGCTCCATAGTGGCCTCCCTTCCCGCCCTGTCTCGTTTCTGCATCCCCACCGGTGCTTCTTGGGGTCACCTCCCAAATAAACTGCCTGCCCTCAGAACCTGTCTCAGGATCTGTTTCTGGGGAGCCCAACCCGAGACACAAAATCACAGAGCTACTGCTTACCTAACTCAGCCTGTTCACACAGTTGAGATGTGGGAGGGCAGGCGCTCACGTGAAGAATCAACCCCTAGGTCTGCGTTCTCGGCCACTCTGCCGCACACTCTGGCAAACTATGGCCTCTCTGCTTTTTTTCTTATCTGGCCATGAGCTAGGAATTGCTTTTACCTTTTAACCAGTCAAAAAAAAAAAAAAATCATCATCATCCTAATTCTTGACATGTAAAAATGATAGGAAATTGAATGTCAGCTACCATAAATAAAGTTTTATTGGCACACCGCCATGCCCGTTCATTTACATATTGTCTGTGGCTGCTTTCCAGCGACAAGGGCAGAATCAGTAGTTGTGACGGACATCGAAAGGCCTGAAAAGCCAAAACATAATTAGAAACCTTGGCAGAATAGGTGTGCTGAGCCTTACTCCGTAGTCCTTCTAGCTTTTGTAACCTACTAGTTAGGTGGTCTTATTAGGGGCAGAAGTAGAATATGGGGGACCAGCTATAATTGTAAGAAATAGGAATCATGCTCTGTAAACCGGGATTGTTTTATTCTGATTAAAGGCCGCAGTTGCAGTGGGACCTGGGAGCTCCCCTGGAAATGCAGCCCACCCTCTCCATCCGGGAGCTGCCCATTGTCATGGGAAGATTAACAACCCTGTGGCAGAAACCAGAGCCCGAAATCCAGCTGCCAGCCCTTTAGAGATCCCCAGCCTTTGCATAGCACCAGCCCTTTGAAACCCCCCAGCGTCTGCATACCTGCAGGCCCTTGCAAATCTCCAGCCCCCATTACCTGTAAGCTGCCCATTTGGCACACCCCTTTGCCTACTTCCCCATGTAATCTTGGTCCTTCTACCCAATATAAGCAGCTGGTTTATGGGGGCGCTGCAGAGCAGGTTTGTGTGGATGACCTGCTGCTCTCCCATTTTGCGGGCAGTATTGGCATAAGCACTCTTAATGACTCAACCCTGTCTCTGCTTAATTGGCTCAAGTAATGACAGGCAGCTTGGACCCATTGATTGTCCGGTTATAGTCTTAGATAAGATTATTTACTATTCTGAGTCTCAGCTTTTGCAAGTATAAAATGGGGATAGCTAGTTGCTCCTTATAATATTTGTGAAGATTTACCACTTGATGCAATATTTGCAAAATGCACCTCGCACACAGTTCATCTCCGATGAACAGAATTTCCATTCTACAAAAATAAATTTTATGAAAAACAACTGAGTTGTTCATCAGCTTGTGGAAGCCCTATTTGAACCAGCAGACTCTCCTGGTTGGGTGGTCTGGGACCGCGTTTGCATTCTATGGGTAATGGTGGGCCTAATTGCCTGTTAGCTGCAGATTCCTTTAATGTTGGGCAAGACATGGGAAAGCAGAGAAAACAAATGCATAAAAACAAAGCAGCACGGAGAACGTCAGGGGTAGGATGTGAGAAACTGGGATCAATATTCACAATGCATGCGTCTCAATTTCCTTTGTTACCGTGTCACTGTTTTGAAAAGTCTAAATTATGCTTGCAGGACTGTAATGTATGCATACATATGTATGAAAGCATGCAACTTAGCGGGGATGAGGCAGGCAAGCACAATGGCAGGGTTTGCTTTCAGTAAGAGCCGGAAGCAAGTCGTAAAATTCATTTCCTTACCCAAGTGAGTGTGGGTCACTCCGGCAGGCCCTGCTCAGGGTCTGATAACGCAAGGCTGCTTCTATGCTTCTCTTGAACCTGCTTCCTTCCCTCCTTTCCTACAGTCCAGGCTGCTTGACCTTTTCCTGGCTTATGGCTCCCAACCGGGTCTCCTTCTATCCATTGGTTTTCAACCAAGGAGATTGTGCTTCCCCAGGGAGGTTTCCGCTGTTGTTGTAACCGGAAGGATGCTACTGACACCTAGTGGGAACAGGTCAGGGGTGGTGATGCAATCCTGCAATGCATGGGACAGCCCCACTCCCAAACTAAGGATTCCCCGGCCCCACGTGTCAGTGGTGCCAAGGTGGAGCCATTCACTCCCATGGGCCCCCAGTCCGGCAGCCAGAATGAATTTTACTTCCTGGAATATAAATCCTGGCCTGTCACTTCCTTGCTTAAGACCCTTTATCGCCTTCTCAAGGCCTGTAGAGTAGGATCTGAAACCCTATTCATGATGACAAAAACTCCCCGCCTGCTTCTTGTCTACTTTCCCTCTCACCTCTTTCCTCTACGAAATCAAATATTGGTTTATGGAGTCCAGAGTGCTATTTTGCTCTAAACGGTTTGGCTCAGTGGCTAGGGGGTCGGCCTGGGGACTGAAGGGTCCAGAGTTCAATCCTGGTTAAGGGCATGTACCTTGGTTGCGGGCACATCGCAGTAGGAGCAGCTGATCCATGGTTCTCATTGATGTTTCAAGCTCCCTATCCATCTCCCTTCCTCTCTGTAAAAAATCAATAAAGTATATTTTTAAAAAATGTATCGGTTTTCAGGTCAGCTCCCCCGGACTGCAGCTCCCATCTCTCCAGTATGAGAATGACTCCCTTTCATGCGATTGTTTGCTCCAGGATCTGCCTTCCCTTGTAGACTCCAAGCCCTGGGAGGGCAGGCCTGGCGTGTCCCTCCCGCGCTTGCACACGCAGCGTCTGGCACACAGAAGGCGCTCAGTAAATATTTGTTGATGGATGGCACGCGTGTGCTGGCTTGTTTATGTGGAAATCTATTTAGAATGTCGTCAAGACATTTACAAGTGTAGATACGTGTGATAATTCATACGTCTGGGTTGCGATAATACTGATTTGCCATGCAATTACACCAACTGAAAAATGAGGCAAGGGAGTAGACACCCAAAATGGTGGAATCTGAGCGATGGAAATGAACAGGTTGCTCTAGTTCCTCTGGAGAGAGTGGATGAATACTGGATAACTCAATAACAATAAGTCTTAAAAATAAATTAATGTTAAGAATCTTTGGACAGTGGGCGATGCAACTGTCAAGCGCTGCAGGGTGAAGGGCAGAGCTTAAGATTTTCCTTTGCTTGGAAGCTAGCCAGGCAGCCCGCCACGGTTTCATGGACGCTGACGGAAGACACGAGCCCCCTGGGTCAGAGACAAGGACATGGTTACAGCAGGCAGGCAGCATGAGCTTCACATACATGTCTGTTCCCCTCAGCCCGTGTCCCAGGGCCCCGTGCCCCAGGGCGGCAGGGGAGAGCGGCCTGGGTAGATTCTGCACATGCAATGGGCTTAGGTTACAGCGGAAGCCCCGAGTTTAGGAAGCCTCCCGTATTACCAGGGGGCTGCTGGCAAGCGTGCCCAGTCTTTGCCTCACTGGGAGGCAGTGCCTATATTCCTCTGCTCAGGAAACAAATGTGCTTTCTGCTTTCTGCCCTGCGGGCAGACGCTCTCTCTGTTTTTCAAGGCTATCTGCGCGCTACAAACGTCCTTAAGAAGACTGTCGGGGTCAAAGCTGTCACGAGGCACGTACAGATGCTCCGAGAATTGTCCCCCTGCCCCAGAGCCACCTGATGCACTGACCAGTCAAAGACTGAAAAAAAAATCATATACCTATGGATGGAGGGGGTAAGGGCAGAGGGTGGAGTGGGGACCAGGTGGAGGGGAGATATGGGGGCGGGGGGAGGAGAAACATTTGTAATAATATGAACAATAAAGATTTATTTAAAAAATAAAAATAAAGTTAAATATAGAAAAGGTAAAAAAAAAAATAAAGTTTTCAGAATGAGCTTTAAACCTAACCTCCTTTCCAGCCTTTGACGTTTGAGGGAACATTCCCTTATATACTCCTTTACGTGCCAGATGGATGGGCGAAGGCGCAAATGCAGAAACATGCCTGAGTTTTTCTCTGTTGCGTTATTCTCACACATGCGCAGCACGTGCCGGCAAACATTTGAAAATGCATTTCTCTGGGAACGGCTCCAGCTACCAAACCATTGGGTTCTGAATATTTCTTGGATTCACCTGTTCTTCCTCACTTCCATTGCTGCTGCCCTTTGTTACAGCTTTGTACGTGCTTCTCCCCTTCTGCTTTCGTCATGTTTAGCCTCCGGAAGCCCAGTCCCCTGTCTCTGAAACGGACTCAGCAACATTCCGACCCCCAAAATGTTTGTGGGAACGATGTGGAATAATGCAGGTCAGGCCGACAAGTGCTGAGGCTCAACTAATGTTAACTCTCATGACTTACTCCTTCTTTACGTACAAGCCCTGATTGGCGTTCCCGGTGTTTGATTTCTTACAACAGATACTCGGAGGCGAAGTCTTTCCAGTGAAATCACTCCTTATGAATGGAAGCATTTTTAGCTGAAAGCTGTGTGCAAGGAGAGGGGTCTGAAATGGGGAGAAAGGATAAAACAAATCAGTTGGTGTGTACCCTTTGAGGATGTAGAATTTGAGCTATTCTATTGCAAACCAGCTCCATTTCACCAGGAATGTACATTTGCTAAGCACATTAAAAAAAAAAAAAAAAAAAAAAAAAGGATCTGAAAGCTCTTCTCTATTCTATGATTAATCGGACATGTTTGGGCCAATACAGAAGGAATAAAATTACCCCATCACTATATGTGTGTGAGATAAAATATACGATTAAAAATATTTATTGTACTGATGTGGAAAAGAATAATATGTTAAACAGATACGCATGTAATAATGCATATTTTCCCCATAAAATTTAATTTATCCCTTGGGCCGGGCATAAACTTTCCTCTTGAACAACTTGCTTTCCAACTATAGATTGCTGAGCTAAACTGCTTAGTTTTACAGCAAATTGATCACCACTGTAATATTTCAGGAGCAAAATGATCCTCACCAGTCAGTTTGATTTCAAAGGCCAAAATTTATAGTTTTGTTCCTGATTTAGTGATAAGGTTTTTTAACATATTGAGCATTTTATCACTTTCTATCAGGACATGGAGTGGAACTTACAAATGAAAAAAAAAAAAAGCCAACAAAAAAGGGATCATAAATAATATACTACAGAATGACAGAAGAGTTTAATATTCCCTCTGGGCCAGTGGGAAATTACTCAGATTTCTGTCCTTGTAAACATATGTCCTGGTCTCCACGGAAGATGTGTTACACAATCTTTATGCTCCTGGAAAAGGGGTCAAAGATGGAGCTGCAACTCCAAGCCACAAGGACCTTGCTAATGCACAAAGGAAGCTTTATTATATGTGTGCTCCCCCGTGTCTCCACTCGACTGTATTCGAGGCAGATAAAATGTAGTTATTGGACACTTCTGAAATGTTGAAAATAGGTGCAGACATTTAATGATGGGAAAGTTCATGACTCAGTAAAGATTACTCCCTGGCTGCTAGCTTTGGACAGAAAAGTATAAAATCAAATTATGATAATCATAGGAGTCAGGAGAAAAATGTCGGCCCAGTGAGCTCTATTTACTGAATTTCTGAATTCATTATACACCTCCTACGTTGGAAGCATAGGGAACAGAGTTTTGATAATCTCAGTAGATTTGCAAAGTAAAACTATTTTGTGATTACTGTAGTGATTTTTTTTGAGGAAAACTTGAGTTTGTAAAAAAAAGAACTGGGGCCAATGAGACCTATAGTAATAGAGATAATAAAAACAGTCTTCTTTCCCTGGTCAGTGTTGCTCAATGGTTAGAGTGTCGGCCAGTGCACTGAAGGGTCCAGGTTTTGACTCTAGATCAAGGGCACGTACTTGGGTTGCAGGTTGCATCCTGGCCCTAGTGGCGGTGCATGCAGGAGGCAACCAATAGATGTGTCTCTGTCACATTGATGTTTCTCTCTCTCTCCTCTCTCCCTCCTCTCTCCCACCATCTCTGAACATCAATGGAAAAATATTCTTGGGTGAGGATTAATAAAAATAAAATAAAATAAAAACAGTTTTCTTGTGCCACAATATACTCACAGGCATCTAGAATTTACCTTTTCAAGAGTTGGTTTGACATTAAACTAGTGAAAACAGATGTGGTTGTCTAGGTTTTTGCCACTAAAAATCTTTTTTTCCCCCCAAACAACTTTTCCATCACATGGCGGTGTCTACCTGTCCAGACATAAGAGTTAAACCATTGATCTGGCGCTTAAATAGGACTTTGAGGTACAGTGGTCTATTTTATCACACGTGACTTATGTGTTGAGTCAGCAAGGCCAAAGATGCTTCCAGCAGACATCAACTCCAGACAGCTGGGGCCTGCGAGCTCTTTATTTTGTAACCTTCACTCCGAGCTGTGTTCTAGGGAGAGGACTGGCATTTCTACCTGTGACATTCAGAGTATCTATTCCTGGACAGTGTCCTTGGCTGATGGATCTCGTTGGTCATTTTATATGGACGATCAGCCTTTGCTCTGTCAAGTTCTGTGGTTGCTAGCATTTTGCAAGATGCCCTCTTTTTGGTCTGCTCGTTAACATTTACAGCTTTTACAGCAGGCTTAGTTTTTTTTGTTTGCTAAATATTACATTTTCTATCATTCTCTAAGTGATTTCTTCATGACAAACAGCTGTGAAGGCTCAGTGACATACCCATAAGCATGTATTGCTCTTGCCGGAGGGTGGTCCACTAAGTGGCCTTTGATGATTACGTACCTGGGTGTCAGCTGGGGCCCTGGGGTGATGCGTGACTTGTCTCCTCTCCACACGGCCCCCATCCTCTGGCAGACCAGCCTGGGCACATTTTCATGACAGTGGCAAAGGTCAAGCAGGATACACTAGAGCCTTGAGGCCTAGACCAGTGGTTGGCAAACTGTGGCTCTCGAGCCACATGAGGCTCTTTGGCCCCTTGAATGTGGCTCTTCCACAAAATACCACGGCCTGGGCGAGTCTATTTTGAAGAAGTGGCATTAGAAGAAGTTTAAGTTTAAAAAATTTGGCTCTCAAAAGAAATTTCAATCCTTGTACGGTTGCTATTTGGCTCTGTTGACTAATGAGTTTGCCGACCACTGGCCAAGACTAAGAGCAGGCACACCATCATTTCTACTGCATTCTTGTCAGCCAAAGCAAGTCACAAGGTCAACTCAGATATAAAGGACTCTACCTAAGTTAAAAAAATATTTTAATTGATTTCAAAGAGGAAGGGAGAGGGAGAGAGAGATAGAATCATTAATTGGCTGCCTCCTGCATGCCCCACACTGGGGATTGAGCCCACAATCTGGGTTTATGCCCTTGACCAAAATCAAACCTGGGACCCTTCAGTCTAGACAGGCTGATGCTGTATTGAATGAGCCAAATGGCTAGGGCTTTACCTTCTTTGCAAGAAAAACTGACAGGCAATCTGACACAGAGTATAGATACAGGGACAGAGAAGAATTGGTGCCCTTAATTCAATCCACCGTATGATTTATTAGTCCCGGCCATCAAGCTATGAGGGAGGTATCAGAGATTCTGCTCTCTTTACTGCTGGACTAGATAGTTTGATCACAATGAACACAAAACCTATAGCTCATTCTCTCAGGTTTTTGAAGATAAAACACCATCAAGGTGAAGTGAGTACCACAAATCTTAGTTTCCAAACGAAGATGCACAATTCCTGTGGAATGAATTGTTAACCTGGAACTCCCACCCAGCTGAGTTGTCAGGAACATGAAACTGGGTTCTTTCTGAAGAGTCCCCCGTGTGGTGGACACTGGTCATTGTGGCTGCCAAGCATCCGAGCTCCCTTCTCCAGTCTGAGGAACCCTCCTGGCTGCATGGAGCCACCAGAGATGAGCCTCCCTAGCGGCTCCAGGTTCCCAAGAGAAGGGCAGGGATCACACAGCATCCTTTCGGCCAGTAGCAAGGGTCATCTCTAGACAGCAGCCGGCATTGCTCTGACATAGGTGTCCCATGTCCCTCACTGTTGGCCTAAGTGCATCCAGTGTAAACTGCAGTGTCTGCTCAGCACTGGACGGGCTGTGGGACCCGCATTATAGCTCAAATGTAGGCATTGTTCTGACTGCAAAGCCTCCAGGCCTGGTTCTTTGGAGCTTCTGGGAGATTCTGTGAGCTACAAAAAATCCTCTTAAACCCCTCCCCACCACTTCCCCCATGGACCCTATGTCACAGCGGAACTGAACCAGTTAAAGTGTCTGGAATATCTCCTTGCTTTCATATCTCTCTTCACAATCATTTTCTCTGCTAAAAAGGTCCCCTGCTTCCAAGCCCTTAGAGACCATCACCCAACTTCCCTTCAAGAAGAAATGGAGAGAGGGAATCCCATCGGCAGGCATATGTACTATTTGGATAAGTGTTTCGAGGAATGCTTTGGCCATTTGAGGAACATATATTTAGACCAGTGATTTTAACCCTTTTTAAAAAATCTCATGGCACATATACATAAACTAATTACTAAAATTCTGTGGCACATCAAAAATATATTTTATTTTTTGCCGATCTAACAAGAACATGTATAATTTTGATACATTCACAGGAATGGCTATTGTGTTGCCTATTGCCATGTTTTAAATGGGAAATCGAAGGGAAAAGAGGTCAGCACCCCTGACCAAATAGTCATGTATTGCATGTTTTAAAAATCTTGTGTCACACTGATTGAAAATGCTGCTATAGAAAAAGTCCTCGTTTTCTGGATGCTGATGCTTGGGTGGAATAACTGATTGAAAATGCGAGTTTCTAGGACTGTGGGGTAGAACTATGCTGCTCTTCTCCCCGGAGAAGACACATTTCCTAAGCCTGTTCCTCCTGGGAACTCTGGGTTCTTCTGGTCAACCTCATTTGTTGACTGATTTAATAATGAACAGGAATGGGTGAAGTGGAGAAAATTTCAAGTGCCCAGGAATAAATGGAATGGTAATTTTAATGTCATTTTAAATTAAAGTGGGCTAGAATTACCCATGGTGATTTTTTCCCCCTCCTTTTTTGCTCTCATCTTGAAATGGTAATTTTCAAGGATGTCTTTATTCTTTCAAGGACATTTATTGAGAACTTACCATGTGTAAGACATTATGCCAAGCAGTGGCTTTATGTATATAATAGAACATGAAACAAGTTAGGAATAATGGGGTGTAAACATAAAGCAATTTTATCTGATCTACCACTATCCACTTATAACTTTATTAAACTGGGAAGGCTTCTTTCCTGTCTCAGATGATTATTTTATCACTAATTTTAATAGAAATTTCTACAGTTACTTTAAGTTACTAACTGCAATCTTAGTTCAGAGATTAAATGCTTTGTGCTGTATAATAAGCCAACCTCTGAACTTGACTTAAAATGAAATCTTCTCCTTCCCCGAGACATGGTCTGCAGGGAAGCCTACATCCAACAAATAGGGCCATAGACGCTTTCTTTCTTCCCTCCCTCCAACTCTACACGGTGTATTCAAAGGTGTTTCTGACCTCTCTTGTTCAGAGAAGGGGATGGAGGAGAGGTTGGGAGGACAGGAAAGGGCCTGCTTTGTGAGATGGCTCTGTAGCCTCTGAACTCAGCAGATGTGTAAGCTGACTCTTCTCCCACGGGGCATCGCCGTGAGCTGCTGGAGATTCCTCTCCCATAGGGAAACTTGCAGGAGAACATTTCTGTTTTTCTCCCTTTACATCTTGCTTGGGGCCCAAGGATTTCCCTTGATATCTTCCCCAACTCCAGCTACCCAGGCCCCCCACTCTTTGCTCACAGTACTGGTAGGTATCTCGGATTATTGGATTGCACTGTCTACATGGGGACATGTTGCCCTCTTACACTCTGCTCTGTGGTCTTGGAGACAACATCCAATTCCCTCTTGCAGTTTCAGGATTGAAGGTTCTCCACTTCTCCAGCCTGAGTCACCGGTGTGTCCCTCCTCCTTCCCACAGCCCAAGTCTGACCCATAGCTGTTGGAAGCTGAAATCTTGCTCTGTAACCATGCATCCAGATTTTTTTTTGTCTCATAGTTGGTCTTGTGGCATCTTTCACTCTTTGCCTTTGGTTTGGGAGAAACTGTTCCTTGGAATACCACTGAGAGGACAGTGGGTGAGGGAGCTGAGTGGAAACAACATAGAATCATAGTTCAAGATCTGTTCCTGATGGAGATCTTGATTAAAGGGCCATCGAGAGTTTTTCAAAGAGGTGTTATTTTAGCTGGTATTAAAGGATAAGTTTGTCTCTGAGGTAAAGTAAAAAAACAAAAACAAAAAACCCTCAAACAACAAAACAACAAAAAGCAACAACAAAGGATGTCCCTGATAGAAGGAATAGGACACCAAAAAGGAGACGTCTGAAACATGAAATGCCAGTGAAAATGGCCTCAGATTTGGAAAGTGTGGTTGAGAAGATCCTTAGCAAAGAAGAGCTTGTGGTGTTAAGCTAAGGAGCGTGGCCTTTACCCAGCAGTTCATGCCCTTCCAGATGATTTAAAGAGGGAAGTGATGTGTTCTAGAAAGGCAATGACACCTAATAAAAACCTAACAAAAGATGTGTAGCATATCTATAGAGGAAATTACAAAGTGGTAGTGAAGGAAATACTAGTAAATCGGGTGCTTTAAAAATAGACAACTCTACCATCTTATAGCCCGTGGCTGTGCATTTCAGTATTTGTGGTATTTGTTGGTCTGATTTTCTTGTCTGTTTTTTCTCTTGACTGCCTTTCTGCTAGATGTGAAATGGAGAGGAAGTTAAATAAAGATTTCTTCCTCTACGGCTGTTCATCAGTGAGTAGCTGGAAAAGTTAAACAAAATGAAACAAAACTACTGGGATGTAGAGATAAGCGGGGGAAAGGAAAGTTGCCAAAAAAAAAAAAAAAAAAAAAAGAAATGTATTTGTGTATTTATTTGTAGTAAATAAATGAATGAATAAGTAACTAGTACATATGGTTGTGTTAGTATACACCTCTAAATATATACAATCATGGGCCGCTTAACATGCAGATACATTCTGAGAAATGCCTGATTAGGCAATTTTGTCATTGTGCAAACAACACAGAGATACTTACACAACCTTAGATGCTATAGCCTACCACTGTAGTTGTATGTGCTACACTTTAAAATTTTTATCTTTATATTAGAGTTTATATTCAACATTATTTTGTACTAGTTTCAGGTATACAGCATAAAGGTTAGACACTCATATACTTTACAAAGTGTTCCCTCCCCCTGATATTTCAAGTACCCATCTGGCACCATACATAATTATTACAATATTATTGACTGCATTTTCTATGCTGTACTTTAGTATGTTCTGTACTTTTATATGACTGGCAGCACAGTAGGTTGGTATACACCAGCTTAACACAAACATGTGAGGAATGTGTTGTTACAACACTATGACTAGCTAAGTTGTTGCTAGGTGATAGAGATTTTTCAGCTCTAGCAAAATGTTATGGGACCACTGTAGTATATGTGGTCTGCCATTGACTAAAATGTCGTTATAGCTGTATTACATGTTATATAATATGTATTAGTGTGTTGGTACATTTTAAAATATTATAAATCTTTAATGTTTAATAACAATGAATATGTACTACTTTTGGGCCCCCCTCTCTCTCTATATATATTTATCTACCTATGAAGATGTCACACTTAAATAATATCCAAAGTCCTTATCAGGGCTCTCACTATTTCTTACCTAATTTCCTTCTTCTCTTCCGCTGGTTCACTTCCCTGCAATGCAGTGGCCTTCTTGCTCCTTGATCATGTCAAGCACATTTTCCTGTCATGGTATTCACATTTGCTATTCTCTCTGCCCCCAGGTGCCTGCATGGGTTCTTTCCCCACTTCAACGAGGTCTTGCTCAAAGGTCACGACGTCAGAAACACTTTCCTGAAAGTCCCCATTTTCTTAACCTGCTTTATATGTCTTCATAGCACTTACCTACACATTATATCGTGCCTATTTATTATCTACCTGTATACCATCTGTCTCACTCTATCCGCGTAACCTCTGTGAAGACAGTATCTAGGATAGTTTCCGACACATGGAACTCAGTATCTGTTGACTAATAAGTAGAGATATAGAATAGAAATCATCTGCTTGTAAACAGACAGAAATTTTACTTTTGAGTAGTAAAGGTTGAGTTGTAGAAACTATTTGGTATCATGTAGCTACAATTCAGTACAGCTAAAAAATTGTTAGTCATTTTTTGAGATTTTTCTTCCCAAAGGATGGATCTCAACTTCAGAACAATTGAAAGCTGGGGGTGGATCATTCATTGTTTTGAAGATTATTCTGTGCACGGTGGGATATCTAACACTATTCCTGACCTCTACCCAGTAGATGCCAGTAACATCCTCCCTGCCCACCCCACCAGCTGTGACAACCATAAATATCTCCGATGCTGCCAGATGTCCTATGGGAGCCAAAACCTTTCCCCTTTTCCCCCTTGAGACTCATGGCTACAGGACAAATTTAGACTCAAATACTTCTTCATCTTTCTAAAAAGATATACAGCATCATATTGAAGAAACAGTAAAATTTGAGCTACTGTTATGCTATTAGGAGTGAATGAGCTGAAAACTCCATCATGGATTCTTATACTCTAATGAGAGCTACTCAGGTCTGAGCACCTCTCTACATTTTGGTTTTCTTGTTTAGTATAAATGCAATCCAATTTAATCTGCATATAAACACATCCATTGCATATTAAAATCAACATATAAACATCAGGCTGAATGCTTTCTTGACGAAGCCAACTAAAAAAAATTCATGTATATTAATATCATAGATAAGCCAATTATTATATGGAGTAGTAAATAAAAAAACAAGATGATTAATCTAAAGCTGGGAGCTTCATAAAGCAAAATATATGATATTAAGATTAGAGTGCTTTAGAAACAATATTACGAATCCTTGCATTTTACATGTAATTTGTTTAAAATTAATTTCCCAGTGCGCTGGCTTATTTTTGTTTCACCTAGACCTACGCTAATAAGTTTTATGAAACATTGATATTACTTAAAATCACAACACAGAGAAGAAACCATTTCTCTGCTCTTAATTGAGGCAAACCACACTGGGGAGCTCCCAGCTCCCATGCTCTGAGGACTTCCAGATGCACTGGGCTCTAGTTCATAGTGGCTGGCCTGGTTTATTAAACAACCAACATTTTTGGTGACCTAACAACGCAATAATGACTTTTATAATAAAAACAGTGTAACTTTTGAGAACTTATTATGTATGACTATTTAATTTAATCCTTACAACTACCTGGACTTTTGATATTATTATGAACCCCGTGTTATAGAAGGGCAAACTGGGAGCTAAGCTGCCCAGAGTCACACCCCATTAGTAAGGGATCGAGGTGGCCTTCGAACTCGGTCCTATTAGACTCCCCAAACTCATCTTCTTAACCACTTTACCACTAATTAGCAGACCATTATGTTCTCTGAATTGCTATTGTTTGTATTAAATAGACTTTCTACGTTGATAAATTGTCAGTTTGTGTCTCTTCATTCATAATATGCCTGTTCGCAAGAGCAAGAGGACTGTAGCAGAGAAAAATGTGCTGTGGCTAAATAGAAATACGCATGGTAAGCTTAGGGAAAATGGCAAGACTGTCCAGTGAGAAGGCTGTTGGAATATTCTAGACAAGAGGAGATGCCAGCTGGATTAAGATAATGGTACAAGGCAAGGAGAGAAGATGATTTGGAGACCTTTAAGAAGTAGGATTAGCAGAGCTGCATGACTGAGAACGAGAGAGAGTGAGAAGAGAAGACTGGTGCCCAACTGTGTGAGCGGCGGTCCGGGGAGGCAGGCACCCTGGGAAGAGCGGGTGTGGTGGGAGATGGTGGGTCCTTCCCCCCCTTGTTGGTGGGATCATGAGCAAGGGTGTCACCAACCGTTGGCTACACAGGTCACCTTTCCCCTTGAACTGTAGCTGCTTTCACACTTTTTATTCTTCTCTACCAAAGTGGGAACTCTCTGAGGGCTGTGTGCACGGTTTGTTTACCTCTGCCTCCTCAGCATGCATGTTAGGTTCTAGCATTTCAATAACTGGGAAGACATCCCATCCAGATCGACCTTGGTCTTGCCCTTGCTCTTCCTGGGCTGTGTCTTGTATTTTCCAATTACAATCTTCCATGTGTTCTGTTTCCCCCCTTGTGTTCCAGGCCACATGTCTGCGTATCTTCCTCTTTCTTAGCCTTCGAGGTCCATCCCAATGTTCACTTCCTCAATGAAACATCCTCTGAGCTTCTGAGAGCCTTTTGTGCACTCGGTGCCATAGTTTTCTTCTTTTACCCATTGAAGTATCTTATATGTAGCCTTTTTGCAACCAACTGTAAGTTGCCTTTTATACTGCTTTATATTTTAAAGACCTCTCCTGGTGCCTGGAACAGACTAGGCATGTAACACTTGTTACCTATCTTTATTACAGGCTTGTATCATATGTGTGTGCCAGGCACACATTCAAATGCATAGAGTCCTGCCAAAAGGGGCCTTGAGCAAGTCACTTAACTTCTTTAAAAAAAAAATATTTTATTGATTTTTTACAGAGCGGAAGGGAGAGGGAGAGAAATAGTCAGAAATATTGATGTGAGAGAAACATCAATCAGCTGCCTCCTACAACCCCCTACTGGGGATGTGCCCAAAACCAAGGTACATGCCCTTGACCGGAATCAAACCCGGGACCCTTCAGTCCACAGGCTGACGCTTTGTCTATCCACTGAGCCAAACTGGTTTCGGCCACTTAACTTCTTTAAACCCCAGTTTCCTCATCTGGGAAACTAGATCATAATAATTACTACTTCATAGGAAAACTAGATCATAATAATTCCTACTTCATAGAGCATATATAGAGATTACATTAAATTAAATACATGAAAGATTTAGCAAATTGTCTGACACATAGTAAGCTCTATAGGTATTCGCTGTTATTTTTAGAGGAACCTGCTCGCTACGTGAACCAAGTCGGCTGAAATTGAGAACATTTATTTTTTTGAAGTACATAAATTGCTTGGTCTGACTTTAATCCTCAGACTTTTGATGGTACAAGGAGTATTACGTAGGTTTCTTAGATCCCCTATAGGAAAGAGAGCAACACAAGCTTCTACATCAGAGGACATTAGGGAGGGGTGGAGACTGGGGAGAAACAGAGCTTGCACTGCCTCACGGGGGCGGCCACTACTTAAGGGCAATCATTGTCACGTGGGGACACAGGCCTAATGGGAGCAGATTGTTAGGTTTTTAAAGAGAAGCTAGATTGTCAGGTTTTTAAAGAGAAGCTAGAAACCTGAAATTTTACACGCAGTCTCCTAAGTTGCAAATGCTGTCAGCTAAGTAACAGATAAGACTTAACGTCCTCTGGGGTGCTGCCAAGTGAGAGTGAAACCACGCGTGCCGGCAGCCCAGCTTGGCCCCCAGGCCACCAGTTTGCAACCTCTGCTTTATCTCACAACTTCCTTTAAGGTTTGAGCCTTGGCCTGTTCACCCTGGACAGGCAAATAGATGTGAACTGAACTGAGTTTCGGTTAAAGGACGCTGGTGTACTTTCCACACGTAAAACCAGGCTTCTGATAAAAAATAAAAAATAAAAAAAAAATCCAAAGGCTATTTCCCATTGTTGCCATTTTTTTTCTCTCTGTGTGCACATTGGTGTAGCATGCCCTAAATACAGAGAAGCCACAAACTAGGTCATTTCCGTGGGCAGGGAGATTCTCTGAAACAAAAGCAGCAAAAAATGGATCATTTTCCTGCTAAAAAGCATATGCTTCCTCCCCCAACACGCACACAGTTTGATATAATAAAACCAAGTCTGACAAAGATCTTACACGCGTGCAGTTTAAAAGCCGCATTTTTAATCATGCTAATTTAAGCAAAAATCCGAAACCGGTTTCCCTGTAAGAATACAACCCACTGCTTCCTTTTCCTTAGGAGACACTGACCTCGGCAAGGAATGGAGTGGCTTGTTTTATTTATTTTCACCTTCCCTCTGGAGATATAGTTTTTTCATTTTATGGAATTTAATAAATGGGTGAAGGAACAAATGAGAAATAAAAATATTCCCAAGCCCCCTGGGGCATCTGTGGGTGTGTACACAGATAGTGTAGCCCCGTCCTCAGGCTGAATCATTTGCTTCACTATTTGACTTTATAATTTGAACTCCGTGCCTATTACCGAATTTGGCTTGTGTATGCGTGCGTGTCTGTCACTGAATTCTAGCAAATGGCAGGCTCAGAGCACTCAATGCCAAGTTGCCTGTTTCATGTGCGTCTCTGCCCATTTGTGTACCTGGCCATGCACCGCTGTTTCCTCGGGGATCCGTGCGGAGGGCATGGCCAGTCTTTGTTTCTCTTCCTCCCTGTTTACCCAGAGCAGGCCTTCCCTGGCTCCACTTGCCCTCCCTCCAGCCCCCTTCTCGCCTGCAAATGTTCGCGGTATAGATATTCCCTTTATTATTCCCTCTAAACTTTCTTTGTTCCCATCTCCGTCTTTTATGATTTCTACTGTGTCATCAGAAACTGACGGCCGGAGCCTGCCAATTAGCCTTTGTCAGCGCCAGCCGCGCCTGCGGAGTGGAGGGTGCCGGGCGGGCAGCCCTACTCCTCATGCAGCGCCGGTCCCCTCATAGAGATGTGCCATGGCTGACAAAGGAGCAGTGGATGGGCTCAGAATAGCTGCTGACAAACTTCAGTGTGTGTGTGTGGGCATGCGTGCGTGTGGTGTGTGTGTGTGTGTGTGTGTGAGAGAGAGAGAGAGTGTGAGTGTGTGTGTGTGTGAGAGAGAGAGAGAGAGTGTATATGAGTGTGTGTGTGTGTGTGTGTGTGTGTGTGTGTAGTGGTGGCGGTGGGGCTGGGTGGGCCGGCCAGGGCAGGACAGGGAAGCAGGCCCTAAACACAGGAGAGTAAATGTAATTTGCAGGGTGACTTTTCAACTCTGTACCAACCTGTCTATGGTTTCCAGCGTGGATACCGTCCACCTGTGTTGGTGAGTGAAAATGGGGGCAGGGGAGGGGAGGCACAGTGATAGGTATGACCCACATTTTTTGCTTCTTAATTTCATCTGCTCAGCTCTTCCCCATCAAGCACCAGCCTCCTTAATAAATATTTCTGGTACCATCCAGGTTGAGACAAGTGAGGCCCTTGCTTTGGGTGCAGAAGTTAAGGTGTACCCAAAGCTCAATGATCAAGAAAACATTTTAATAGAGTATTAAAAAAAAAACCAACCAACAAAATGGATGTACAAAAATCCAAGGGAACAAAATACCAAAATTCTAAATGAAGACAGGATCATTACAACTGGTGTCTCCTGAGCTGCAGGCTCCAACATGGCTTGGCACGGTGCTATGACTGATCCTGTCTGTTAATTTTTGATATTTTGTTCATTGTGGAGTTTTTGCACAAATTTTGACTTCGATAAGATTGCTTTAATGCATCATTTATGTTGATTGCTGAGTGCACTAGCAGCCCCTCAATGCTGCACATAGTCCTGGCCGTGAGCATTTCTCACATGGACTCACATGGAATTTGTTCCCATCTGTGGCCTCCCTCTGATTCTCATATACTCAGAGGGCCTGTGAGAGGTGCTGGGCAAGCAGTGGATACAACTTCTCTTGGGCAAATCCATCCTGTGGAGGGGAATACTGAGAAATTGAGACCCCAAGATGAATATATATATTATAGTGGACTCCCCTATAATACCCTTTCATAAAGGGGCCAGCCATTGCTGGTACCCTCATGTTGTACAGAGTACTTATGTTTCAGCATCTTCAGTTTGTACATGCATTTTCTCAGTTCTCCATCAGACTTGGGAATAAGAGTCTAGCTCAGGAGACAAATCTAAGGACCCCAAACCATGTTCTATTCAGAACTATTCCTTCTACTAGACAACAAAGGCTTTGTACCAGCTCAGCCTCACTGTGTTTGATTCCTCTTCCACTGCAATGAGCTCTGTTCCAGGTTTTGCTTCAAGCTTTGCCACTCGTATCCTCGATGGACTCATCGCCTGCACCATCTCCATCATTCTCGGTTCACATTCATTGAGTGTGAAGCATGCCAATTCCCATTTGAGTCTCACAATAATCCCATATGGTAGGAACAATGATTATCTGCCTTCAGCCAATGAGCAAGACAAGAACTCGAGGTGTAAATTCCCTGACACACTCTTGCTCAAAAGAAGTGGGGCTTGGATTTGAACCCATATCTGTCTCATTCTAGATTTTGAGCTCTTAACCATTTTCCAGTTTTGCGTTTGCCTTGCAGGCTTCTGTGGAGTCTCAAGAGCCAGGAAATTTCATAGAACTTTATTTGCTCTACTTTGCATGATGGATTTTGTTTATTATTATCCTGCAAATGTAAAGTTATGTTATGAAAGTTTAAAGTCAACTTGAAATGTGTGTTTCAAACTGTGCTTCATCTCATCAGTTAGGGTTGTTGGCTGTAAGCAACAGAAACTAACTCTGGTTAAAACGGACAAAGCCTGGATTTATCAAGAGAATACTGGCCTCCTACAAAATATTAGGGGAATTAGAGATTCAGTCCTGGAAGCCACATGACAATCTGATTCCAAGTCCCTCAGCCCTGTCCCCTGAACTATTTGCCTCTCCGTAGAGGTGTCCTCCTTGAGTACAGGCCCTAAATGAGGTGGGTGTTAGGGGGAGGAATTCCATAAGAGGTGACAAATCTCTCCTGTGACCATCTCAAATCGGAATGACAGCCCTTCCTCACATTTCAGTCCAATGACTCAGAGAGGCTGAATAAATTACCCAATATTAACACAACCTTTTGAAAGAAATAATCCCATAAGTAATTCCCATTATATGGATGAGAAAATTGAGAACCAATGAGGTTAAACAACTTGCCTAAGAATTCAGAGACAGTAAGTGATAAAAGCAGGATATAAATCAGACTATTCATCTCCATAGACCAGGCTTCTAACCATCTGAAACAAACAAACAAACAAACAAACACACCCAGAATTTTCTAAAAACAACAAATCTAAAAATACAGCTATAAATTTTAGAGAGTTTAAAAATTCACTTAAATTTGGGTCAAAATACATACCCTAGGCTGAGGGGTACATGGTTTTGCTTTTGACACCAACTTCTTCCTTTAATTTATACAGAGCTGCTTAAAAACACTCTCTATGAATCTATCACTTATGAGTTTTCTTTAAAAATGTTCATAACAACATATATTTGCAGTATTACCTTTTGGGATTTGATTTCTAGAAGTTTACCATCTGTTAGGAAAGGGAATCGAGAGCTTTAAAAATGTTTCATAGAATATGCCAATTTAAGTGAATCTGTGAGTTTAGGACAATTAGCTGTGGTTCCCTCAACCACCTTAGAATCCCAGGCCTCAGCCACCAGCTGCAGGAATAGAATGCTGATCACGCACCTGCATCACAGCCTTCACCTGTGTCATAACACAGCTCCTGTGAACCACCTTTTCTCTCAAGCATTGCTGAGAGTTTCCATGTGGTCTCCATGTGTACAAACTATAGGATCAGTATTCATCCATCCAGCTTCGTTGGCAGGAACAACTTCCATAAAAGGTTTAGATAACAGGATGTGGGATTAACAATAGACTCAATTTTCTCCTCCAGATCCTCTTGTGTCTCTCATCTCTCCTCTCCAACTCCCATCAGGGACCCAAGCAAAACTGGACCTTTGTATGTTTCTTCCCCTCAACATGTGCATAGATTCTGTCTTATCTAGGTCTCCTCCAGATGCAGAACTTGAAATAACAGTTGGTTGGGAGGTGGTCCCAGGAAATACAGAGAAAGGGATAAGGAGTGAGATAGGGAAGGAACATTCCTCATCAAGATAGATACCACTATGGGTGACTGGAGTCTATGCTTCTGAGGACACTCTGGAAGCCAGTGTAGAAAATGCAGTGATTCCCCCCGAGGAGGGAGGGAATGGGGGTATTTATCCACCCACACCATCCTTTGGTTGAAGGCTGCTTCACGAATATTAATTGCTTGTACTTCTGATTGACCATGCCCATGGCCAACTGGTCTTCGGAGGCCAGAAAAATCTCTCAGGCAAAAAAATGCAGGTGCTGCTGGCATTGGATGTCAGCATCATTCCCTCAGGTGATAAGGACGTGGCCCTGACAGTGATGGGTACAGATACCACTGGGCAGCCCACTCCTCTTCCTTACCAGAGACAGCTTTGTGTGTTTCTGTTCAACAAAGTCCTTAACTTAAAACTTCATATCACCCTTCTTCCTGTTTCAATGTCAAAAAAACACTGAAAGAAAATGTTAATGCAAATCTATGTTTTGCCAAAAGTAGAGATAGGATATTTTTGGGGAACTATCTTGGGGCAAATATTTAAAATTAGAAAGGGCATTTTCTCATCTATTCCTTCCCTCCCACCAGTAGATACTGCTAAGACTCATTCATCATGGTGTCTCTATTTTGATGCAACGATAAGAAGATTAAATCACACACCTTTGGGAGTTCTGCCCATTTTTTCCCTCTTGCCTCCACTATTACTTATAATTCTATTTACTTTAATTAGAATTTAGTTTTTTTTATTGAACCTATTTTCTTTCTGTCGTATTTTTATAAGCTGCGTTCAGTAACTCATAGAGCTTCTAATAAACTAGAAATAAGTGTGTGTGTGTGTGTGTGTATGTGTGTTTCAGTCAAGATGCCGTGTGCCACCCAGGCTTGGACCTGGTGAGCTAGACTTCATTTAAAAGATCTGGCAAATGGATCATCCCAGCAAATGGGGCTAAATTTTATGCTTTGGAATTATTCTGGTTCTAATACCTAACACTGAACTTTAAGTTTATTTCTTTTTACAATTATATTCATTGTTCTTTCCTTTTTGTACACTAGCTGCTGACACCACCAACAGCAATAGCAGCTAGTGTCACATGATGCGACACTGTTTCCCAGTGTCGGAGCCCCTACCCTGCCTCTTCTGGCTGAGTTATCTGGGGTGAGTTGCCTTATCTCTCATCAGTTTCTTCATATATAAAGCACATGTGATAATGAAACCAGGTCATAGTTCCTTAAATTTATTAAACAGACTTAGTGCACGTAAAATGCTTAGTCCCATGCCTATAACATTTGATCACTGTAAGCATTTATTACAAAACATGGACACATACACACTTTACTGAAAAAGAAGTGATATTGTTGACTTGGAAGTCTGTATGTGCATCAGATCTTGAATTATCAAGTAACTGATTCATAGTTTGAGTGCGCATATATGTAACAGGAAGTTGATAAATGAATATATATATATATATATATATATATATATATAATATCTATGAGTCATGTTCTCATTTTTATGCCTGTGGTCTTAATTCTGAGATGTCAATTATATCACAGCTTAATGGGCCCACATGGCTGTGTGTCTGAATGACCTTTGGCCTTCTCGATCAATATTGACCTAATTTTCCCCTCCTTGGTGTGTGAACGTCTGTAATCCTTCTCAAGGAAATGAAGTCATGGTCAGATGCAGAGAATGGAATGAGATGGTTGCTCGGAATGGAGTCTCTATCACCCCATGCACCTTCACCTGCATTGGCCTCTGGCTCACCTTGGCAGGATGGGGAATGGCTCTCTTGCTTTCTTCCCAAGCGGTTGGGGGGAAGAAGCAATAAGAGCAGCTAACAGTTCTGAGAACTCACTGTGTGGGAGCATTTCTTGCAAATTCCCTGGCTCCTCTGAGAAGCCCATGCCTTTCTTCCCTCCCTCCCCAGGTGACAGGTGAGATTGGCATGAGTAAACACTCAATGATATTGAATAAATACATGGCATGGCCAATACTGCAGTCCCCACAGTTGTCCAGCTCTAGAGTTTGCTGTTGAAAAAATACCCTTTTATTTTGAAACAATTTTAGATTTACAAAAATGTTGCAGAGATCATGGGAGCCCACCCCTTCAACATTGCATTTTATTGTCTGATAAGATTTTACCAAATCATCAATTTTATCACCAGCCCATCTAGCTTCTTAGTTATAGATTGCACCTTAATTTGAGGCTCTGATTGTCTACAGTCAAGAGAATATAATTCAAATTTTAGTTTTCACTCAACAAAGTTTTCCATGTGCCTTAGGGTCAGTCCTGCTCCTTATCCTTTGCAGAACTGGATATTGCACACACACACACACACTCACATACACACACACACACACATTCACATGTGTACACACATGTACATATGGTCAGCAGAATATCCTATATTATAAAAGACTACCAATCAAAGCATAATATGCTAATGATATGCTAAGGCCACTCAACCACTCACTATGATGTGCACTGACAACCAGGGAGCAGAGTGTTGACCTGTTGACTAATTGCTATGACATGCAGTGATCACCAGGAGGCAGATGCTATGACCAGTAGATTAGCTTGCTGGGATCCGGCAGATTGGGACTGAGCGAGACAGTCCAGACATGCCCTGGAGCCTCCCATGATTCTTCCCCAGCTAGCTAATCTTCCATGTCCCTTCCTAGCCCTGATTGTGCACTGGTGGGGTCCCTCTGCCTGGCCTGCACCCTCTTGCAACTCAGGACCCCTCAGGGGATGTTGGAGAACCAGTTTTGACTCAATCCTGCAGGCCAGGTCAGGGAACCCCACTGGTGCACGAATTTGTGCACTGGGCCTCTAGTGCATTTACTCGTATAAGAAACAAATGATAAAGAGCAGTCAGGCATGGAAGCTGACCTGGTCAGTGAGGCATGGAGAAATGTGAGCTGGGCAGCAACAGTTACCCTCAGGAGGTGATGATTGAGCTGGTCCTTGAAAGGAGGGTGGGAACTCAATGTAAAAAGAAGAGAGAGGAGGGCATCCAGGCAGACAGAACATGCACACAGTTTCTGGTGTCTGCCATCAGCTTTCCTTTAATGAGTTTCTGGCTCAGAGAGGTGGGAAAAAAAACTTAATTTCTTAGAATGCCTGTGCAGGTCCGTTTACATTCCTCCACCCCCTTTTTGGGTTTCTCTCCCTCTGTGATTTTGAATGTGGCTCACTCACTCCTCCCCAGATTTAGCCAGCTGGTACTGTATCTGAGCCCTGGACATGCTCCTATAATGTCACACAAACACTATTTTAATTATTTTCCTAGAGATAGCAATCTGCTCTACTACATTACTCCTTGAGGAATAAATTTCGTTTTTTATCTCCAAATATTGAGGAAATAGCATTTATCGAGCTCTTATTATGCATCAGGCACTTGGATAAATCTTTTCATGCAATATATGAAGTATTCCTCAGGACAAACCTGTGCAATATTCGCTCCCTATCATCTGTTTAGCAAACTTTGGGGAGTGAACACACAATATAATATGCAGATGATGTATTATAGAATTGTATACATGAAATCCATAATTTTATTAACCAATATCACCCCCCAAAATTAAATAAAAAACAAAAACAATCCCCCCTTCCCCCAAACAAATAACTTACATTGGGTACCAATCACAGTGTCAGATACTGTTCTAAACAGAGTCAGCAAACTAGGGCCTAAGGGTGAACTCTGGCCCTCTGCCTGTTTATGTAAATAAAGTTTTATTGGAACACAGTCATGCTCATCCATTTATATATTATCTATGGCTGCTTTCATTCTACAGTGGCATGGTTGACTAGTTGCAACAGAGACAGTGTGGCCCACAAAGTATAAATATTTACTATCTGGCCTGTTATAGAAAACCTCTGTTTGCCAACCTCTGTTCTAGGTACTAGTGACAGGGCGGTGAAAATACTAGACAAAAGTCTTTGCCCTCTGGGACCTTACACAGCACTACTAGCTAACAGCAGCAGAGATAACTAACTGTTCAATAAAACTGCTCCTGGGCAATAGTGTACTGCATTCCCCAGCCTCTCTTGCAGTGAGGTGTGGCCATATGACAATTCTAGCCAATAGAATGTGAGTAGAAGCAATTTGGGTCACTCCCAGGCCTGGCCATAAAAATCTCCTATATGTGATCTTCCATGGTTCTTCCTCTGGGATGGCGAGGACCATCTCTTGAAGATGGCAGCAATCTGATATCCCGGCCCTGAATGACAGCATGGAGCCGAGAGCTTTCCTCTCCCAACCTCAGACACACCACTCTGGAACCACTCAGTACTGTTGCATCAGCAAAAAATATGTGCCAATTATGTTTGAGCCTTTAAAGAATTTTTGTATTGAATTTAGAGAGGCAGGGAGAGGGAGAGAGAGAGATAGAAATATCAACGATGAGAGAGAATCACTAACTGGCTGCCTCCAGCACAACCCACACTGAGGATTGAGCATACAACCTGGGCATGTATCTTGACTGTAACCGAACTGAGACCTCCTTGTTGATGCTTAACCACTGAGCCACGCCGACTGGGCTGTTTGAGCCATTTTATATTTTTGGGTCAATTTGTACTATCAGCCAGAGTTGCTCTAACTAATGTGGTCCTATTACCCTCTTTTTACAGTTATTGTCCCCATTTAACATGCCTGACTAAGGTATGGTCACTCTTTATCTAAAGACCTTGGTGATAGGAAATCCTGGTGTTCCATGATGTCGACCATGACCTAGGTTCCTTCTCTCTTGTGGTTATACCATCTCCTGGAATGTTGCCCTTGACTCCAGCACATCTGGTCATTACTGCCACCTGCAGGAAGAGGTGCACAGTTTGTATTTAACTTCCATTCACATCTTGGTCTTGGGGAGTTCCAGGCCACAACAGACTTAAAAGAAGATGGGGAAACATATCTTCTGGTTGGGTGGCGATGGACTCACCTGACATACCCGAATGTTTGCTGTTAACAGGATAAAAGGGAAACTGGCTCCTGGAAATGGCTTGCTGTCTTTCATTTACACAGAACTTCAATGGTTACTCAGAACTTACAGCCAGGAGTACATTAACTCACTATAACCCCAAAGAAGCAAGGTACAAACATGTCTGCTTTATCTTATTTAAAAAAAAATATTTTATTGATTTTTTTACAGAGAGGAAGACAGAGGGATATAGAGTTAGAAACATCAGTGAGGGAGAATCATCCATCAGCTGCCTTTTGCACACCCCCTCTTGGGGATGTGCCCATAACCAAGGCACATGCCCTTGACCAACCTCGGCTCTAGAGTAATCAATGTTTACGTATCGTGTCTGTTATTTCAGACTCTTTTTCATGTTTTTGAATATGACTGAGTGTGTATATATGCTATTACACAAACACATCTTTATACACAAACACACACACACATATATATATATATATATATATATATATATATACACACACACACACACATATATATTTTTAGCTAATGGAGTCATACTATGAATAATGATGTTCATAATATATCTTGCATATTTCTCCATCACAGTGCCTATGGGGCCACTTTGTTATCTTGAGGAAAGCATATATTTTGTAGAATGGATGTACAATAATCTATTTGAGCATTTCCCTACTCCATTGATGAGCATAAAGCTTATTTCCAATTCCTGACAGCCATCACAAATGAGTCATCCACGTGTCTTTGAAAACCCCATTGTAGCCATCTTTCATCCAATCTGTACAATGTGAGGTCTTTGTAGCAGGGAGGCAAACTCCATTCCCTGCTGGAGTTTCTTGCACACAGTAAACAGGACCGAAAATATATTCCGCATTTCGGATCTTAATTATGCATTATGCACCTAATTAAAATTCACATTGTCAGTAAAAGGTAAGGACTATATTAGATTGTGGTTGTTGGCATCATGATTAATATACATTTAAGCTTTAAAAAAATCTGTTGCTACATTATGGTGGATTTTCTAGAAAGAAACGCGAAGCTTTAAAACGCGTTTTGAAAAAGACAGAAGGAGCGATGAACTCGGTGGGAGAGATCCAGCTTGTTCCGGAGCAGATGACAGTGATACATAATTTAAAAGGAGCCGGGAGCCACACCTTCATCTGCGTGTTGTTCAGAGCAGCCAGGTTCTTCCCTCTCTTTCTGAGAAGTAGATCCATGCAAACCAGAGGGTGGAGAAACCCAAGGTATAAAGCTCTCCACTGAAACCTCCATATGCCACCTTTTCTTCTGCAGAACCAAATACCCATGTCTTACCAAAACGTGGGCCAGTTTTAGGTAAGAGCCCCTACATGACTTCTTCCTGAAGGTTACCTTCCTCTGCATCGTTACATGTTTCTATGTGAGAGTCTCCTTTTCCTTTTTTTTTTTTTTTTTTGCCCTAAAAAGTTCCTCTTTGTTCTAGACTTTCTGGGGGCTTGATGTGAATTTTTCACTTTGTTCCGTGCGTTGCCATTTATAAGCTGCGTTTTTCTCACCTCTGCTTCACGCTCAGTTTATTCCCCTGAAAGATCGAGAAAATGACTGTGAAACATTGGCTCACATTAGGAGGTGGCCTCAATTCTTATACTTTCGTTCACTCGAAGCAACCCCCTCGCTCCCCCTGCTCCCAAACACCACCCCCCCAGCCCCAAGCCTGACTCTGTTTTCTCTTCCTGCTTCAGCTTTTGGTCCTAGTGAGCCTTAGGGCCTTGCCTCTGTGATTACTGATGTTAACTTCCTTCTTTCCATTGTGTCCTCTTCCTTGGCTCCTTTGTTCTTTGTTTTCAGTATATTGCTTCTCTAGGGTTCTCTTTCTGCCTTGGCCAGTTCTGGGGTGCATGTTAAATGCCAGAGACAGGCTGCTGGTTCTCTCTCCCCATCTCTCTTAGGAACTGAACCTCCAAAGGCTACCCTGGCATGTGTCACTGAGAATATCATGACACAGCCCAGCTGTTTGGTGGCTGTGGTCTCTTGACCGTCTTCTGGCCAATGGGCTGTAAGTAGAAATGCTCTTTGCCACGATTTGGGAGCATCTTTATCCAGAGAGGCCACGGCCTGGGGTGCTTGGTATGAGAGTGGCGCACTTGCACTTGGACATGGAGGCCATGTGTTGACCTTGGTGAATCTAATAACAGGGGTAACATGGGCATCTCGGTACATGCCAGGAGAGAAATGCCGATAACTCCAAAGACCAGAAAATATTTCCAGATGCAAAGGAGAGCAGAGCGCAGCAGCAGGCCAGTGGAGGGGCAGAAAGAAGTGTGTGTGTGTGTGTGTGTGTGTGTGTGTGTGTAAGTGTATGTCCAGAATCCTGAGTTGATGGTATTTAACCCCAAATGATGGCATTTACCTGGAAGTGACTAAATTATCTACTATTAGATAGACTGAGGACATGAGAAATAAAGAAATTCAATTGGCATAGAATTTTTATTTTTTTAAAAATTTCTTGCACATGCAAGTTTGGCTCAGTGAAAATCATCCACTACGGGAGGCTGGGACTCACCGCTGCGTCTGAGCAGCAGTGGCGCCGTCAGATGTGTGTGTTCTCCCGGAGTCTTTTTTCTGGGAGGCGGTGGCCATGTGAGGGTCACGGAGCACTTTCATCCCCGCGGAGACGCTCAGCTGTCCCACATCCGTCACTATATTTTGCAGAGTCAGATAGTCCTTCCTGAATTATTTTCTATTGTCATCATTTGTGATCTCCACTATAGCCCTGTCTTTATATATTTTCTTCAAAATAGGCTTCCAGTCAATTTTTAGAGAGTGTGCTAGGCTTCTCTTGGTCAAATTTAAGAACTGCAACCGGCTCTCTCTCTGGACTGATAAGGGACACTGAGAAAAAGGGAGCATGACTTTCATTTGAGAAATGCATTTCTAAAATATGTGACCTTTTCCTCCATCCATCTTTTTTCAATTTTATTTGTTGTTAAAGTGATAGTACAAAGATACTGAAGGACTTTTTCAAATTATAAAAAAAGCCCCATTAACAATGACCTCATTTAGGATTTTTGGTTGACAAGAACAGGCACTGAATTGAAGTAAGATGAGGTAGAAAAACACACATGGGCTTAAGCCACTGAAAAATCCAGGAAGAGGGCAAGCTTCGGATAAAGCTCGACCGAGAGGCTCAGTGTCCATCTGGCCTTTCTTCTCTTCTTCACTCTGTTTCTCAGGGTGTGGCCATCATTCTTGAGCAGGACTGGCCCTTGGGGTAGCAAGATGGTCATGACCAACTCCAGCAATGGCAGCAAGTCTCCTTTTTCTTAATATTAAAAAACCCCATGGCCCTAGCCAGTTTGGATCAGTGGATAGAGCATCGGCCTTCAGACTGAAGGGTCCTGGGTTCAATTCCAGCCAAGCCGACATGCCTGGGTCGTGGGCTCAATCCCTAGTGGGGGGCATGCAGGAGGCAGCTGTTCAGTGATTCCCTTTCATCATTGATGTTTCTCTCTCTCTGTCTCTCTCTCTCTCCCTCTCTCTCTCGCCCCCTCCCTTCCTCTCTGAAATCAATAAAAATATATATAAAAAACACACCATAGAAGTGATTCTCACTGGTCATTTCTCTGAATGAAGTACCGTTCCCAAGGCAACAAAATGACCTATGAGGGCCACGACTGGGGCATGCGCCTCATTATGGACTTGGGGGTGGGTAAACCCTGGGACCCCATGGATTAATGGTGATGGAAAACTGGTCTCTCTCCCCCTTGCATCCCTCCTCCCAACATCAGAGCATTGTTCCCAGAAGGATAAATACATGCTGCTTAGGAAAAAACAACAGAGAGCCACCAAACTCAGAATTCCATTCTCCAAACACGATGAGTGCTTCCATTCTTCTGCGTTCCCTTTTGTCTCTGTTCATCACATTATATCTTTATCTGATTAGAATTATAATACAAAATAGATCAGATGTCAGCAAACTATAGCCCGAGGGCCAAATTTGGCCCGCTGCCTGTTGATGTAAATAAAGTTTGATTGGCACGCCGCCACAGCCATTCACTCACAGATTGTCTATGGCTGCCTTGTGCTACAGCAGACAGCTCAGTAGTTGTGACACAGACCAGATGGTCTGCGAAACCTAAAAATATTTACTACCGGGCTCTTTACAAAAAGTGCTTTTTCCTTCATGGTTTCTTGAGAATGGTTTCATGTTTTTTGGGGTCTCTGTAATTGTTCCGATGGATTCCGGCTCCGGAGTGATTTCATTGGGTGGGATGAATCGCCTCTACTGGTCCGCCCCCAGGAGGAGAGCAGCGCCGAAGGTTTCCTGTAGGGACGCACTCTTCCGTGGGGTGGCTCCTTCAGGTACTTGCTCCATGACCCCTTAGCTCAACTCTGCGGAAGCCCTTATCAAACCGTCATTATGTTTGTTTATATAAAACACCTTGAGTGCAGGTACAACGGCTCCTGATGCATCTTCTTCCTAATATCTAGCACCATGGAAGGCATCACTTAGGAATGTTATCGACTACCTTCTGAATTCACAGCTTCTGCTGGAGTGAATCAGATCGCCTACAGCCTTAGTTAACAGCTTCAGTGGTTCTTCCTTGGCTCTAAGGATGAGATAAACCATCCTTAATGTGATATATCACTCTTGCGTCCTCTGGCTCTGACTTTCTTCCACTCTGGCTTTCTGTGGTCCAGCCTCACTGCCTCAATGCTGCATGCTTCTCCCTGCCTCAGGGCCTTTGCACATGCTGTCTTCTTTGCCTGATCATCCTGGACTCATACCTCATTCCATGGAAATGGGCAATGAAACAGGGCCGGGAAATAACACCTAACACACAGTGTGTCGTTGTCCTTACTGCTTATGCATCACAACCCCTCTCTTTAGTCCAAAACCCTCCACACAGAGGAATTCAATCACCAAACATTTATATATTGCCAGGAACTGTTTCAGTCTTGGAATAGTGCAACCATAAATTAGACAGGTACAACCTCGACTCTGTGGAGCGTATACTCAGTGGAGGCCTCAGACAAGGAATCCATCAACTATTACACAGAGTGACAGGCGAAGGTGCAGGAAAAGAGAAGGCAATGTAGAAGCAGAGCTGAGGGAAACTACCTACGCCAGGACCTCGGGCAAGACTCTCAAGATTGTGACATTGCAGATGGCACTAGAAGATACAGATTTAGCAAGCAAAGGGGTGGGGGAGAGTGCTCTAGGTCGAGGCAGTAGGATGTGCAAGCTCCAGAGATGAGAAATCAGGGATGCTGCAATGGAGAGGATCCCCCACTCCCCTCCGAGGCTGGGCTAAGGCCTGGTATTCTTAGGTGGGAGGCGAGGTGGGTCTGCCCCCAGGTGACCTCAGTGCCTCCTTCTTACCTTCCAGGTCTCATACAGGAGGCTGGAGTTGTCCATGACCATCCTGCTACCCCAAGGGCTGGGCCTGCTCAAGAACGATGCTTTCCTTTTGCTCTTACTCTCTTCTGAGCTTTCACTACAATCCAATTGTTAGGTTTGAGGACAGGGTTGGACTTCCTGCAGACAATGACTTGATCAGCGGTTGGTTAACTTTTTCTGTAAAGGGCCAGAGAGCAAATATTTTAAGTTTCACAGACTGTACAAGTTTCTGTCACAATTAAACTCTGCTGTTAGAAAGGAGCCAGTTTGACTCTGATAAGAGTGTTAGCCTTTGGATTGAAGGGTTCCAGGTTCGATTCTGGTAAGAGGCACATGCTCAGGTTGCCGGCTTGATCCCCAGTAAGGGGTGTGCAGGAGGTAGCCAATCTCATCATTGATGTTTCTATCTCTCTCTCCTTTTCCCTTCCTCTCTGAAGTCAAATATATATATATATATATATATATATATATATATATATATATAGTATATATATTTTAAAGGAGCTGTGGACAGTATGTGGATGATTGGATATGTCTGTGTTTCATTAAAAACAGGTGGGGCTTGGCCCATGGGCCATGATTTGCCGACCCCTGACTTAGATGATCAGCAATATCTTTATATAGACCCTCACTTCTTATTGGGGAAAAGTCTCTTATAGCAGTGTTTTCAAATTGTGCTCTTCTCTCCCCTGGGATCTCCATGGAGTCGCATGAGAGTCTGGGAGGTGATGGAACTATAAAGCCCAGAGAGGGGGGTGCATTACCCCGAGGCAGTTGGTGTGTTCATGAACCTGGCATTGAGACAGCATCTTTGGAGTCAGACCTTCCTTGTATAGGCACGAATGTACAGTAGAGTCTATGTGTGGTGGTAAAGAGAGGGTGATTTTTACTTCTCCCCACAGGAAAATCGAGTTTTTGTGAATAACCACTTATTATCCCTATAAAGTCCCAAAGAAGTTGTCTCCTAGTTTGAAGAAGTAGGAAGATCAGAATTTATTTAGTTGGTCTGTGACTTCTTTGTTTCAAAGGGAAAAGATGGCTCTTGAAATGATTCAATTTACTTTCCAGTCAAACCAACCCAGTAATACGGCTTTGGGTGAAGGTCCAATTCCTGTTTTCTTTCCCATGAAGTATGTTATTTGAATGGCCTGCTTAGTGAAGCCCTCATGATGCGGTGTCTGGTAGCAGCTCTTCCCCTCTTTTGCTGGGATTAGGGGCACTGTTCCTCTCTTCCCTCCGGCTGCCTCCCACTCCTCCCTCCCATTTCTGACTCATGGACTCTACCCTGACTCCCATGGCACATCTGTGCTCCCTCTCACCGTCCTTTCCCTCCTGTCTTTAGAGCACCTACCCCTGTGCTCCCGCAGGAGCCCGAGAGGGGTGCTTGTTCCTGCCCACCTGCCCACTGGAGAGCAGCACTGCGTTGGCAGGGACCACACCGGTTCGGCTCACCGCCCCCTGCGGGTCGTGGATGTGAGATACTGCTCTGCAAGAATCCGTCAGATTAAACTGGTCATTGTGTCACTTCACTGGTTGGGATTGCAGAGGAATGTGAGTGGCACAAAGGCCTTCAGGAACAGTTCCACAGAGATGTCAGTTAGGGACAATTTCCGCTGCCAGCAGCACACTATTGGTAAATAGTGACTCAGAATGTAAGACTTTAATGGTTTATTGTAGAAGATGCTACTGAGCTATTGAAATCCCTACTCGTGTCATCTCTTTCCCCCACCCCATACACGCACAATGTTTCCATACATGTCACACCACCCCATACATGCACAATGTTTCCATACATGTCACTGGTTTATCACTCAAAGCTGGTTGTCTGCCTCAGGGCTTTCTCTGGACTGGGCACCGGATGCCCCCAGAGGTTACCTGCTCATCAACACCCTCAGTATTGATTCCCTTCCCTTCCTCTCTAACTTCTTACTCCCTCCTGGTGCTTCTGGGATCCTCTTCCATCTAAATGACTCCCACCCAGTGCTCATCTCAGGCTCTGCCTCTGGAGGAAGCTAGGATAAAGTATTCACTGAATGGAGGCCTGGAGGTGGACAGGCCAGGGCTGCTCACTCAGCAGCTCTGCAAGGCCATCCAGCACCCATACTGTTCCATCCTCCCCCTCTTCCTTCCTAAGCAGGTGGCCCCTCACCTGTGGGCTTGTCCCTTCATGGCGCCAGGCAGCTGCTGCAGCTTCAGAGACTGCACGCTCCCCTGGGTGTCCCCTGTTGGACGTGTAGGGATTGGGGAGGGAGTGGAGACACAGCAGGTGGAAAGGGTCTTTTCTGCTTCTCTCCTTGGAACCAGGATGACACACCTGTAGGTCTCACTGGCCAGAACTGGGTCACATGACCAGCACCTGCTGAAAGGGAGGCTGGGAAGGTGGCTCTCTGGTCTTTCAGTGTCTGGAGTGGGGAGGGCTCAGGGCTCTGGGAACAGACAAGCATAGCCACAGCATCCACCCGAGCAGGGGGTGTTTGGCTCAGTGGATAGAGCATCAGTCTGTGGACTGAAAGGTCCCAGGTTTGATTCCAATCAAGGGCATGTACATTGGTTGCAGGCACATCCCTGGTAGGGGGTGTGCAGGAGACAGCTGGTTGATGTTTCTCTCATCGATGTTTGTAGCTCTCTATCCTTCTCCCTTCCTCTCTGTAAAAAATCAATAAAATATATTAAAAAAATAAAATAAAATAGACTTGCCGCCATGGGTGGTAAGATCACTAACCTATTTGTTACAAAAGGGACTACCCAACCAAAGGTGCCCCCAGAAAGGAATTTTAATCTGCTCGTGGCTGAAAAGTTTACATTTTACAGGAAAAGTTTGAAATCTCTGTGAACGACAGAGATGAAAAGGTCTGCATTTAAATCTGTTTCCTTAACAGATGGCTTCCAGAGCGAGCCGAGAGCGGAACACAGATTCTGGGCGCAGCCGCTCTCCATAAAGCCGGCCGCGCGGCGTGTGACATCAGCAGAGCCCGGAGTGAATTACGGCGTATCCTTGTGTTCGCCGCGGCGCCATCCATTATGCTACTGTGTGTAATGTTGATTAGGAAGGTGTCTTTGATAGCTCAGTGGAGGAAAAAGGGCTCGTGTTAGGGGGCTGAATTACAATAACGGTTTGAAACAAAGGTACATAAAGAGAGGGTTGGACATTAACAGCCTTTTGCATGATTGTGTCCGTGTGTGAGAAGGAAGAATAAGATGAGATGGAGTCATTAAGAAAGGACACACTCCACATTTATGAACAAAGGCTTTCCTATTTCCTCCCCTGAATCTAATAATTCCACGTCGATCCTTTAATAAAGTCCTGCCACTTACCCAGTGCTGGGTGCTGTAGACATACATTTAACCGGTTATTTTTGCGTCTTGAGAAAGAAAGAGCTATCCATCATTCTTGGCCTCGGGAAGTGAAGGTCATAGGTCAGAGTTCATTACAACACCGCTAAAGGGATGGTCAAAATCTATTTTCTCCACTGGAATTTTACTGGGCTAGATATCACTCAAAACAGCCATTGGTTGTAGCTGGGACAGTTTGTGGGTAATAAAATCCTCCTAAAAATGGTATTTGTGTCAACATTATGTGACCTGGAAGAGTTTAAGAGATTTAAATAATCGATGTAAAGACAATAAACTATACGCAGTGCTTCTCAAACTTGGGGATATACCAGATGCTCAGACATTTTATAAACTTGCTGAATCAGAGTCTTAGAGGGTGGGGCAGGGACACGAATAGTTTCAGCATGCTCCTCGACTCGAAATCCTGCTGAGTCACCCCAAAATGCCCTATTCCCATCTCGGAGCTTCTTTGAACAGCAGTAATAATATCCTAGACTCATTTATCCGTGACTGTGCTGGGCCTCAGTATGGGGCTAGACCTGCCCGATATGACAGCCACTCTAGCCACATGAGGCTGTTTTAATATTAACTTATAGTAAGTTAAAGAAAATAAAAAAAATCAGTTCCTCAGTTGCTCTAGCCCCACTCCAAAAGTTCAGTACCTACATGTGGCTAGTGGCTACTATATTAGCAAAGATATGGAACATCACGAGTGCAGGAAACTCTGTGGTCCGGCACCGGGTCAGACAATAAACAGAGACCCCATTTCTGCCCTAATGGAGAAGCAGATCAGCTCCCCACCTCCCGCCACTGATAATCAGAAAAATCTACAATTACGATTTCTTTTTTATGAAGGAAATGAAGGGCTGTGATCAGGAGTGGTTACATGATTTGTGGTGCCCAGTGGGACTCAACAATGTGGGGCTCTTTCCTTGTCAAGAAAATTAAGAATTTCAAATCTCTGCAGCAGAGCATTACACCACGTCTGGGGGGCCCCTTTGAGCAGAAGTTGCACCCCCAACCTGGCTGCCATAGACTAAAGCCACAGCCTATGGATGTTCCTACGGTACTAGCAGGTGGCCATCGGAGGTGGGAAAGAGGAGAAAGAGCGAGATGTGCAAAGCACCCAGGGAAGGTTTGGGAGCAGAGGGAGCAGCCTGCACAGAGGACCTCAAGTGCAAAAAAGGATGGCACATTCCAGACCCTGGGAGCATTCTGGGAAGGCAGGGGACACACACACACACACACACACACACACACACACACACACACAGCATCAGCTAGGCTGAAAAGCGGGCCATGGTCGTGTCCTTGCAGCTGGTGTGTGTGCAGTCCACCCCACCTCCTCGTTCTAACCCCCCCTTGCATGCTTCTGCTTCTGCTTCTGCTTCTGGTTTCCTGTGCGCGGTGGCCAGCATCCCTAAGAACCACAGAACACTTTGGACACAGAGTGAAATTCCATTTTTTTATTTTTAAGGTGAGAGGAGAGAGGCACAGGAAATGACTTGCTTGGATTCACAATGCGGCGGGTTGGCAAGCGGAGGAAATCGATGAGGACGCGCCGGGTTCCTCCGGGACGGAGGGCTGAGCGGAAAATGCGTGACTCTTCCAGGTGTCAGAGAGAAGCGTTGGCCTCGCATGCGCTGCTTCCCCAAAAGGTGTTCCTTCAACAGAAATGCTGGTTCTCTGGCTCCCGAGGCTATATTTAGAAGTGACATTTGCATTTCCACAGATCAACAGTTCCTTTTGGATTCCGCTCCGAGAGCTCTGCTGCGCAGTGAACATGCTCCCCCTCCCCCCTCAACCCTTCTCTTTCTCGGCTGTTGGGAATTAGCAACATTAGGCATCTATAATTTGGATATGATAAACTTGCACACTTTTATTTTTATTTAATATACTTTATTGATTTTTCTTACAGAGAGGAAAGGAGAGGTATAGAGAGCTAGAAACGTCAATGAGAGAGAAACATCGACCAGCTGCCTCCTGCACACCCCCTACCGGGGATGTGCCTGCAACCAACGTATATGCCCCTGACCGGAATCGAACCTGGAACCCTTCAGTCCGCAGACCGACGCTCTACCTCTGAGCCAAACCGGTTTCGGCAAACTTGCACACTTTTAAAGAGGTCAAGACCGCCCTAACTGGTTTGGCTCACTGGATAGAGTGTCAGCCTTAAGACTGAAAGGTCCCAGGTTCAGTTCCGATCAGGGGCATGTACCTTGGTTGCGGGCACATCCACAGTAGGAGGTGTGCAGGAGGCTGATCAATGTTTCTCTTTCATGAATATTTTTGACTCTCTGTCTCTCTCTCTTCCACTCTGTAAAAACCAATAAAACATATTTTTTAAAGAGGTTAAAATGAACCAATATCTTATCTTCCAAAAGGGCTTCAGGGAAAATTTATCCTACACTGTATTTTCTGTCACATTCATGAAAAAAACACCTGTGTAAACCTGGCCAGTGTTGTTTAGTGATTAGAGCATTGGCCTGTGCACTGAAGGGTCATGGGTTCAATTCCTGGTCAAGGTCACATACCTGGGTTGCAGGTTCCATCCTGGTCCTGGTCTGGGCATGTTTGCATGTTCTCTCTCTCTTTCTCTCTCTCCCTTTCACTTTCACTCTAAAAAAATGATCAATGGAAAAAATCTCCAGTGAGGATTAACACAAGAAAAATACATTTATAGATTATGCTAACGCATCCCCCTGACCCCCAAAATCCTTCCAAAATTTTTCTGGCTAATTTTGACTCTGCATTTCTGAGACCATAGGTGGCTTAAGTGATAGTTCAAATTGAGAGAGAAACTGCTTTTATTCAGCAGTAAAACATTATTTCATTGAGGCTTTATGTCTGTGGTGTGTGTGCACGCATATTATTTTGTGTCTAGTGGAGTTGAAATATTCTAAGTATTACTTTTAAAAAATACATATTTTATTGAATTCAAGAAGGAAGGGAGAGGGAGAGAGAGAGAAACATCAATAATGAGAGAGAATCATAGATTGGCTGCCTCCTGCATGTCCCCTGCTAGGGATCAAGCCTGCAACCTGGGCATGTGCCCTGACTGGAATTGAACTGTGACCTCCCGGTTCATAGGCCTACACTCAACCAGTGAGACATACTGGCCAGGCCTAAGTATTACTTTTTGACATATTTCCATTTGGGCAAAATAGTTCTCACTGCTATTGATAAAGAAAGAAAGAAACATCTTCCTTGTAAAGGGGTGGAAAATGGAAATAATAAAGATAGCCATTGGCGCCCATTAACCTAGGGGATTTTTGATCTACCTGTGCTAGTAACATTCTACAGCCTCTGGAACCTGATCCAGGGACCTCATAAAAGTGTGAGCATGTGTTACCATCAGAGGGCAGTGTGCACTCTCTCCATGAGCCCATAAAATTATATGTTTTCCTGCCGTAGCTAAAAGGATTTGTCTGGCAAAGGGCAAACCCATTAGGCATAAACATTCAGCATTTTTTTTTTTTCTGTCATAATGGAGGCAATGATTTGAAAGTTCTGATTAAACTGGCAAGATCTCCTATCTAATGTATGTCTTCAAGTCTATACTTTTCAATGATATTTGGTTTAATTTCCAACTGTGCTCAAGGGGCCTGGAATAGGCCTGGGTAACTTTTTCAGGACTTTGCTAGGAAAAGCTCACCTTAATCTCAGTGTTGAAGCTCTCATTGGAATACAGATGGTCGTGAAGTAATAGGTGTTTATCTAAACAATATCCAAAGTTAAAAAAAATTAACTCCTTAAAAAGAAAAAAGAAAAGAAAAAGATGTCATGATTAGCTCCAAAATGTGCTGGAAAGTTCCCACTCCTCAAAAACCTAATGCAAGCATAAAGATTTAGTGAATTCCTTCTTCGGTCCTGGAAATGCATAAAAAAGAAATCTCTGTGTAGGTGGGCAGGTAGGAAACAAAGGCCAGAGAAGGCATTTTATTTGCATGTAAAATACGGTTTAGTGTTACTTGGGTAGAATCTCGGAATTGATTCATCTGTGTGCACCCAGTCCTGGTGTGGGAGAGTGGACCCGGAATCCACAAAATTACGATGGTGTCAGCGCCAGCCAAGCCCCGCGCCGGGCTCAGGGGCCAATGGCAAAGGCAGGGCCAGTGGACTCGCCTTTCAAAATATCCAGCAAATAAATCCTGGGCGTTCCAGCTGCGGCGCGGTTGCATCTGGCAGCCTTGCTTTTCTGCTGACGGCGGCAGATTGAGCTCTTCTGCCGGAATTTCTCTAGGGGGCAGTAAGGATTCGAGGCTCTTTCCGTGTTTTTCTGAGATGACGGATGTCAGGGCGCAGCTGTCACGGCGGTCAGGGGGTGCACACAGCTCCTGGGCTGGAGAGAGCTGGCGAACTCTCCAGAAGGAGGCTGCAGCCACTGCTTCCTGTTATGCGGCAATGCCTATCTTTTCAAAAAGCAATGTCTGGGTTTATTAATAGAAACCGCATATATATGTATTTATGGTGATGAAGGGTTGAAAGATTCAATGGCTACTGGGACGGTGCCTTGGATGGGGGATAAAGCCAGGAAGAGAGAATCCAAACAGAGTGGCTGGGACAATTTTGCACGCAGGGGACAGTTAGAGACATGCTTGATTGCCAGATCTGGTGGGTGCTCCCGGCGCCAAGTGGGTGCAGGCCAGGAGTGCTGCTGAAGACCCTGCAAGGCACAGGGTGGCCCCACAATGAAGACCTATGTGCCCCCAAATGTCCTTGGGTCAGAGGTTGAGAAGCCCTGACATAAACAATGGAGGGCCGGGAAGGGGACATGAAAATGGATTGCAGGAAGTTAAAGCGAATCTAGTTTTTATTTTCAGTGTTAGACTCTGAAGATGAAAGCCAGGAAGTCTGTGATAGTGAGGACTGTGTGTGTGCGCGTGCGTGTCTTTTCTAGTAAAAGCATCAAGTTCTGAGAAGCGGGCAAACTGGAGCATCCCTGGTCAGAGGAGATAGCTAAGCGGCTTTGCAGAGGGAGGAGCACGCCCAGGTGTGAGCTGCAGTGAGCTCGGGGCTGGGCTTTGCCGAGTTCCCCGGTTGCAGGGCCCCCAGGCGTTCACAGTGGCTGAACTGCAGGTCAGCATGGGAGCGCTGATTTGGGAAGAACACCCTCTTGGAGGTGGTCCTCCAACGGGGAGCTCCTGCCAGTGGCCGGCGTCCGCTGGTCCTTGTGAACGTGGCTCTGACGCAGTGGCAATCTGGTCTCTAGGGGAACATTTGACAATGTCTGGCGGCGTTTTTGGTTGGCACAGGTTGGGGTAATAGCACTGGCATCTGTCCACAGGGAAGACTCCCGACCCTCCGGTTACAGAGTTACCGGGCCCGCCATTGCATTGTGCCAGGGGTGAAGCTGGCCCTGTGGTTGTTGGCTTTGCCTGGTTACAGAGCCAAATATCAGCAGTACAATGATTGACATTTCTTCTGAGAGCCACACTTTTTAAACTTAAACTTCTTCTAACGCCACTTCTTCAAAATAGACTAGCCCAGGCCGTGGCATTTTGTGGAAGAGCCATGCTCAAGGGGTCAAAGAGCCACATGTGGCTCTGGAGCCACAGTTTGCCGACCATAGGCTTAGTATACCACGATGTCTCTTCCTCCCCTTCCTGCCCGGGAATCCCAAGTTTTCACACAAGGACAACTTCCCATCCTCAGCATTCCACAGATGCCTTGTTTGTGGGAACAGCGAGTGGGATTTGTATCCAGGGTGTGTGTCAGGTGCCGTTATGTGTGGCCAGGCATTTAAAGAGACAGCTCTGTGCCCAGAGGAAGGCACTTAGGCAGACAAAGCAGGTTGGGAATGGGCCCTGGTCTTGGGAACTCAATTAATTTTTAGAAGACCCAGGCACGGGGCCAGGCTTTGCAAGAACTAGGCGGTGTCACAGCTTGACAGAAATATCCAGGGAGGAGTGGACGTGAGGGCTGTCAGGAGGCAGGAGGGAGGGATAAAGGCAGCCTGAGGCAGGGGTGGGAGCGGGCAGTCAGGCGTTAGACGGAAGGCGTTTGAATCCGGCTTCACTGTTTACTGGCTGTGTGGTGCTAGGAAAAGCATTTCACTTCTTTTAACTGTGGTTTCTGCATCTGTACAATACAGACAATGATACTCTTTAATTTTAATTAAATTAGGGCTTTAAATGTAATAGTGTATTAAGAGCTTTTCATAGTGCCTGGTGTCTAGTACGTGTTTAGTAAATGCTGCTCTTTTGTTATCATCTTCACTGTTGCCATCATTATTTTTTTTCTTTTAAAAAAAAATTGATTTTAAAGAGAGGAAGGGAGAGAGAAAGAGAAAAACATCGATGTGAGAGAGAAACATCAATCGGTTGCCTCTTGTATGTGACCTGGCCAGGGATTGAACCTACAACCTGAGTATATGCCCTGACCAGGAACCGAACCAGCCAGCAACTTTTTGGTGCATGGGACGATGGTCAACCAGCTGAGCCACACTGGCCAGAGCACCATCATTATTTTTAATGTTCCGGAATCTTTATTTGTGCCAAACTAAGCTTTTATGTGTCCAAAAGCATTGCTTATACCCTCACCTTATTTTTTTTTTAAATTTTATTTTAATTTTATTTAAGAAACTATAATTTTTTTTTTGAAACTCGAATTTTAATTTTATGCTTTTGTTTTTTTTTTGTATGTGTGTTTCTTTCATTAGCTTTTCTTATATTCAGAAGTTTAGTCTGCATAATGGAAGAAAGATATATATATATATATATATATATATATATATATATATATTTGCTGTTTGGGTTAAAATGATCAGGATTTAAACAAATAATGTTGCAAGATGGAAACATTTTCCTGACAAGCAGCACTAGAATTTCCCTAAGATATGAAATTATCTTTGTGTGGGAAAATAATTTTAGATGTCTTTGGGCAGAAGTTGAAACTCAAAATCTTAGTTGCTGAAAAATGAGGTTCAGAAAAAGGGAAAAAAGTTTCCTGGGCGAAACAGAGAAGCATTTGCTCGTTTGGCTTGGGAAGGGAGTGCGGCAGTGAGAGGAAGAGGCAGGATCAGTGTGAGGGACAGTTACAGGGTCCAGGTGTATAATCAGAGGGGAGCATCTGCCAGCTCCAAAGAACAGCAAACGGAGCACGATGTCCCCTCTCTCTGCTGGACATGAGTGGCAAGGATGCCGGTTTGGGGTTGCCAGCAGCCATTCTGTAACCAGGAGGCACAAGCTTGAATTAGAATGGAGCTAACTGAGAGAGAGAAGCAGAACAGGGAACAGCAGAAAGACTAAGTCTCTCTCCCCGACAGTTCAGCTGTGACTTTTGTGCTTTGATTGGTTTGAGTTGGTGTTTCTGTCACTTGAAATCAAAGGAGTGCATGGTGCATGCCATTAAAGGGGCCTCCCAGCCAATAGGTGACAGAGGTAAGGGCAGCGCAGGTCTGACTCTGAAGTCTGCACCTATCTTGCTTCAAGGCAATTACTCAATTATTACATGAGGAGATAAAGAGCCTTTAAATTCACGTTTGTCATCTGTAAAATGGGAAGGTTGGGAGTAAATCAGCCTGAGGTAGTCAGACTCTCAGGCTACGTGAAGATTAAAAATGAAAAAGACAAGGCAATTTTAATTTTTCAAACTCCTGAATTGAAACCTGAGATTTATATAGCATAGGTACTCGTAAATTAATGGAGATATCACATTTATTCACTTTTTGCTTTGGATTTATAACTCATTGAGGAAATAACAGTTAGCTACCACCCATCAAGAGATCCAATGTGCAATGCTACTAATTTTTAAAAGTGGAAATATAAATAATTGTTTTTGAAATGCATCTTTTTTTTTTTTAAAGAATCCTCACCCAAGGATATTTTTTCATTGATATTTAGAGAGAGTGGAAGAGAGAGGGAAAGACAGAGAAATATTGATATGAGAGAAACACATTGATTAGTTGCCTCTTGCACATCCCCTGACTAGGTAGGGCCTGTGCTGGGAAGGAGCCTGCAACCGAGGTACCTGCCCTTGACCAGAATCAAACTGGGATCCTTTGGTCTGCAGGTTGGTGCTCTATCCATTGAACCAAACTGGCTAGGGCTAGAAATGCATCTTAATAGATACAAGTTTTTGAGAAAAATGGGGTCATTTAAAAAATGAGCTAGTCAGGTGGAACATGAGGAAACTGGTGGGTCTTTTAGGTGTAAACATAGGTAACAGAACATCTCCAGTAATACCAGCTGTCCGAGGTTTAAAATCAGGTATGTCTGTCCCAGACTATACTAAGGTGGCATTCTTTGTCTTTAATTCCATGCAAAAATAATCCATTGAAATACTTTCCTGACAGTTTCTCAACAAGTCATTGTGCAACTTTATTCATTTATTCAGCAAAAAATTTGTTATGAGTCCTCTGTGTCAGGCACTGTTCTAGGTGCTGGGAATGCACACAATAGAAAAGCAAAGGGAAATATCTCTTCCTGGGGGACAGATGATAATAAAACAAACAAGTAAAATATGTAGTATGTGGGATGGTGATACATGCTATCCTATATAATAAAAGGCTAATATGCAAATCGACCAAAGGCAGAATGATTGGTCACTATGATGTGCATTGACCACCAGGGGGCAGATGCTCAACGTGGGATCTGCCCCCTGGTGGTCAGTGCACTCCCACAGTGGGAGTGCCACTCAGCCAGAAGCCGGGCTCATGGCTGGCAAGTGCAGCAACTGTGGAGGGAGCCTCTCCTGCCCCTGCAGCAATGCTAAGGACCCCTTGGGGCATGTCTGCCTGCAGGTTTAGAGGGTGCAAGTGGGATTAAGGGATCCCCACCAAATGCACGATTGTCGTGCACTGGGCTTCTAGTGAAGAAAATTAAGTAGGAGAGGGAGCTCTGGGTAGGATGCCACTTCAATTTGGGTGGCCTTGGTGATTAGAGGGACTTTTAAGCAGAAACACAAGAAAGGTGAGAGAGGGATCATGCACATTTCTGAAGGAAAAGTGTTGTGTGCAGAGGAAATGGCAGGTGCAAAGGTCCTGAGGCAGCATGTATCCAGCATGTTGAAGGAATACTCAGGAAGCCAGTGCGACTGGAGTGGGGTGGGAGAGGAGCTCTGCCAAAGGCACTGACAATAGAGAGTCTCAAAGAGGAGATGAGGAGGGGAGACCACCGGGGACCAGAGGGCAGGAGGTCCCCACCTCAGCACTGTCAATGATTGGGGCCAGGTCAGTGTTTGTTGTGAGTGCCATCCTGTGCAGTGGAAGATGTTGAGCAGCATCCCTGGCCTCTACCCACTAAATGCCAGTAGCTCCACTTTTCCTGACCCCACGTGGTGACAACCAGAATGTCCCCAGACATTGCCAAATGTCCTGTGGAAGCAGAATCACCCCAGTTGAGAATGCTGGCCATTACCCTGAGTGAAACAAGAGGTCCCCAAAAGTCCTGGGTAGAGGGGTGACGTGATCTCACGTGACTTATAATCCTCACTTTGACTGCAGTCTCTTGTCTGAACCCTCAAAGGAAGTTTAAGTTTTCTTTTATTTAAAATCTTTTAACTATTTCATTTTCCTGCCCATGGAGACAGTGAGGTGTTCTGTAATAACAACAGGAATATAATGCAAGTCACAAATGTAATTTAAAATGGCCTAGCAGCCATATTAGGAGGTAAAAAGAAAAAAGGAAATTCATTTAAATAATATATTTATTTAACCTAATATGTCCCAAATATAATACCAACATGAAATCAGTGTCAAAAGTTACTAATAAAATGTCCCCCGTGGATCTCAGCGGTGATGGCAGGAAGTGTGCATTCCTGGGGCTTTTCAAAGTGCAGGTGCTTTCTCGTCTCCCCCAAACTCCTCTACACCCCCAGCCAAGGGCAATGGGGGTGACTACTGGGCATATGTAACCGTTACATAGTCTGAAAGGTGGCTGAGGGCATCAGAGGTAATTAAAGTGCCCCTTGGTCCAGCGCTTGACCTGTGGTAAGCAACTTAGATAGCATTTGGACTTCTGTTCTTATCAGTCACAGGCCTTAAAGGCCAGCACCAAAACCCAACCTAGCGGGTCCCTCCGGCTGGGCGGAGACAGAGTGCCAATGAAGGGATGGGTGCCCACCCCAGGATAGGGGAGGACTCACCCCCAGTAGAGAAAAAAGTTACTAATGAGATACAATAAGTGCTTTTGGTTCTAAGCTGTCAAAATCCTATCTTTCCAGTCTATACTTGTGGTGCTTCTCAGGTTGGATTTGTTCCATGTCAAGTCCTCACTTGCCATGCTGGTTATTGGACCGCCAAATGTCCTGTGGAAGCGACTTAGAATCCTCACTTTGACTGCAGTCTCTATGAACTGTAGAGTGTGAGCTCAGAACATGAGGTGGATAGAGCCCTAGTGACTCAGAAGCAGGTTTCCAGTAGCCTCTAAAGACCTGGTTTTGGCCAACCTTCATTGTAGCCTGCCAAAGTCTGGGGGGAAACCATCACTGTCAAAATGTATTGGCACTCGGGGAAGATGAGCCATTCTGCAGGCATCATGCAGCGCCATAAATTAGAGCAAGTGCTTTTAGAAAAGATGATGTTACGTCATTGCTTTGATGTAATGCAATGTGACAGGTTGTAATTTTCATTTTGGTAAGGTTTCCTCAAATGGAAAGCAGGGAGTGACCGTGAGGTTTCTACTGCCCAGGACCTCAGAGTCCTGGCCACGCTTCCGCTGGCCACAGTAGTGATCCACTGCTCAGATGCTGGGCCGCGGTTTCCAGACGAGTCCTTAGTCCAGTGTGATGTGGCTTTTGTGTGGTTCATTTGGACTCCAGCTGCATCCCAAGACTCTCCCAGGATTGAAGAGAGGTTTTTGCAACCCAATACACTCCACAGGGTTAAATGGTTTGGGAACCAGAATCCCCACTGATTCATGGGACATGACTAGCAAATACATTTCATCTCAAACGGAAATGGAGATTGGTTTTTAATGATTGTCTGGGGTCCCATGTAAAAAAAAACTTCTGAGGATGCCTCTAGACTCATAAGAGAGTTCCTTATTTAACCAGTGATGTTGGTCTTGGACATGGGCAAGGACAGTTACAGTTTATATGCTTCCTGACCTAAGGGGGCTATTTCTTGTTTCTGGGGTGAGCACATAACAGGAGTTTCTTTTCCTTGGGTAGAAACAGAGCCCAAGGAGAGGCAAGGGTCCTACAAGTAAGTCAGACTGAGGGGCCAGCACACCTGGAGCAGCCCAGTTGGCTGGAAAGCCAGACCTGTGGCTGATGCCTTGCTGAGCTTATGTGGGACGCAATGCCCACTGCTATGTCCCCATGTTGGGATGAGCACAAGTCTGGAAGCTAGGGGCTTTGAGAAAAGAAGGAATGTGTTGTAGCAAATAATTGGAGTAAGCAATTCCAGGTAAGGAGAGCTTACAGGGCAACGGGTTTCATCTCGTGGTAATCCAGATTGCTTAGTAGCGTCTGCCTGGAGGGATGCTAAGGTTGTGCCAGGGTTTAGGCAGAAAGAGAGCATCATTGATTAATAATGTCTGCCGTGAGTCTATGCATTATGCAAGTCAGCACACATGTTACATATTTACTACCTCTGATTTAGAGGTGTGCTCGTGCTGGGGTCTGAGCCATGATGGATTGCTAATGTCTGTTATGGGCATAGGAGTCATGCAAGACAGCACACATGTCATCTATCGGCAAATTCTGATTTAGAAGCATTGGATAGTGATGGCATAAGTGCATTTCGTGGCTTTCTTTGACAGTGGCATGCTTTGTCTTCTCTTTTACACATTTACATTATGTGTGGCATGAACAGATGCTCATTAGTTGTCCAGGTCTGTCTCTTGGTTAAGCCAGACTCATTTGGTATTAATAAAATGAGTCTCCAAACACACAGGGTACACAGTGGTAAGTGTCATCAAGGAGGTGGAGGAAAAGGGGCACCGGAATTCAAGAATGGCTTCATGAAGGAGGTGGCATTTGAACAGAGAATTGGAGATGGGGCAGATTTTCAGCATTTGGAGGTGAGGGAGAAGGCAAAGGGGTAGGGGAAGGAATCACGAGGGTATTTGGGAAACAGCGAGTAGGTAAATTTTGCACAGAAAGAACAGTGAGCAAGAAGACTGAAGTTGGATGAGGTAAATTCTGGTGGATCCAAGCTGTCGAACTGGGACTTACACATTGTCCATATGGAGTGACATGGAACAGTCAGCGGCTTTCAGAGTGTTGTTGAAGAGACACCAGGTAGGTGCCTCTACTACCTGGCAGTCCACCATCAGCGCTTACATCCTCAGAGCCAAAAAAAAAAAAAAAAAAGATTTTCAAGAGTCTGAAAATGTGACAGGATAAAAATAGTACTGATTATGGAGTGTTTCTCATCCTTTGCACATTCCTCACCTGCTAAGGAAGACTCCGCTCGGCTCGCTTCCATCTCTTCTCCTTCTCTGTCCTTCAGAGGCCATCTTGTGTCACTTGGGTCTTGTTGGTGGAGAATGAAGAGGAAAAAGTGGAGAACTGAGCTGGAGGAACATGTCAGAGCGCTCTGAGTGAGAAGCTGGGCTGTGGGAGGCCAAGTGAAGGACAGGAAAAACATTTGAAGGGTTATTTCTTGCAGTCATGAATACAGGGGAAGGACTGGCGTCATTCAAATTCACCTTTCCTTGTGTACAGCATGTTCCTTTTACTGGGACTCAGATCAGGGGCTGCACAGGATGGTACTGAGTCCTGACTTCGGAAGTCTTGCCCCTAGGGGTCTCCTTTAGGTTCTCATCAGCCGCTAGGACTTTGCTCATTCTGTACAGGAGTTGGGTTCTAAAGCCTTCACCGAAGGGGAAATTCTCCTAAAGTCAAAACCCCCTCCCACAGCCTCTTCTAGGGAGTTCAGGTGAGCCAGGCTTCCTCCCAGGCTGAGTTTGGACCAGAGCTTCTTGGTGGGACCCGCTGAGAGTGCTGGCCTGTGTTTGGGAGCCACATTGGGTGAAAAGTCCGCACAGAGTCTGAGCTCAGCAAGGTGAGAGGCTCACCTGTGCAAGAATGTGGGGAAGAAGGGTAGAGGGATGTCAGATTTTCTACCCGTGTCCCCGAAAATAAGACAGTGTCTTATATTATTTTTTTCTCCCAAAGTTGCGCTAGGTCTTATTTTCAGGGGATGCCTTATCTTTCCATGTGCTAAGTCTTATTTTCGAAGGATGACTTATTTTCAGGGAAACACGGTAGTATACCTCATTTGCAAACCTGTTTGGGGCACATACTCCCTGAGGGAAATGGGGAGCACTCCCCAGTCTGCACGGTTTTCTGCCTTCCCTCCTCTGTCTCTCCTGGCCTAGCACACATCCTTGATGGCAGGAGTTTACTGTACGTATGATGTGGCTCTGTGGCGTGGTATTATCACAAACACCCCCAGATGGCTTCATTGGACCGTGACAGGGGGGTGGAAGGTAGGAAATCCCCATGGCAGGCTGCCCACAGCCCGCTCCCTTCCCACAAGGAAGAGCACTCAGGATGATTTTGGTGGCTGGGGAGGAAAGTTAAGCCGAGTTTAGATGTAGTCTTTACTTCTGGTGCTGGTTCCTGGATTCTGAATAAACCCAGCCCCGGGATGCAGACAGCGGGACAGGCCGGAGGGGTCACGTGTGCGCCCTTCCTCTGGAAGCCAGCTACTATTTTCTTATCAGCAAGAACAGGTTCCACCGAAGCCCATTGGATGTGATAATGGCAGCTCCCCTGCCCCCACCCGTGCTCACGTAGAGCCTGGAGATTGGGTCTTCCTGTCCCCAGTCCAGGCATGTGGCACTCGGGAAATGGCATGAACTCGGCATGTCCAGGGAGGAAGGAGGAAGCCAGCGGCCCCGCAGAACATCAGGAATGAGCGCAGGAAGGGTGCTCCTCACAGCTGAAGCCGTGGAGATGGCAGCACCATTGTTTTCCTGCCAAGCTTGATGTGCCCAGTTGGGAGGGATCTGAAGAATTTTTCCTACCCGCTGTCTCTTTCTGTTCTCTCACTGCACTCCAGCCTTTCTCTTTGACTTTTCTGAGTCCCCTTCCCTCTTGCTCTTCCCTCCCGAGCTGCCTTTCTGCGGCTGCTGCCAAAGGAAGGCTCGCACTTTGACGGGAGGAAAGGGCGATCGGTGGTCGTCACCGCTGACAGCTACTCTGCGAGCGTCTGACAGAGGGGCCATTAGGGCCTGTGACAAGCATCTCCCCATCAGAGGCTCCCACCATGCGGCTTTTTATCAGGCTGAGTCACAAGGCCCGCAAAGTCCCACATGTCCTTGGGGTTGGCTTTCCTGGGGATGTGGAGAGCTGGGGAGATGAGCCTGCTTGACCACACCTGGATGGTCAGAGAGGGCAGAACATTCCTTTTACTAGAGGCCCGGTGCATGAATTTGTGCAGGGCATGGGGAGGGACCACGGGAGGTTGGCTGGCAGGCCCCGATGCAGTTGTATAGCTGTGCTGAGGTAGCGGCAAGCAAAGACCACAGACAGAGCCCCCCAAACAGTCTGAACACCAGCTATGCTCAGAGGTGGAAATACAGCTCTACTTCGCTGCTCACCCTCGGGCGTCTCACTCTCTTCAGGGTGGAGTTGCTGATAGATAGGTTGTCTCTCCTACCTCAGCCATACATTTTCTCAGGGCTCCACCCTCAGGCATGATAAGTAGCTGACTTTGGCCAATGGTGACACATTGCTGTAGGAGCACTAGTGGTTGGGAGCCCGGAAAGGTGCATGCTGAGCTAGAGGCGGCTGACAGGGGTAGAAGGGCGAGCAGTGCTGTGTGGGGACAGAGCTAAGGCAGTGGTTGTACTTACTTTACATCTTTGCAGTTAGGCTGCTGCCTTGCCCCTTGTGCTCCCTCCGAGCTGCTACTCTGTCTTGATCAACATCGATCAGCATCAGGGTTGATCTTCTCCTATAGGTTTCCCGGATCCAGATTCTCCAGTGCCCAGAGCCTTATCAGGGGAAGGACCATGGGAGGTTGGCTGTGGGAGCATTCCACCTGGGGGAAGCTCCTGTGTTGAGTGTGTCTGCCCCCTGGTGGTCAGTGAACATCAAAGCGACCGGTTGTTCTGGTCCTTTGGTTGTAATGGTTGCTTAGGTCAGTGGTCAGCAAACTCATTAGTCAACAGAGCCAAATATCAACAGTACAAAGATTGAAATTTCTTTTGAGAGCCATTTTTTTTAAACTTAAACTATATAGGTAGGTACATTGTTATTAAATTAATTAGGGTACTCCTAAGCTGGTCTTTGCTAAAAACTCAAGGGCCAAAGAGCCACAGTTTGCTGACCACTGGCTTAGGCATATTAGAAGTCCTGACTTCTTTAAGTGTCAATAGTTTGTATATTGTTTAGGCTGGGGCCTAGCAAGACTTTCCCTGCAAATTCGGTCAGTGGTCTGATTTTCCTGTAACCTTAAATTTAGGGAACTGTACCCAGTGGCAATATTTAAACTATGAAACCACAGGCCCCAACCACTCAGAGGTGAAGCTCAGGTGATCCAAACAGATGCAGGGCAGGAGCTGTTGGCCCTGGGTGTCCCAGCCAAATGCGGCCTTAAACCTACTCCACATGGTTCATACATTCTGTGTGCCATTTGTTCACACAGCCCACTGTCTTAGGGACGCATGGAGTCCATCACACATGCTTTCAACATATGTCAACTGAAATTGTACGAAGCAAAGGAGAGCAAGAGAAAAATAATCTAAATAAATTCACCTGGCAAATGCACTCACCAGTTTACGTAACACTCTATGGTCTACACTGTACGTGATATGGAAAATGAGACTTTGTTGTTCCCTTGGGGGTCCCAGTCCCTGCATTTCACTCAAAAAGTGGGAGTCCCACCCTGTTTGCTGTGATCTAGCATTTAAAAAGGCGTATTGGCCGAAACTGGTTTGGCTCAGTGGATAGAGCGTCAGCCTGCAGACTGAAGGGTCCCGGATTTGGGTTCGATTCCAGTCAAGGGCATGTACCTTGGTTGTGGGCACATCCCCGGTAAGGGGCGGGCAGGAGGCGGCTGATCGATGACTCTCTCTCGTCGATGTTTCTGACTCTCTATTTCTCTCCCTTCCTCTCTGTAAAAAATCAATAAAATATATTTAAAAAAATAAAAAAATAAAAAAAATAAAAAGGCGTAAAAGGCGTCATATAACCTGGCATTTAAATGTAGGCGAGCTACAGAGTGAACAGAAAAGTCTGTTTCAATTCTGCAGAAAAATGGTTGGTGTTGGGCTGACTGGGCGGTGACTGGGTATAGCGGCTCGTAGGTGTGGACAGGTCACCCTCTCAAAGATACTTTTTAAGGATGATTCTGACCGTTTGTAAATTGCACTTCTTGTGCTGCCCCCAGAACCCAACTCCTGTGCACGCGGCCACGTCGCTGGGTTTGCACCTTGAACTTGGCTCACAGCACACCTTACACTTCACAGTACAGCAAAGCTGCCTTCAAGGAGCATGAAAGTTCACCTGAAACCATGCAAAAGACTTTCTTCTGAAGGTCACTCGTTATTCCTTGGGGGTTTTAAGATAAAACAATCCCCACATTTCATCATGCTGTCTCTTCTCACTATAATCAACCCAGCTAACCCCAAGTTTCGGATAGTTTCTAGCCCATGTCTATAGAGTAGAAATAATATGACTATTTGTTCGACATGTGGATCATCCATTTCATTTCTTCCAAGCAAGTCTCTTAGTCCCCTAACATCTGGGTTCCCCCACTTGCAAACAAATCCAAAATTACATACAAGTTTAAATTAGACTTTTGGCCAGATAAATTACTGCACAAATCTGGAAGGTGGAGATGGATTTTACATTTAATGTCACCACAAAGGCTATTATAGATGTATCTAGTCCACATTTTATTTATTTATGTTTTGGCTTGAATATTTTGGGAAAATTTGATTTTAAACCTAGTATCCCATCTAAACTTTAATCCTACATAGATTCAAAACAGAATGTGTCCCATAACACAATTATGTGTGATCTGTTTGCTGAACAATATTGGGCCTTTCAGAATGAAAACATCCATTTATTATTTACCTACTTTAAATCATAGGGAATTGGATAGAATTCCTGTTTTTGACCCCCAAGTGGATTTCCTTGCCAAAAAAGTAGTAATAAATACAAAAAGACAGGAAGAAAATTTAGTTTCTCAGTACTAAGTGCTGTACTAGTCACCAGTATTCAATAAGGCTCATTGATTTGATTTAAATCAAAAAGAGAAATGAATAATTGACATTTCTTATATTGGTGACTGCTGTGAAGACCAAAATGAAATTTCTGATGAAGTTGAATAAAGGTCAACCTTTAGAAGACAATTGAATATATCTTGAAGTAATGAGACCAGCAATGTTCCAAATAAGACACAGGAAGGACACATCTATAATACAGACACAGCCACCCAATCTCTTTAATAATAACAAACACTTAAAGAGACACTAAAACAAAATGAGCTTCCAGGTGGAGCTTAGGTATTTATTTTCTTAGAAAGCTTAGTCATCCTAACTAATATGCCTGTGTTTCTAAAAATGATGGCTTCTACTTGTGAGTAATGGACTAGTTCGAAGAATAACTTTGAAATCCACACCTTCAAACACTGATGTTCCTTAAAAATAAATTATAATGAAGCCCTGGCCGGCATGGTTAAGTGGTTAGAGCACATGCACCAAAAGGTCACAGGTTTGATTCTTGGTCAAGGGCACATCCCTGGGTTCATGCTTGTGTGGGAGACAACCAATCAATATGTCTCTATTGATGCTCCTCTCTCTCCCACCCTTTTCTTCCACTCTCTCTAAACAAACAATAAAAAACAAAATCAATAGAAAAAAATACCCTTAGGTAAGGCTTAACCACAACAAAAATTATAATTAAGAATCTTTCTTTAAACACACACACACACACACACACACACCTTCCTTTACTCCAATTCCTAATGCTTGGGACCCTTTAGCTCAGTCACCTTTTGCTCACATGGTAAGTTACAGAAATGTGCAGCATGTGTTCAGAGGTGTGGTTTAGTATTGGATAATGTTTGTTCTAAAGAGGGTGGCAAGCAACAGCCTTGATCTTTTCTCTCAAATGTCTTCCTCCTGCCAAAATTGGTTTGGCTCAGTGGATAGAGCATTGGCCTGGGAACTGAATGGTCCTGGGTTCGATTCCGGTCAAGGGCATGTACCTTGGTTGTGGGCACATCCCCAGGGGAGTTGTGCAAGAGGCAGCTGATGGATGTTTCTCTCATCATCCATATTTCTACCTCTCCCTTTCTCTCTGTAAAAAATCAATAAAATATATTTTAAAAAAATGTCCTAACCTCCCCACTTCTTCTCTTCCATTTCTGGACAAAGGAAGCCATGATAGGATTTGTCTACCGAGTAAAGGATAAGAAGGCTCCTGGGGTTTCTATACACCTTCCCACTCCCTCCTCCTCTGATCTGCCTGAAGTTCTCACACCCTCTCACAGGGCCTTGACTTTGCTCACACCACTTCCTCTTCTCAGAGCAGATTTCTGCACTCTCTGGCTCAGTCCTACTTGAACTTCAAAGTGCAGTTTAAGCAACTGGTAATTAGGTGCCCCCAGGCTGAGTGAGGTGCCCCCTGCCTTGGCTTTCTCATTGCCTCTGGAAAGATATTTGTGGCAACATGTTGGTAATTATTATTCTACAGATGCATCTCCCCACCTAATCTGTGTTTGTTTGAAAGGCAGGGAATTTGTCTTTTATCTCGTTATCCCTGGCTTCCTGCAGAGTCTAGAACAGGGTGAGGCTCAATTAGATATCCCAGTCAGTATAATAAATTATCTTCAAATGCTTCTATTATTTTGGGGTGGTTTCTGGAGGTAGGCACACCAATGTACTGTGCGGGGGCGATTGGGCTGGGCATGTTTTCCCAACAGGATAGTGTTTTGTTTCATTGCTTCGGTTTATTTTCCACAATGGTATTTAAGTTCTTTTGAATATCAAACAACATATTTGGAGGGAATACAACTTCTTTTTTGTTAAAGGGAGGGGGCCCATGTTTAAAAAAAAAATCTTTATCATTGAAAATATTACTGATGTCCATTTTTCCCCCCATTGACTCTTCTCCTCCCTCTTCCCCCTGGCTTTCACCACACTATCGCCTATGCCCATGCGTTATGCATATGTGCATCTAAATCCTTTCTTAATCTCTCCCCACTCCCACTCCCATCCCTACCTTCCCTCTGAGATTTATCAGTCTGTTCCGTGCTTTTATGTATCTAGATCTATTTTATTCACCAGTTTATTTTATTTATTGGATTCCACATATGAGTGAGATCATGTGAAACTTAATCTTTTTCTGACTAGCTTATTCACTTAGCATAATACTCTTCCTGCTGTCTCAAAGGGTAAGATAGCCTTCTTTTTTATGGCTGCATAGTATTCCATGGTATAAATGTACCACAGCTTTTTTATCCACTCATCTACTGATGGACCTTGGGCTGTTTCCAGATCTTAGCTATTATAAATAGTGCTTCTATGACATAGAGATGTATATATTCTTTCTGATTGGTGTTTCATATTTCTTAGGATATATTTCCAGAAGTGGGATCACTGGGTAAACTGTCTAACCTTACAACTTAAAGAATTAGGGGAAGAAAAAGGAAAGCCCAGAGAAAGTATAAGGAAGGAAATAATAAAGACCAGAGCAGAAATAAATGACATAGAGACTAAAAAAAATTACAAAAGATCAATGAAATCAAGATCTAGTTCTTTGAAAAGATAAATAAGATTGATGAACCTTTAGCCAGACTCATCAAGAAACAAAGAGAGAGAGAGGACACAAATAAATAAAATAAAAAATGAAAGAGGTGACATAATGATGGACTCCACAGGAAAAAAAAGAATTGTAAGCAAATACTATGAACAACTATATGCCAATAAGCTGGACAATCTGGATGAAATGGACAAGTTCCTAGAAAAAATATAATATTTCAAAAGTGAATCAGAAAACCTGAATAGGCCTATAACAATGGATAAAATTGAAACAATAATAATAATAATAATAAAATCTCCAAGCAAATGAAAGCCCAGGTCTGGACAACTTCACAGGTGTGTTTTACCAAACATTCAAAAATGAACTGACACTTATCCTCCTCAAACTTTTCCAAAAAATTCAAGAGGAAGGAACACTTCCAAAATCTTTTTTTATGGGGCCAGCACTATCCTAATTCCAAAATCAGATAAAGACACTACACAGAGAATTATAAGCCAATATCCCTGATGAATGTATTTGCGAAAATCCTCAACAAAATATTAGCACATCAGATCTAATAATTCATTAAAAAGATCACACACCTTGCCCAAGTGGACCCCAGGGATGCAAGGTTGGTTCAATATTTAAAAATCAATGAATGTGATACACCATAAACAAATTGAAGGACAAAAATCACATCAATAGATGCATAAAAAGCATTCATCAAAATCCAACCCCTGTTTTTGATAAAAGCTCTCATCAAAGTGGGAATAGAGAGATCATACCTCAACATAATAAAAACCATATATGACAAACCTAAACCCAATATCATACTCAATGAGCAAAAACTAAAACCATTTCTCCTAAGAACAGGAATAAGACAGAGATGTCCACTTTCACTGCTCTTATTCAACATAGTACTGGAAGTCCTAGCCACAGCGATCAGATAAGAAGAAATAAAAGACATCCAAATTGGAAAGGAGGAAGTAAAACTCTCATTATTTGCACAGGACATCATGTTGTACATAGAAATCCCCGAAGACTCCACCAAAGACTACTAGGGTTCCCATATCCTATATAATAAAAGGCTAATATGCTATGTGTATGGTCATCTGGTTGGCCAATCAACCAATCAAAATGTAATATGCTAATGATATGCTAAGTTCACTCAACCACTTGCTATGACATACACTGACCACCAAGGGGCAGACAGTTGACCAGTCAACCAGCCAATATGATGTGCACTGACCACCAGGCAGCAGATGCTTCAACCAGTAGGTTAGCTTGCTGCTGGGGTCTGGTAAATCAGGACTGAATGAGATGGGCCAGACTAGTGGTCAACAAACTGTGGCTCGTGAGCCACATGTGGCTCTTTGGCCCCTTGAGTATGGCTCTTCCACAAAATACCACGCCCTGGGCAATCTATTCTGAAGAAGTGGAGTTAGAAAAAGTTTAAGTTTAAAAAATTTGGCTCTCAAAAGAAATTTCAATCATTGTACTGTTGATATTTGGCTCTGTTGACTAATGAGTTTCTGCCAGCTGGTCAAGACACACCCTGGAGCCCTTCTGTGGTCCCTACTTGGCTGGGCAACCTCCTGTGTCCCTCCCCTGCCCCGATAGTGCACTGGCGGGGGTCCCTTGGCCTGGCCTGCACCCTCTCGCAATCTGGGACCCCTTGGGGGATATTGGAGAGCCAGGTTGGCCTGATCCTGCAGACACAAATTTGTGCATCAGGCCTCTAGTTTTAAATATAAGAAAAGTAGAGGCCTGGTGCATGAAATTCATGCACAGGTGTATGTGTGTGTGTCCCTCAGCCAAGCGTGCACTCTCCAATTTGGGACCCCTTGAAAGATGTCCAACTGCCTGTTTGGGATCAGGCCTAAACAGGCACTCAGACATCCCTCTCACAATCCAAGACTGCTGGCTCCCAACTGCTTGCCTACCTGCCTGCCTGATTGCCCCTAACTGCTTCTGCCTGACAGCCTGATCACTCCCTAACCACTCCCCTGCCAGCCTGATTGGCGCCTAACTGCTCCCCTGCTAGCCCAATTTTCCCTAACTGCCCTCCCCTGCAGGCCTGGTTACCCGTAACTGTCCTCCCTTTCAGGCCTGGTGCCTCCCAACTACCCTCCCCTACAGGCCTGGTCAACCCCAACTGCCCTACTTTGCAGGCCTGGTAACCCCTAACTGCTCTCTTCTGCCAGCTTGGGCACCCCTAACTGCCCTCCCCTGCTAGCCATTTTGTGGCAGCCATCTTTGACCACATGGGGGCAGCCATCTTGTGTGTTGGAGTGACGGTCAATTTGCATATTACCTCTTTATTATATAGGATATTTGGAAGTATTCCTCTTAATCATAATAGCTAACAGTTGTTTCATACTATCTTATGACACAGACAGCCTTGTTGGAATAGATTCCTGCTACTAGTGCCTAAAGTTCACTCTTTAAATCTGGCTTGGGTACATTTGATTGGCTGGAGATGGGTCAAGTGCCTGCACCCTAACTGCAAGGGAGGTGTAAAGTGTGAAAATATGGTTTTTAGCCCTTATAGTTACAGGTGATCCCTACTTCTCATCAAGGTTCATTAGTAGGAGTTCATCCAAAAATATATGAAAGAAAGTTCATATTTGGGTCAGGCAGAGAAGCATGGCAAATGGCCACTCACTAAGTCTGATAAGCTGTAGCAGGTGCTCTCAGCGTCCCACCCCCTGTCCCCGTGCACTCATCATTTTACTGCTACTTGGCCCAAATCCCAGCAGTCAGGGCTGCATTTCTTTGCCGAAGGTCTTTCTCCTGCGGGTGGACCTGCTTTCCACTGAGTGCCAGAGTTGCTGAGAAGGATCATCTCCACGTACCCCACCATGGTAAATGCATTGATAACACACTCTGTATTGGCTGCCCCTCCTTTTCTGTCTCAGGTCCCCACTTCCCTTCTGGTGTTTCCCTGGTTGGTTCACATATGCAAAAGACAAAAACTACCACATCCTCATCTTTGAACAACTCAAGGCTGAGGGAATGGAACACTTTGATTGGGCCAGCCAGGATCTTGCCCCTCCTCAGTAACCTGGACCTGGGGCAAACTTCACCCAAAACACATGGAATGCAGTTGGTGGAAATTTTCCAAAAGAGAACAAAAGATGAATAATCTGTGCAGCATATGTTGGCCAGCAGAATGGATGATTCCATTGGGAGGAGAAAAAGGGTTGCAAGAAAGGACTAGAGTCACATGTCACTGAGAAAACCAGAGGGGAATTAGCAAGGCCAGTGATGAGGGGCAGGCAGCCAGGTAGGATGTTGGCTTAAGGAAGTGGCCGAAGGTCTGAAGTGAATGCAATTGCACTTTCCCAATTCAGCCCTTACGCTGATCACACTCTGATAACCTAGACCTAAGTGTAAGCTTTTGACAGTCACTGTTCTCTAAAACAGGAATTGCTAAATACAAAAAACCAACCTCTCACATTAAGAGCTGTGAAGTTACAGGACATGATTGAAGTGTGCTTAACTCTTGATCTCCACATTCAAGAATTTTACAAATGCTTAAACTGTTTTATCATACCTTTTACTTCTCAACAAAGTATTTTGAGATAATTTCTATGGAAGATGCCATATGAAAATAAATTGGTTTGAAATAGAAGAGGTTTTATTTATGTAATATTTTTAAAAAATATATATATTTTTATTGATTTCAGAGAAGAAGGGAGAGGGAGAGAGAGAGAGAGAGAGATAGAAACATCAATGATGAGAGAGCTGTCCCTACACACCCCATACTGGGGATCCAGCCGACAACCCAGGCATATGTCCTGGGAATCAAACTGTGACCTTCTGGTTCAGAGGTTGATACTCAACCACTGAGCCATGCCAGCCAGGCTGGCAGAGGCTTTAAAAGGATATAATAGATACATAATACATTGATATAGTAGGTCACTTCCTTATATGTTTGGCATGATTCCCAGAGGAAAAAGTAAGAAAGTAAGAAAGAGAAAAAAAGTGGGGATAGGGCAGAAAAGCAATTTAGTTGAGAAAGACGACCACACTAATATGCTGTGAAAATAGTGACCTTTCAACTTTCAAAGAGTGATCTTTGTCTTCATGGTAAAATATATATCTTGGTTGGAAACATTCCAAAATCAGGTAAGAATAGCATGTGGATGAGCATGCCTGAGTGTGATTGTGTGTACATGTACGTTGATGTTGAAATAAAAAGCACATTATGAGCATACTAGAGGCCCGATGCATGAATTTGTGCATGGATGGGGTTCCGAGGGGGTTAAGGGGTGGCTGGGACAGATCAACCCTCTGGGTGAGTGGTGGGATGCCCTTGCCAGCTCCGGATCAAGATCCATACTGCTGACATTTGCACAGGTTGTTGGGAGCCACCTGGTGGCTGGTTTTATATTGTTTCTTCCTTGTGGAGCATCTAGGGAGGGGAAGTAGCTGCAGTGCAGGAGGCTGACTTCTAGGTGGCCAACAGCACTGTTGGGATCCTGCTGGTGGCGCTGGCCCGTCAGTGCCTGGCTGGTTCTCTGGAGATTGGACCTGCAGGACTACTGAGGGAGTGAGTGGCTGCTGCTGTGCTGGTGGGTCTCTGGGATGGGTCAGTCAGCTGATTGGTCAGCTGAGCAGCACTCCTGCTGTGGGAGTGTGCTGACCACCAAGGGGAAGCTCCTGTGTTGAGTGTTTGGCTCTTGGTGGTCAGTGCACATCATAATGACCAGATGCTCCAGTTGTTCTGATCATTCTGTCGCTTAGGCTTTTATATATATATAGATGATCATCTCCACTTAATATTTCAGAAAAGATGGGGGAGTAAAATTAAGGATCTTTGCCTGGGTAGTTGGTACTAGTTTAGGAAACTCTGCTGGTTGTCAATGTATCGATGCTTCCCTTTGCACACAGGAGAAATTTTTGGATGCCAATGAATGTTCATCTCAGCATAAACTCTTTTAAAAAATACTGACTTATACAAACAGATACAATATTAATTCAGGCTCAGTGCAGAGATTTGTAAAATAAGGAACAGAACATTGCACAATTCACTTCTGATCCCTGAGAAGGTAAGCCCGGGTCTCAGAAGTGTGCCCTTGGGACAGCCACTTGAGCTGTTCGCTAAAAATGCAGTCTTTGGTCTTGCTTTAGACCAACTGTGTCAGGGTCTTGGAATTTGTATTTTTCTTCTTCAAATGGCTACATTAATTTACACAATTTAAATTTTAATTATTTTTGCATAGATGATATATATTCAAATTGTAAACTCAAAAGATTTAAAAGGATGTAAGACTTGGTCCCATACCTTATTGTTAGGATCCTTGTTTCCCTATTACTAGACCCTTCTACAGACAGTTAATACTTGTACAAGCATGTAAGTCATGTAGGATACACACACACATACACGCAAATATATATATACATATATACACACATACATAGGTCAATACACACATATTTATCTATCTATTTGAAACAAAGAATAACAAATGACATGCATGGTTCTGATTTTTAAAAAGTTAATCCTGCAATAATTTCATATATGTACATCAGAGCTAGCCTGTCGGCTTTTATTTATTTATTTATTTATTTATTTTATATATTTTATTAATT